>CM077790.1:19328003-19448812 GCA_039737535.1 Lagodon rhomboides
TATATAGAGGGGTTGTCGAAGGTGTGTATTTTTAAAGTAAATAGGTGATTAAGGTAACTACCTAACATATCATGCATGAGATACGGCTTATTTCATTCCAGTTTATCTCTGTCAGACAGACTCTTCTTCTCAAATCATCAGCTGTTTGTTCTGCAGTGTTCTGGCTGCTGTAATTAGCTGGCATTGTTCTCCGTGTTACTGTTCATTCCAGCCTTTTATTCTGTCCTTGCTTTCGTTTTGCCTCCCACTTATATCTCACTCCCAGGCATCTTTGATGAGCGATTGTGTTTTCCACATGAGTAAATAAAGCCTGGAGGGATGACAGATTGTTGCAACATGCTCAGGTGGGGAAGGGATGAGCAGGCCAACAGGACAAGCGACACAACAAGGAAGATTTTCATAAGACGGGAGGCTTTCTTTTATTGCAAAAGCTCATTTTTCATTTCCTGCTCTCCGGAGTACTTTGTAATATACACAGCGCTGATGCAGATTAATTTATACCCAGATGATCTGTGTGCCCTTCCTGCAGTAATCAGTGTATTCTCTAGGCACTGTTTGTTAGCAGATCCTCTGTCATTGAGTGTTAGCGACTAAAAAAGTACAGCTCTTCATCCCTCTGGTGGCTGAACTGACACGACTCAGAGTCTCAGTAGTTCAGACAGTGCGTGGGCCACACAGTTTTTCAGCCGACAACTCTGAGGAGTTAATTGCTCATATGCGGATCATTTTTTTCTCCTCAAAGTGATGTGCTTGTTACGGTCTTCAGGGGAATTCTTATAGTGCTAGCTGTGGAAACAAAGATAATTGCATGGTTTAATTTTCCTCATCTCTTAATGGAAATTATTTTTTGTCCCTGTAAAGATTCTGTAAATCTCATGTGTCAGTAATGGCACTCAGTAGAGCTGTTCTTATGAATACTCCACTCATTCTCTCCATTCTCTCCACTGGTTGAAGATTTTAAGTTTTGCTTGAGTTCACTCCTAATCTGTTTCACTCATCTGTTACATATTGAAGGTTTGCCATTAAATGACCCTGCGATGAAAACTTTGACGGCTGCTGCGACGCCTCCCTGACAGAAGACATCGCGATAACTGTACAGTCGTATTAACAAAGGCTTTCAGCAGGCTGCAGTTCGCAGATAAAAAGGCTATCATTCTTTTTGTTATTCTGACATCTCTGCAGTCATTTATGTGGCACCATGAAAATGTATGTCGTTCTATTTCTCTTTGAATTCCCTGAAAATTAGATTCTAGTGACAAATTACTGAAGACTGTATGTTTTATTTCCTTCGTGCTTCCTAAAAGGCATTTTCAACTCTGCCTAAACAAGAAAGACACGCAAAATACATCAGTACTCAGTGGATCTAAACTTTAAAGATTCATTTCAGATTAGGTGAACACAGCAACTGAACTTTGAACCTTTTGCTGAATGAGACTAAAGAGAAAACAAGAGTGTTATCAGTCACATATTAGCCTGCATGTCTCCAAAAATATGCTTTCCAGGCCCGCCCATCAGGTTGTTTACACAGCCCATCTCTCAAGGTCCCAAGCATCAAACACTCAGGTATCTTATCTGGGCCAGGCCGATAGCTTGATGGATGGTTTAATTATGTGTGCTTGTTTTTCTGTAAAAAAAACCTAGAAAAAACCCTGAAAAAAACAAACAAAGCTTTTTTAATTGTATTTTCAGCAGGAGAGAAGGAGAAGAAGGGGGTGACATACAGCAGACGTCCCCTGCTGGACTCAAAACAGGGCTGTTTTAATTACTGTACATTGTCAGCTTCTAGATGCCACCAGTACATGAATAATTTAAAATGCATTTAAACTCTTTATATGCACTGCATGGAAAATAATCTCAGATATTTTATTACTTTTTTTCTTAAGGCAACAATAGTGTTGCAAGAAAAGATGCCCTCGATGCACACTGAAGTGTTTTATTAGCCTTTTTGTCAACCTTTGTTCAAACCTATAGGGTTTGGGGGGTTTTGTATAGGTCTGGTGTTTTGCTCCGCGCAACACTAGAATCATTCACAGGAATCATTCCTCCGACATTCCAAAGATTGTATTACCAAGAAATACTGAAATAAAAGCCAACAACAACTCTTGAAGGCAGCAGGAACTCCAAAGCAGGACAAATGTAACAGTTACTTGCAGCATATGTAGCATCATAAATATTAAAGGTGACATATTATTCTCATTTTCAGATTTATAATTTTATTTTGGGTTACTACTTGAATAGGTTTACATGCTCTAGTGCTCAAAAAACACATCAGATTTATCATACTATTCACTGCTGCAGCACTGTTTTCACCCCTCTGTCAGAAACGCTCTGTTTTAACCCCTGTCTCTTTAAGCGATTAATCTGTTAAACATTTAGTCTATAAAATGTCCAAAAAAAAATGAAAAAAAGCCCATTGTTACATCCTCAAAATACTTATTTTGTCCAACAACAATCCAAAACCTAAGACTCTTCATTTAAAATCATGAATGCGGAAAAAGCAACTAATTTTTACATTTGAAGTTGCAATATGTTATAATTTTAGTTTAAAACATTTAAGAATTTACTGCAATTATCAACAGAATGTGAATTAATAAACGTGGCCAAGAAGCTAGACAGCAGATGTGTGACATTTTTGCTTTGAAAATGAGAGAAATTAATAATCAATTATCAAATGAACAACTTTTATTTCCACCTAACCCATTGCGTGTGTAATAAATAAAAACACAATGCTGTCACTATTATTACTCAGTCACTAGTCACTGTCACAAAAATTGCATATTGAACGCAGTTTTGGGGAAATCAGAGCCCTACATGTCCGCCTGAGAGAATATTTAGATTTTCAGAGAAGAAGCCTGTTGTGTCTCCCGCTTCAACACTGTCAAATGCAGCTGGATTAGAGGCTGTATTTGTTTCCATTCCTCTCTCAAGCACACAGCTGCTGCTGTTTCTCAAGCGCACATCAAGTATGATTGACTTGATGATACTGCTGCTGGTGCTAATGTGTGTGTGACCATGTTAATTTGCAGTTCATTCCTTCAGGGATTCCTAAGCTCTCCTCTGATAGATCTGTGAATGTGTCTGCCCCGTCGGAATGCAACACTTTAATACCCGGCACACCACCGAGAGGCTGCTGCATAACGAACCTGTCACTCACTCCCTGGCAAAATGTGGACTCTGTGTGTGTGTGTGTGCGTGTGTGTGAGATAAGTTTAGACCGTGTGTTTCCAGATAGCTACGTAGCTGGGTGATTGCTTTCTCTGCAAACATATGAACACAATTTTAGAAGAGTAATATTTGTCAATTTTCTGCCAAGACATTGTATCTCCAGTGTTTCCTCTGTAATTGTTTTGTAGCAGTGGTAGCAGGGGCTCATTTCTGGTTTTTGCTCCACGTCCATCCTCGTTTACACACTCTCTTAGTATCATTAAAGCCCTTTTGACTCTATTGGTAGTCACACAAATCTATAGGTTACGTTTGTTTATCCATAAAAATATAATACTTAACATTTTTGGATACTATATTTAAACGTAAAGGTTACCTCCCCTAATTTTACACATTAAAGTGTGTTTACAGGTTTCTACTGCTGCATTAGTGAAAAAAGTAGTATAAAGCCTTTTGTAACTTTAGAGGATAAATTGCCTCCAGTGATGTCATTCAGTGGCTAAGGTGGTTGCATTGTGGGTAATGTAGCCACCACATTTTTCCAAAGCAGTAAACTGAAAACACAAGTTGTAAATGGACAAGTATGTGTCAAGTAAGTCACACATCTTCAACTTCCAAACGTATGGAGGTTGTTATTTTCTGTCAGGTCGAATTGCAAGTCATCAGAACAGTGACTTGAGTAGACTCGAGTCCAATTTAAATCACATCTGTGAGAATCAATTCAGCAGAACCAGAGATATCACCTTTTTTTTTCACCATGCATTCTTCTTAATTTTCAAAACGTGGCGTCTGCATTACCCACAATGCAACGTAACCACTGGAGTGGCATCACTGGAGACACTTGATCAGATTTCATGCAGCTTCCTCTGGAGTCACAAAAGCCTTTATACTGCTCTTCTCTCACATGTATGTAGTAGTACACCTGTAAACACACTTAATGTGTAAAATTGATGGAGTTACCCTTTAATGCTCAATTCAAAAAACTTTATTTGTCCCCTTGGGGCAATTAAAGAAATGTTGAAATGCTGTGGTCGCTTGTCCAACAACAAATCCTGAGAGTGCAGTGACTGACTCTGTTTTCTAACAGGTCATTTTAACAGTCAGGTAACTCATACATAAAGGCATGGATGGGGATCGAACCCATGATCTTTGGTTTATGAGACGAACGCCTGATAAAGGTCACAATCCATACAGTGTAAAAGTTGTATGAGTATCGTTAAAATGAGTCTTGACTTTTTGGAACCGTGTATAATACCTGAGTTCTGTTTAAAATAGACCTTCTTTATGATTCAATGATTTGATGGGTCCTGCGGTGATTTAAAACAAAGTGTGAAAGGCAGTTTTGACACCTCCTCTAAAGTTCATTCCACGCTCTGGCACCGTGGCACTGGGGCCCAGCTGGTTGTCTCCCTGTGAGTGATTCTTTCAAGACAGCTGTTGATGGCCAATAACCTGTGTTTTGTTTCTCCCTGGTGTGTGTTTGCATCTGTGTTTTGTAGCTGCGGCAGTGGCGGGCCCAGCAGGAGGAGGTGGCGAAGCTGGAGGCAGTTATAGCTGCTAGACAGCAAGAGGAGGAGGAGGCGAGGTTAAAGAGGGAGCAGGAGAAGGAGACGGCCATCAGATCGCAGCAGAAAGAAAAAGTAAACACGTCCTCTACTCACCCATCACATTAAATGTGTCAGTGTCTTCCTGCAGGACTAACTTAATAACACCGTATATGCATAAGGATGGGTGCAAGCCTTTGAATAATTGTATTCCTTGGATTTTAATGTTTGTGCTGTGCTCACAGCATCCATATGAGGTGTGCATACATTACTGTCCCGTGCGAGCTAGTTTATTATCTAGAGGGAAAAAACAAGATGATTCCCTTCAAATTCATCTGCCTCGATATCCTGCAGCCAGGCCGCTTGAGACGCACACAGACAGCTCAATATGAAGAGCGCTCAGTCGAACAAAAAACACAGGACTGTCTTCAGCAGGAATGATCTGCTGTACATCTTAATGCACAATAGGTATAGAAAATTGCCTCAAAAGTGAAGTTGGAATGTATTTGACTCCACCAGATCGCAAGAAATGGGAAAACATATAGCTATGACTTCACAGAAAATAAAGTAGTTCTCCAAAGCACCAAATAATAAATGGCATGTCGGCTCAGGCTAAAACCTTTTAGTGTCTATAAATAAGCGTTTGAATGTCTATACACATAAAATAATGGCCAAATGTCTACAGAAAAATAACTGAATCATGCTTTTAGAACCATTAGAAATGCTTTGTAGCTGTCACAAAACTGGGGACACTTTAAAATAGCTTGCTTCCATAAGTTACATAAACATATTATCTTTATGGACATAAAGAACAACCACATTATCAAAAATCATAAGGTTTCAATAAATGGCAGCCATTTGATAAAACTACACTAGCTTCAAGTTGCTTACCATTGGCCATATCCATACGGTGGTCACTTTCCCTTGGCGTCACGCTCAGGGTGGAAAGCTGCTGTGTTCCAAGTTTCATGACGTATAAAGGTAAGGAAACTGACTAATTGTTATCCTTTCACCTCTTGCCAATCGATCAGTGAAAATCTGGAGGGACACCTGACCATATTTCAAGGTAAAACCACATTTAATAATCAAACATGTTGTTTTACCTTGAAACATGGCCCCATGTCTCTCTGGATTTTCACCGCCCGTTGTTATTTCATTTGCTGATCAATCAGGAAGCGATGAAATGAAAACAATTTGTCAGATTTCCTTCATGTGTAACCTGGAACACAGCAGTATGAGAATTTAGCTTTCCACCCGTTGTCAGAGGAACATGGCCGCCATGTTAATATGGTCCTTTAGTGACTAAACGGTTTAATTGTGGGCACACATGGAGATCAAATTGAAAGCATACATTGTTACAATTATCTGGGTATTCTGGTCATTTAATTTGGTTATTGTCCTCACAGGTGCATGAATACCAGGATGTGTGTGTGTGTGTGTGTGTGTGTGTGTGTGTGCGTGCGTGTGTCTGACTGTTTAATTAACTCTCTCCTCAAGGGTCTGCTAGAAGAGCATGGGCAACCTGAGACACTCTGATTAATGAGAGCATTTAGGCTGCATTGGATTCCATATAATTTAGCACAATAGTCTGTCAGACATTGAAATATCATCTCATTCTCTCTATTTACACTTATCTGATTCCTGCTCTGTCGCAATCAATAGGACATGACGATCCGGAGAGTTCCGCGGGGAGTCAAATTAGTGGGAGTGTGGTTACAGTTCTCGTGGCTGTTGTTAACTTTTTGTCGTTATTCTTTGTAAACTGTTGTTCCCCCCCCCCCAGGTCAGGCAGTTTTATTTAAACCAGCAGAAGAGGATGGAGGTGCTGGAGCAGAGGGATCGAGAGAGACTCGCTAATCTACGGAGTGTTATGGAAGAACAGGCACGGCGAGATAAAGAGAGGTGAGTGTTGCACCATGGGAGTTGTCACAAAGTCCCAAGAAGAGTTGCCAAAAGAGAATCCAGAACTCGAAAAAGACTATGATCCTGTCCGTTACCAAGCATGGCGCAAGATGCATTTACCTTATTGCTTGTGGTCTTAAAACCGCTTAGAATGACAGATATTCTACAAACACATATTTATGTTTTCTATTCATATGTTCAATATCAAATCATTAACACATCGATCCACCGATTGCCGTAGCAATAGTCATCTGTGGCTCAACATGAGCTTTGTTAAGTCTACAAAGATAAACCTGGTGATGAAGACAAAGTTACATGATCTTGGACTTCAACTTGGACGGGAAAACCTGATCACCTCACTAAAGAGCAGGAACAAGCTGATGTTTCACAATATGTATGATTTAACAACTATAAAGATTTTAAGGTGACATAAGAGGAGGGAAGAAGGAGTTCAGTTCTGTATTTGATCACCCAAGATTTCTTCGACTTCATGTCCTGCAACAGCAACTTAACAGCACTTAAACTGACTTGTTTTTGCTGACCTCCAGCACTGCAGTGATGTGGAAGTGTACTCCAGAGTGTGCCAGTACATCACTGTTTCACTCAGAGATGGCAGTTCGTATTTGTCCAGTTACTCTGCTTTTTAAACGTATCCCGTTTTGGTGTGGTTCGCTTAGCATTTCTCTGCAGACACTCACAGAGACTGGCATTAATACCAGATAATGGTGTTGACTCATGGGGGGCTGAGAAGAGATAAAAACAGATGATGGGAGAGGAGCCGCGCTCTGGCAGCTCCATAAAACCCTCCACAGCCCGGAGGCCTGCTGTGTCAGGAGTGATAGGTAACGTTGGTTGTGGCGGCGGCAGAGGCAGAGGATGAGAGGGGCTGCTCAGGTCTGATGTTCACACCCTCTGCGCTCCCTCTAGGGTGCAGTTTCGGGCAGATATGTTGCAGCGGCGAAGGGAGGAGATAGAGGCCCAGGAGCTTGAACGGCAGAGAGAAGAAGAAGAGAAGCAGACTCGCCTGGAAGTTCTCAGAAAGCAGGTGGATCGTTATCTGCTCTTAACCTTTTCATCCACTCTGATTTTCTCTATCGACTCAAATGACCCTCCAGGGAAGACTTGACTCGTCCTTATCTGAGTCGAAGCATCACTGCCACCTTATGGCTGTGTGTATAAAGACAGTTGTGTGTTATCACTGTATTAAATGCTTTTTTTTCTTATTAATTAGATCAGTGTGGTGGCAGAGGCAGACCCAGAGAGGATGATGGCAGATACAGAGGCTTGGAGGAGTCGACACTTGAATGCAAAGGAGTTTGAGCTCCAAAGACCTCTCTACAGTATTAACACGTACACAGACACACAGGTGAGGCACGATAACATCGACCCTCCTCTAACCTTTAGCTTTGTATGATTACAAACGCTCTACCCTTTGGCTGCACGGTCAGTTGTCCCAAACTCCATATCTATGCTGTGAATATTTTAAGCCTGCAAAGGCCTTTCTCTCCAGTTTCCTTGATGTTAATTTAGCCATTCACAGGCAGAGATGGGAAGTAACAAAATACAAATTTGTTGTTACTGTACTTATGTATTTACCAGTACATTTTAACACAAATATCTGTACTTTTTACTCCTTACATTTTCAAAACAGGCTCCCTACTAGTTTTAATGCATGTTAGGGGAATCAGCTCTTGTTTTTTATTTTGCCTCTTTCCAACATCACAAGACTGATTTCTTGTGTGATAATCAGTGAGAGGGAGAATCGAATGGGGAGAGAAGGCACGTTAGTGGCTTGCATCTGCAGAGACCCTGCAGCCCTCTGCCTGGATTGTCTTATTTGCTCAGTTTGTTGCTGTGCTCGGGACGCTTTACCAACCCAAAATGTCGGTATTTGACATCCTGGGAATGAGATGCAACAGTCATTATCTTGTTGGTGTGTTCAGGAACAGCTGGGACAAATCCTACTGATGCTACCTTTAAGTTTAATAGTCTTTGAATCATATTAATATGGTGTGAGGTTCAGCTAGCTTTGCATAGAAAGGGCTGGTAGAAATGTCTTTCAGAGCCTGTACTTTATTACTTTTACTTGAGTAAAGGATCAGTACTTCTACTTTAACCAGAGTCCTTTTTAGAGACACACCTCTGTTTACTTTCCTCTTGTGTGAGACTAACCCAGTGAATTGAGGGAAAATTATGCAAGGCGGTTGGCTGGTCAAACAATGTTTGTTCTAATCTCAGAGAACTTTATACAAGGCCTTGATTTCAAGGCCACACAGTAAGTCAGTGTACTTTAGAGTCTCTGTGCGGGAGGTTTTGTCATCACTGTAGAGAACAAGTTAGAATTTCGTTATTGTGCAACACAGGCAATGACTAATGATTGTCAAACTGCGCAACGTTCTCATCAAATACCAAACTATAAAGGATGAGTGATTCATATTGTTTCAAGTGTTAACCATTAAAACAAAGAATGGTAACATAGTGGGTGGTATTATTTATTTATTTATTCTTTTCTTTTTTCATCTATTTTCCAGATTGTGTCTGATCCAAGGGTGCGAGTTGAGCAAGCTCTGCGGGAAGCTGGTCTGCACCACAGTCATTATGCCAAAGAAGCTCTGAGTGTTATAAAGCCTCCAAAACCACCTAGACGAGATACCTCATCCGTAATCAAGTTCTGACCAGAGGCTTGTTTGGCATCACAACAAACTTGTTCCGGTACATAACATTGAATTAAATGTAAGAAAGATATTTCACTTTGTGTAAGAGCAAAGTGCTAGAAAATAGAACAGTATTGACCATCAAGTGACACAGTACAATGTTATTATTGACTTTTATTACAGGTTTCAAACTCTACAGCGCCTCATGAGAAAAACACAGTATCGTACAGTATTTCTGATGATAATATACATGTATCTCCACATTTATCAATATTTTTTTGACTGCTATGTAACATTCAAGAAGTTTGTATTTGAATAAACAAGACTGTATGGCAGAAGCTACGAAATGTTATCATTTGATAACACAATCATCAGTAAAATACATGTCAAGACAGTCAGATTTTCTTCACAATCTTCTTGTATCATAAGAGAAATTACAAGAGAAAAAACCTTTAAAACAAAAGGCCACCAACAGATTGCAAACCTTGACCAGAAGTGAATCATTTCCTGATGTGTTGCAGTTTTACGTGGGTGTGAAACCAAAAGAGTTTTGTTCCAATCATTCAAAATGTGAAGTGGTTTCTTGTTCCTACAAACACCCCCTCAGATTTTGGAAATGTCTTGTTATATCTAAAATGATTTTTGTCTAAGTGAAAGACTTGGATCACCACCAAAAGTTAATCAATCGTACATTTTTTGAACGTCAGTCTGAACAAACAAACTACTAGATGTTGAAACTTTGGACTTTCTTGGCAGAGTCAAATATTAAAATCAACATACAGAACACATTTCTTTTTGGAAAATTAACATAACTTTACAGAAGTACCAGAGTATTAAATATTAAAATCTACAACACATACTTAAATATTTATATCAGAAATCAGACAAATCTAAACAACCTTTTAAATAAGAGTCTAATTCACATATTAACATGTTAAGTAAAGTACATACAGTACACTATATATACACATATCAGTCAAAGCTATTTACACTCTATTTGGGAGATGTGGGGGTTTTAGACAACAAGTCCCAGCCGTTTCTTGATAAAGTGAGACACCAGCACTTGGGGTCTCTGCTGGTACTCCACCAGAACATCATGAGAGGAGGTGATCTGGTCTCCCTCGAAGCGGTTTAGCAGCGCAACACAGATGACAGCCGCTGGAGGTAAAAAAAAAAGGAGATTATCAGTCACATAGAATGCTAATGCCACCCTGTATCTATTCTATTCTATTCTATTCTGTAAGGCTTATGTCTTTATGGACCAACACTGAAGTCTATTTATTAAAGGATGTAGAAGTAACAAAAGGCATACCTTTGAGGCCACAGACGCGGCACATAGCAGCAAACACTGTGGACTCCATTTCAATATTCCTTACTCCGGCCTCGTGAGCTTTCCTCAGATACTCCAGTTTTTCTTCATGAGAGAAGGAGCACAGAGCTCCATCCAGTCTGCCTTGACCTAGAGAGACACAGCACAGGATTATCACTACCTGAACTTTTTGACCTGTATGCCTCATGTTGGATGAGTGTGATCACAGACAACCTGAGCGCAAGATGTTTATACCTTCATAGAAGTCATGGGTGCACATGGTGTTTCCGATCACTGTGGGAATGTTTTGAAGCTCTGTGGAGCACTGCAGAAGCTCACTGGCCACTCCCTCGTCCAGCTCAGTGCTCCTGGTGATGACTTTACCCAGAACCACCTGCTCAAACTGGGGGCGGAAGGCGTAGTCCACCGCTCTGTCCGTGACCACTACTGTCCCTGGGGCCAGACCTAGAGACGAGACCAGGCAGATAAGTAAATCTATTTGTTTAATAGAGAGGCAGGATAGAGACGGAGATTTAGGAAAAAGACCATTTTCTTACCGACTCCACCAGATGTTCCAAGGCGAAACAGGACCACATCGTGGCACTGAGCATGGTGCAGCAGTTTGATGAGCTCATGCAGCATGATGGAGATGGAAGGAACTCCCATGCCGTGCTGATGATGGAAACAAGATCAGGATGGAAATTACTTTAAGGAAAACAGTCATGCAGTAGGCTTCTAGGGTGGTAAATGTCATTGATGATGTAATACTTACGCTGATAGAGAGCACTGGCCCCACTTTATACATGCAGTAGCGATCAGTTCCCTCGCAGATGTCTCTGAGTTCCTCTGGGTTTCCAGACAGTTTCAGCTCCTGATGGATGAAGTGGGCGAAAGCCTTCATCCGATTCGCGCTGCCGCCAACACACACAAACTATGGGAGGCAGAGATAGAGAGCTAATGAGTTTCTTTTTTCTAACTTTTGAAAATGTAAACCCCTGTTCAGTTTTTTGAAAATAACCAATTCACAAACCTTAATATCTCCAAACATTTCTGGAAGGTTGTGAGTCTTGGTGCTCAAGCTGAAGTGGTAGAGAATGTCTTCCTCCATGGTGTCCAAATAGGGGTTTTTGACTTGGACAGATTCTCTAAGAGCAATATAGTACAGCATATTAATAAAGAGACAGATTGCTCAAGTGATTCATGAGTATATGCTTTGAGTGGACAACCAAATATTGAATTTTGAAGATGAAGAAGAAAAAACAGTCAATTCAAAACTTAGTTGAAGTTCCCAAATACTTACTTGATGTACTCGCTGTGGTCATTCCCCATGCAGTTGAGTAAAATTGGTGCCATGTCTGCAGTTGTTTTAAAATTCAGTTTAAAATGTCTTCCAAAAAATTTCTCTGCTGTAAAAACTTCCAAATACGCTTCCCAGCTGTTTTTGAATGAGAGTTATAGCCCGACTGCACGGCTGATATAGCATTGACATCTGAACTTGCCACTGATTGGTTCCAGAGGGAGGAGTAGCACCTGTACTCACTCTGACAAAAACATCCACCCACCCCGACAAACAGAGCGAGATCAATCACATGAAAACAATGATGGTCCACTTCCAAAGTGTCATTGCACCTTCAAAAGAAAAACCCCACCAGCGGCTATGAAAACAACTTACGTTATGTAAACCATTATGACTGTTATGACTGAACCTTGCAACACCGGCGGGTTCAAGGAGTGTTTTAACCGTAGCCAATCTGAAGCCAACGAAGTTGCAATGTTGTAATGTACAGCTTTCCCAAAGAACACTGCTATCGTTTGACTTTCACATGCATTACATTGGAATGTCAACAGCTCAATGTAAAACCAACAGACATGATTGAGTCATCCCTGCAAAAGGAACCATGAAAGGGTTTTAACACATTTTTTTAATGTATTCATACGTTCATGAGATGATGTGACAACTCCTAAAATGCCATTAAAATATGTTCTTTAAAATATATATTTATTTTTATATTATTATTATCACTTGTATGTTTAAAAAAAAGTCCCCATCTACTAATCTGTTTAAGAGATTGCTGCAACACTTCTTGTGCTGTGAAGCTTTAGAAATGTTTTGTGGAAATGTTTTGTGGATGTAGCCTTTTCAGGTGCAATATATAAGAATTGGCGACCACTAATTTCTTCACATTCTATTGACAATTACACTTTTGACGTGTGCCAGAAAATGCTGCTCTAATGTGACAACATTATGGGGCAGATAATATTCAAATTTCAGCCTATAAATCTTTTAAGTATATGGAAAAAAAAATTTAAACATCTGGATAAATAACCAAACTTTTATTCAATAAAGCCGCCTTTAGAGTTACAGACACTGCAAAAAACTTAACACAAGAGTTACTGGTGCCTAAGGAAGACAGTTAATGAGGCACCGCTAACAGGCACAGTAAATAACAGGCCCTAGCTTTAATTCAATGAAGCACTTTCACACTTAGACTTCACACACAGTAATACATCTGACATGACAAAACAACTGAAACAAAGGAAAACGTTCGATGTGGCTCAGCAGGAAGGTGTAGAGAAATGATTGTTGTTAGAGGAGAGGATGGCAACTATTCCTGTTGGAAGCATTTGAGTTTGGACATCCGTTTTCACGATGCACTGGCAGTCTTCTAATCTGTTGACATGGAAATATATACTAGCAGTCATTCAACAAATCGTTATCACATCATTAACTTATAATCACTACATTATACCACAGAGTGGCGTCATAAATTCTTAATGGCTGAAATATTAATATTCCACACATCAAATTTTGTGGCCATCATTTCATTCTATACTGCAGTATATTCACTTATTGGGTCATATAAAACTAATGTGCTGGTGTACTTTCCTTTTTATTATAAATGGAGGTGAATTTCGATAGCATGATTTTAAAAAAAAGCAAGAATGGACATTATTTATATCAGGAATACACTGTGCTACTTACTTGACAAATCCGTGTTGGCCATTGGTTTGTCGTCTTCTGCATAACCAAAGCTCAACAGCTTCGACATGTCGACAGGAGCTGGTCTCTTGTCAAAAACTCTGAGAACAACAGAGACATTAAGTCTACATGTGATGGAAAGGGAATTTTTGGAAAGCTTTTTTAGGAAATCAAACTAGATGACACGGGTGGTGAAGGGCGATATGGGAATGTACATTACTGACACCATTTTTGGTTAAAGTTGTGGAGGTTCTACGTAGCTGGTCTGGCTTAGTAATATGCTCAAATGCAAAAGTGTGTCAAAAGGTACATTTTGTGGTATTTTGGTTGGTTTGATTGAAAAATAGCTCAATCTCTGGACTGGAAAAATTGGGTAAATGCAGTGGGTGAGACTGCATCCTATGAATCTATGCTTAACAGGTTAAAAGGTGAGATGGAAGAAAGGGCAAGCCTTTGGGATCTTTTTTAGACTCAGATAGAGACTGACAGAGATGTTTAGGTTTAAACAACAACCAAGAATCTGCAGAGACTGCAGCACATTTCCTTCTTTCTCATCGTAGACTTTGTTTCATACTTCTGTACTCTTAACTTATTTTTGTTTGTATGTATTTTTTACATATATGTACATACATATATGGTTTTATTTGTCTTCTCTTTGTTTCTTGATGTCTACACCAGGACCCCGAAAGGACTAGGATGTTTGTTAATGCGGCGTACCACGAGCCTTTTCCTAATATTGTTCTTTTTGAAAGATTCATTAAAATCTAAATGACAAACAAACCTAATGTTATGTTTTGTCATTGCCCCAAAGTGCCTATTAGACAAACAGAGAGACTACAGCAGACACAGTTTAAACATTAATTATGTACCTTACCCTTCTGACATCTTAGATTCAGACAAACTCTGGCTACTCATTACAAAATCCTCTTCCAACATAGCGCACAGAGTCAACAACAGGTATTTACAGTTGTCCCTTTTCTCTTCATCTTGCCAAGATTAACAACCAAGTCTGGAAAAAAGGCCGTCAAAACATGTCATTTACGGGTATCCCAGTATCTCAGACCGTAGAGCATGCACCCCATGAACAGAGGCTGTGTCCTTGCCACAGCAGCCCACGGTTCAAATCCAACCTGTGGCCATTTGCTGCATGTCATCCCCCCTCTCTCCTATCCCATTTCCTGTCACTCTTACAGCTATCCTGTCAAATAAAGCCATGAAAGGCCAAAAGTAATAATAGTAATAATAATAAAAACATTTAGGGGCACCCCGGTAGCTCAGTTAGTAGAGCATAGGTTTGAATTAGACCAGTGGCCCTTTGCTGCAGTCATTTCTCCTCTCTCTTATCCAAATTTCTGTCATCTGTCTAAGCTGTCCTATCTTATAAAACCATGAAAAGGCAGGAGAAAAAAAGGCATTTCATCTCAGGTTTTGATTTCTTATCTTCAAATAGAGCAAAGAAAGTGTGTGAAATTATAATTTTCACTTACTCAGTCACACTTGTTTCAGGACTCTCTGTTCTGTTGACTCTCAAAGTCAATATACAAAGGAGAGACTCTTTAGAGCTCATCACGGCACAGCAATGACGCAAATTATTGATTCTATTTTTGTCTTTTATAATAAAAATGACTGGAGGACTTAGTTAAATTTTTTTGGAGTAGATCCTTTGAGGACTTGTTGATGTGCAGTATCAAAACAATACATACACCCTGACCACAGTCTTTAAAGTCTGTTCTCTGTAGCATTTTATGTGAGGTCATTTCGGGTTTGGACAAGTCATTGACATTTCTATAAAGGAACACAGCGATGGACAGATTTGAGCCAAAGCAAACAGGTGAACATTCACAGTCGTCTAAAAGCCATCGCCCTGTATGCTTTTTGAAATAAACATGCTGTCTGCCCATGAGTGTGTCTGCTTAGTCACTGACTTTGGGACATAGGGTCCAGAATTTATTGACAAAACTTGAGATGTGTATCAGTCATATACTGTGTATTATGTGTTGTAATATGGACAGGCTGTGTTATTAGAGGAGTCAGGTGACAGTGTGTAAATCAAAACAGGCTTTGCTTTTAGTAATCTTTCTGTGATACTTTTTGTGCTTTGTGCTTTCAATGTACTTTAAATGATGAGGGGCAAAATCCCCAGTTACATGAAGCTAACATGAGGCTTCAGTCACTTTAGTTAGACAATTCAAGTGGATATCACTTGCATCTTACATTAGGGATGCAACTGATCACAAAACTTGCCGCTTGGAAAATTTCACGGCTTTGAGTCACTGATCGGATCATTTTCTGGATCAGCAATAAGAAAAAAAAGGGTAAGGTATAAAGCAATTTTTAAAATGTGCTACTTTGACAATGATGTAGCCCTCTCTCTCTGTCTGTAGTCACCACCATAGGTGTATTAAGTATTGTCATTGAATTTTTTGTATTAATATTTATTTTATTACCGCCGCCAAGTAGGTCATGTTTTAACCTGTGTCCATTTGTTGGTTGGTTAGTTTGTCAGCAAGACTACACAAAAAACTATTGTGCAGATTTCCATGAAATTTGGCTGGAGGGTGATTCTCAGCCCAGAATAGACCCAGTTAAGTTTTAGTGCAGATCCAGAGAAAAAGAGACGGCTCCAGGAATTTTTCATTAATTTCTCAGATATTAACAGCTTGTGTCTGAAGTGAGTACAAAAGGGGACTGTTTGCCTTGGCAGAGGTATATGCTCAACTGCCATTCTAGTTTTAGCTATTTTATTATTCAACTGTTTATAGTCACGCTAAATACCCCACCCACAGCACTATCTGACAGGACAAGGGTTACAGGACACTAGTACTGGCCTATCAACTTTGAAGGCTACTGTGCTTGACAGGCAAACAGTGACTGGTGTTGTGAGCTGACAGGAAGGCAGCAGATATTGTCAAAGTTGTAATAGACATCATAATCTTATAACCAGTGACTATGATGACAGGCATGCCCAATCTAAATAGGTCAAAACTGCAGCAAAACTAAGTAGTATATAAAACAACTTCATTGTAAAACCAGTGCATTTTGCTTACAGTCAACAACAAACAACATTTAAGTAAAGCTACCCTATTTAAATATTTAAATCTTGTCTTGTAATGTGTGTCATGATGACCCTGATGCTCTGTTCTAACAATAAAGTTGTTCTATATACTACAAGCATTGATGGAGTTTTGACCTCTATAGACTTTTTCCTGGTTACAGAACTGAAAATGAACGGTTTTCAAATCGGTCAGTCAGTTCTCTTCAGAGTAAAACACAGCACGCATATATCTTGTCTGTCTTTCCACTGCATCTCTACATCCAGATTTAGTTTTAATTATTACTTTAAACATTTATAGTAGCAGTAAAACTCTATTTCACCACGTGATGGTTACATTTTGCAATTAATCAGCAGTTCACATACGTATTAAACAGTGGGGGGCGATCCATACGGTTCATGGATCAAGCGGATTCCTTAACAGCACTTACATTAAAAGCACATTAGGAAGGGGTCTTTTAATGGCGAGTATGAGCAGTTACAATTACACAAAGCTGTTTCAGTGTAATGAAAAACCGTGAACCTATCCTTTAATCATGCTATCCATCATACTGATTATAGATTAGGTAGATTAGGTTAAATCTGTATTAGGGTAATGTACCTGCTTTCTACTGATGACACAAGTAACCATTTACTCCTTTTACACAGTTAATTCCACTAAAAATTACTGATATACTCTAACATGATAAGATCACTGGTGTATAATAAATCTCTTTGCATCTAAGGTGCATGCTGTGGTACCAGCAACATACTGAATATTTTACAGAACAACAGCACCATCTTGTGACCGTATGAACTTACATTCTCTTGAATTTGCTGGTCTGATGATAGTCATTGGGTGACTGCAATTTCTCCACCTGGTTGGAAAGAATGTCATCGTTCTGCAGAACACAAAACAAAGCCATAGTGTGTGATGGTTATTTTGTGAATGTAAAGCCAAGAACATATATATCTATCAGTTTCTTGCTTCAATTCGGCAGGATGCGCTCATTTTTGGATTTAATCACTCAGAGACAAGTGCCTGAACCGCAGGCAAGGTCTGCCTTATCAAGAAACAACTAAATTAATTCTGTAACATGGCAGCATCACTCACACCCCGTCTAGTTTGTCTTAAAGCATACGGTCATGACAGAATAAGCCAAGAGATAAAATGAATTGTTATTGCAATGACTTGTGTGGCTAAATTACTCCTAAATTAGCTTGGCATTTGTTTGTTTACCTTCTCTTTGCCATTGCTGCTGCTATCATCCCTCTCCCAGGCTGACATATTGTCAGTTCCAAAGGGAGGCTCTAGCTGTTGGAAAGCTCCAGGGTGTTTCTTCTCTTCACTGTTAATTAGACTGTTGGAAAAAATATATATAGGGTTATGAAATGTATCTTTCACTTAATGATATCTAGAATATATACTGATGATTAAACAGGAAAAACTCTGACATCACACTGGCTAGCTGTTCCTTATATTTTACAGTACTTACTTTGAAAGCTTGTTACAAGTTTTTAGCAGGTACTAGCGATGGCAGCAAATGTGTAATAGTGTGGTAACATTATTAGCACTAGAAGTATCAGTACAGTGGGAGTACTGGCAGCAGTAGTATACTAGCTGCAAGCAGTAGTGTTGGTAATGGAGGTGAAATTGTTTTGCTGATATCATAAACTGACAACAATTCAGAGTGCATGATAATAATAAGACAAATGTTACAAGTACCCTGGTTCGCTATCGTCTGCTGATGCAGGGCAGAACCAGTCTGGAGGTTGGTATGGACAAGCTTTAGAAGTAATTGTTTCCTCATGCCACAAAAGTCCTGATGAACAATGATGAAAAAAAGGACAAAAAATACATTTTATGCTAAATGTGTTAACCAGCAGAGGTGGGAATCAAGTACAAATACTTAATGACTGTTAGTAAGTTGATTTTTCAGTTATCTGTACTTTACTTACTCCCTACATTTTAACACATATATTGGTACTTTCTACTCCTTATATTCGCAAAACAGGCTTGCTACTTTAGTTTTTTTAAATACATTTGAAGAGAATTATTGACTATTTATGACATTTTACCAACCCACAACACTGGTAGTTCATATCCTGGTAATAAGATTCAACAATCAATCATCTTTCAGGTACATTTACAAACAGTTCAAACAAATCCTGATGATTCCCCCTTTGAGTTTTATAGTCTTTGAATAATTGTAAAATTATGTGAGGTTTGGTTAGCTTTGAATATATGGCCGGTAGAAATGTCTTTAGGGATAGTTTTTACTTTTATACTGTGAGTACATTTCAGAAGCTGTACTCTCTTACTTTTACCTATATTTCTACTTGAGTAAAGAATGTGTGTACTTTTGCCACTTCTGTGCCAGCGAGATGGATGTGTGCAGATATAAATGGCAACAGGATGGCTTTACCCTTAT
Organism: Lagodon rhomboides; assembly: GCA_039737535.1. Classification (NCBI taxonomy): domain Eukaryota; kingdom Metazoa; phylum Chordata; class Actinopteri; order Spariformes; family Sparidae; genus Lagodon; species Lagodon rhomboides. The sequence goes on from CM077790.1 coordinate 19,347,018, forward strand.
GTCCTCCTTGTTTTGCAAGTTTGACATAGTCTGTATCACTCTCCAGGACTCCGGCCCTTCGCCCCCGGGCCCTCTCCTCAGGAGGAGCGCAGATTCCTGGGGACAGTCCTGGGATCTGGGATATGTGACCATTTATCCCATGGTATCCAGTTTTCACACCTGCAATGTTAAAACCACACACATACAATTAAATTTGATGCTTCATACTACAACAACTTCTTCCCACCATGGCCAGGGTCCATGCAGGTATTCTTCCTGCTGACGATACACAGACACCAACATGGAGGAACTAAACTAAGTCAGTACACACAGTTGTACTTGCCAGATTTGGTCGACTGAAGATCGTCACTCATGAGAACTAATGAATTTCTGGGGGAGAAAAACGGTAAAACTGTGAACGATAGCATCAACACACTACTACGTGAACGTTAGCTTTGATTAGCAAAGCTAGCTGACTGAGGTTAATGTACTCGAGCCTGAAATTAAACACAAGTGACGGCGGTAATTAGTCTAAAGCAGAAGGGGAAAAAAGTTGAAAACACAGCAAACTGAAATTGTTCTTGATAAACTTTCGAGATTTTTGTGTCGCTGTACTTACTCTGAATACATTTTGGGAGCAGAGCATCAAACTGTCGCGTACGGACTGGAGCTGTTTGGAACTTGTGACCGCGTTGCCATGGAAACGGCTTGAAGGTACAACCTGCGGTACAGCAGCTGCTTAGTGACGTGTGGGGCCGAGAGAGGAGCACTGTGGGGTACGATTACTTCTATTTAGTTAATTAATTTGTTGGTTTTCTTAGGATATGGTCAAGGACAGTGATATCTGATGCACTTAGCAGCCTGTTAAGTGTCCGTCAAAGCCATATAGCGGCTCCTCTCAAGATTTCTGGTCAGTGGTATAGTTTGTAGTCCTAAAACCCAGAAGTCAGTTAGCATTTTTTGGACTTCCGGTTCCCTCTCTCAAAGTCAATGGTTTTTTAAAATTGGTTTTCGGTTAAAAATGGCTGAAATAAGGTCTGTGGTTACAAATATATTACTTTTAGCATTAACTAGAGACCATTGCTCTTTTGCTTTTTCCTGGCCTAGGCGCTAATATTCACCAATTTTTTGTCTCATATGGATCATGTCATCCACCCACCTCCTTGTTTTTATGTCCCGATATCAATTAAAAAAATAAAACAAAACGGATAGTAAACTGCAAAGGGACAGTGTTCATACAGTGGCTGTTTTCAAGAAGTTGATGTCACAGAGAAAATATGCATGTGCAGTGTTTTTTCTCTCAGCGAACAAACACAAATCCAGCACTTTTCTGCCTGAAAAAAAAAAAATGCTATGTGGACACGGGCCCTTATTCCACACCTTCTTCTCCTTTCCAAAACCTGGCGCCTACATTACCCACAATGCAACTTAGCAGCTGAGTGACATCACTGGAGGCAATGTATCCGATTACATGGAGCTACCTCTGGAACCACAAGAGACTTTATACTACTTTTTCACATATGCAGTAGTACCACCAAAGACCTGAGAACACACTATAATGTCTAAAATTGGTGGAGTTACCCTTTAAGTACAAATTTTACACACTATTTGCACTTGCTGGTTACAGTATATATTGATGCTAATACTTTTGTTCTTTGTATTGAAGTACATTCTTGAATGCAGAACTCTTACTTACAAGCACCGGTTCCCCCATGTTTAAAAAAAGAAAAAAAGCTGCGAAAGTGCCCTCTTGGATGCTCCTTGATAAAATGTGTTAATGTGCCCTCTAGGTGTCCTTCCAGTTGACAGAACGTGGTGAAATGCCCACTCTTCACAATAAATGTATCACGACTGTCTGTGCACTGCTGCCCCACCATATGTACTGTATTGTATAATGATGTTTGAAGACTTGAAAATGCTGAGAAATGTCTGCAAGTGTTAAGTAGTGGTTGAAAAAAAAACCCATTAATGCACTGCACGCTCCGAAGAGATGGATCTCTTGTAGAAGCAGTGAAAGAGTTATTACTGTGAAATTAGTCTCTTTTAATGCAAATATGCCTGTCTATTGGGGGAGATATGCAGTGGTTTTATTACAGATAAATCACAATGTGTTCTCTCTGGTACTAAATTGATTGCTTTTTTAGTAGCCCAATCTCCATAAGTGTTTTAACAGTGTCGCGCTACTTAATGTTTTGGCTGTTATTATGAATTATCTGAGGATAGGACTATCTTTTATCCCAACCCATACTGAATCATCAGTCCATGCACAGTAGTCTGACTATTATAATCAATAAAGTAATGCTTCAAACTTTCTAGAACTAACTAATGATAGACTGTGTGAGTAGAATGATCTCTTTTGGGGGTTTAGGGTAAGGGGTTAGTATTCTACATATAAATACCTCATTCTATGTTTGGACATTCTTTCTGCTAATTGACCAAGTTTTATTTTAACATAGCCTTTATCATTTTTATTGGCTGAAATACACCCAAGCGGAGTCGGAAACATGGGCAGAGCAAACATAGGAGTAATGGTCCTTTAATTATCAAGCATGTCAAGCTACCCAATGAAAATACGTCAGTGACAGGAACTGTACGCTTGAGCTTCAGCATAAAAGCACAGTGTAGGCCTATCACTGAAAAATAATTGGAGATAGACAATTAAAAAGATGTTGGTTATAGCATTTTGGGTGTACAATAGGATGTTTTATTAGGGGTCTCATTTTGAGATAGTTACACTTGACTTGTGTATTTTTTTCAATGTTAACTTCATACTCCTACTCGACTTCCTTTCAGACAGAAATATTGCTGGCTCTCTTTTATTCCATTATATTTATTTATATTTTACTTTAGAATTACTCTGTATATTCTGAATTTTAAAAAAAATTGCAGTTAGCTTGTGCGTAGACTAACGAGCAAGGCTGGATTACCAACAAAAGTATTTCAAGATGGGATTGCAGTACAAAATACATAAATTATACCAGGCCATTCTGTACAATCAGTATTTTTTGGCTTTTGATACTTCAGTACATTCAGCTGAAGTGGTGGAGGAAGTATTCAGATCCTAGGGTACTTCAGTAAAAGTAGCAACACCAATACACCATTAAAAGTCAACATCCTGTATGAAATGTTACAAACTAAATAATAAATGAAGTACATAAAATATAATAAGTAAAAGTTGTCCAGAAAAATAGCCGCTGAGATTGATACTATTGAATATTATATTATTGAATTATTATAGCTGATTTATTTATGTGTATGTAGATATTGATATTATATATGAGTAGTTTAATCTAAAACAATGTATTATATCTTATAAGGTTATGATACATTTTGTATGTAAAACCATATGTATATTTTTACACTAGCTAGTAATCATAACTCTCAAAACATGGGCAGCTGAGTGAAAAGTCCAATATTGCCCCCTGAAATGTAAAGCAACTGAAGTATTATATGGAATGGAAATTCCCAAGTTAAGTACAAGTACCTCAGTTATGTAATTAAGTACAGTACTTTGGAAAATGTTCACTGTCTACTGATAATATAATAATAATAATAATAATAATAATAATAATAATAATAATAATAATAATAATAATAATAATAAAAATCTGTATCTGATACTGCATGTACTTGAGTATCACAAATACACGTAAAAGTAAATTACATATATATTTACATGTATGTATAAACTGTATACTAGGAGCTGGCTACATTTTCTCATCCGATATTCATCGTCTCTTTTTCTGACTAGTTGATTAAAGGGGTTAATTCCAAAATGCGCTGCTTTGGCTCTGATGCAGTATGCACTCCGCTAGGTAATAAATAAATTGATAAATAGCAACTACAATGCTCAGATCAGGGCTTGAAATAATTGTTTCTATTTTTTATTTCTTACTTTGTCGACAGTGATTTGTGATATGTTGTGGTTTCTTTCTTGTGACAAATGTACTTATTGTAAGTCGCTTTTTGGACAAAAGCGTCTGCTAAATGCCCTAAATGTAGTTGTAAATCTAAATGTAGGCTATATGTAATAACTGAAGTTATCAAATAAATGTAGCGGAGTAAATGTTACACTATTTCCCTCCAAAATGTGGTATATTGTACGTTTAAAGTATCAGAAGATGGAAATACTCACTTAAATGAATTAAGTTACTTTCCATCACTGGTGAGCAGGGAATGACTGAATTTTAAATTTTTGGGTGAATTTATTCTTTCAAATTAAAAGCTTTATTTTGAAACATGTGACCGGAAAAGCGTGCGGTTGCTCCCTGACTTGACGCGGGATAATTACAGTGAGTTGTTGCAAGGTAACTTCCTCCTCCAATCCTGTGTTTTCCTGCCTTCGTGGATCGGGGTGCGAGTTGCGTGAACCTCTCGGCAGCGCTAACGTGTGAAGAAGAAGAAGGAGAAGAAAAAGAAGAAGAAGAAGAAGAAGGGACGAAGAAGAGCGTTTACAAAAATGACTCTTCGTTCTCTCTGTCCCCTAAACATCGAGTGAATTCGTCACTTTTTTTGCCAGGCAGCGACCGACGGACGATAATGTTGGCGTCACGTAGGTTCCTCTTCTCAGACTTTGGAAAACAAATCGGGTATTGTCGGTGAATCCTCGGGAGATGGCAGAATAGTTCGACCTGCGCCTGTTTCCGAGCCCCCTCGTAAAGCACTTTGAAGAGATAGACCCCGAGGTAAGTTTAATCATGGCGTATTAAAATATAACGTGTTGTTAGCCGTGCTGTTTGCTTATCAGCTTGTATTGTGTTTCGGGAGACGTGGTGGTGGAGAAGTTTGCTCATTTGCAAGGGGGGAAGAAAAAAAAAGGTGTCGTGACGTGCTCTCAGAAGAAATCTCCCTCTGAGATTTTTCTTCTTCAAATCTTGGCCTGTTTTGTTCTTGCAGCCACACATATTCACATCTTAAATATTAATATAGTGAAGCAGAGCAGCACAGCCTGTTATTTTGTTGTTGTTGTTTTTTTTATAATAATATAAGTGAGATGTTTTGGGGAGTCTCTTGGTCTACCACTGCAAATTTTCGTGGTTGTAATTTCACAATCAAATCAAGCTCCAGCCAGCCTGGCAACTAGTTGTGACTTCGTGAGGAGTTCTTTTTTTGTTGTTATGCAAAAACAAGTCTTTGGGAGGGTCGTTGGTGCTTGATCGTGTGTCTCATCATCCCATGCTGGGCACTTTTAACATCACAATCGCAGCCCCTTGAGAGGTGGGGAGAAGAGCCCCCTCCCCAAAGAAAAAAAATCACTGGTGAACACAGAGTGCTTTACATGATCTGCAGCTTAATTTTGAACTAGAGACAATTTAATATCAGCAATCTATAATACAAGATTAAACTTTTCCCCATCAGCCCAAACAGGAAATGATTAGATTCCAGGGCAATTAATGTTAAAAAGAAAAACAGTAGAGCTGCTGCTGCTGATGAGGAGGTGCAAACTTCATTACGAAGGTGTTAACTCTAGCTGAAAACATTCAGAGATAATTGTGCAGATTAAAGAAAGTGTGAATGGGAATGTCTCACGCCGAAGTGTTTCTTCCTCAGAATCAACTCCATTGTGCTGCAAAGTTGCTCCCACAAAATTACAGTCCCACATACTAATCAGGGTTTCCTCCAGATCTCCTACTTCAGAGTGCATTTGTTGTCAGCCAAGCTCCTTTTTTAATTTTGTGACACACTCAAAAGCGTCACCGCCTAAACCGTTCGGCTTGAACTGACCACACTTCAGTTTACATACGCGGCAGACTGACATGCAGTAATAGTGTCTGGCATGGGAGACTGTTTAATCAATATGGATTAGCCACTCTAAGTGAATCTGAACCACCAGTTGAAGCTGTGATACATGACTTGTCTTGGTGATTTTTCCATTATAGTTTGTTAAAATCAATGATTTCTTTCCTTAAGTGTTGGATGGAGAAGTGCTGTAGTTGTTCATATGTGGTTGGTTGATGATCTGGAGAATGTAACCCCACTCGCTCGAGGTCTGGCCCCTTTGTTGGGCGCCTGCTGTTCTCAGTGGACTGATAGTGGTCAGATAAAAACGGACGTCAGACAGTCTGGGCTCAGATATGGTTCAACTCCAGGGGATCTTGGCGATCCTGTTCTGTTCCAGCCGAGGTAACGGGCACCAGGCTGATTGTGACCCGCTCGCCCTCCTCCTTCTCCCCCGCGTCTCCTTCTACAACAATGTTATTGCTTGGCTTCGGGCCTGTGTCATTGTTTGAAACAGCCTATCTGTGGTAACTTATTCCTCAACCAGGCAGGAGGTTATCTGTCTCTCAATGCAATCCCAACAATAGGACTGGTTTGCGATGTCTTGGCCAGTGTTTAAAAAGAGAGCAGACGCCTTGCGTTTGTTTCAAAGAGGCCTTATATGCGTCTTAATTTTGATGCTCGACGGTATTTGTATGTTTATCTTCCTGTCAACAAGTAGTTTAGAGATCAATTAATCAGTTGGCTGATCGACAGAAAAGTAATCAGTAACCATTTAGTGATGAATCCTTTAAGTTATTGTGGCAAATAATGAATTCTTTTAATAAGAAAAAAAACAGTAAATTGTAGTTTCCAACTGGTATTGTTGTTCAGGCTGCTGTGGCAAAAAACAACCAAATGGCTTTCTGTTTTCCTCAGAGTAGTTTCTACCAACAACACAGGACAAAAAGTGAGTTATTTCATTCAGCCAGTCTAAAATGGAGATGTGAAAGCAGACAGAAATGGTGCCAGGCTGCCAGCCTGTCATCAGTCAGCCTTTATTTTGTCTGGAAATTTCATGTCTGGTGGAAGACACAATAGTGAAAATTAGTTTTATAGAAATCATTATTCTGCAGCCATTACTTTGTGCAAACAGCATTTACGGAGACCCGTTTAAAAAGACATGTCTATTGCCCGTTTTATTATTGACGCATCTGCCAGTTATTTTCTTGGTTGATTATGTGTTATTGATTGTAAAAAAAACTGGTGAAATTACAATTTTTCACATGTTATTTCCCAGGGTGGCATTTCTGTGTCCAAATAACAGCCAAGAATCCCAAGATGTGTGTTTTACTATCACAGAACACAAAGAAAAGTAGCAAGTATTCACGAACGAGAAGTTGGAAGCAAAAAAAAAGATATTTTTGTTTGAAAATCAACTTAAATGAATAATCAGTTGTCAGAATTGTATGATATATACCATGTCTTCTTACAAATGGCAATAACTTTCTCATTGAATATTTAAAACTAAAACTAAAATATAAAAGGCTGATATGAGAAGATGTATTTAATTGAAATAAGTAATTTGGAAAACACAAAAAAGATGTTCTGTACAAATGTTTATAGTTTGTCCATTTAGTAGCCTCAGTATGAAAAGGATTTTGTCAGCCCAGTTGTTGGATAGCAACAGAGAGGAGCTCCGCAATTAGAGTCATTATTTTATGTTATTTAGGTTGGAACTAGAGTAGCTTGGTGTTAATTTATCTATTGTTTTAACTCCTAATGTAGCCTACTCTGATTTCACATCGAACAAGGATCATGTCAGGGGTCAAAACTTACATATATTATTAATGATTCAGCGGTAATTAAATGTTAAGGAAGAAGACTATCAAGACATTGCTTTAAATTTTTCTTTCCATCAAGTGGCCGATCATCTAATAGCTGTAGCTCTAAAGTAATTTATTGCATGTTTCTTCCAGTTTCTCCCATGTTGATGATTTGCTGCTTTTTCTGTTCTAGAAAATGTCATGTCTTTGTTTTTGGCCTCTCGATAGAGAAAAACAAGCTGTGGTGTCTAAAGATTTCAAGGTGGACTCTGGGAAGTTGTTATCAGCATTTTAAACTTTAACTAACACCTTATAGACTAATTAATAAATCTAAAAAAAGTACTTGTCAGATTATGTGATAGTGAAAATAATCAGTAGTTGCGGCCCTACAATGAATACAGATGCGGGTCCTGATGGCAGTCCTGCACATGCCTCATTCAAGTTTTCATTCCTACGTTATGATTCCCAAATTCCTTGGCTGCAATTTCCTTGGCCTCTAGTGCATTGCTGAAGCCGTTCTTTATGATGGACAGAAAGTGTGTAATTTGGTCTGATCATTTCAGTGAGCACAAGTATTACATGTAGAAGTATTGATGGGGGCTATTTGGGGGGGGGGGTTAGGCCTCTGATAGTATCATTTCTGTGTGCACAGTAATTTGGCTGTCAGAAGCAGCTGGCAGTTTGGGTTGGAACAATATGCAAGTGGAGGGAGAGGGAAGTGTGAGCTCCAAAAAACCCTGAGAGAGTGTGTTGGGGGGTTGGGTTGTGTCTGTGTGTGTATGTGTGTGTGTATGTGTATGCATATGTGTGTGTGGAATCAGGTTACACAGTCTGTCATTAACAAGAGAACTGCAGTTATGAGACCAAGATAGACTGCTTCAAGTCTGAGCAAGAGTCTGAGGCTCATCGCTCCTCCATGTAGGTGGCTCTCGAGGAGGGGAGGGGATACTGTATGTGTGTGTGTGATGGGATATCAATGTGTGTGTGTGTGTGTGTGAATGCAGGTGGGAGGCAGTGGCTGAAGGGTAGAAAGGGGGCAGGATTTGGCTTCCAGCTCCGAGTGGCAACCTTCAGCTATCTTGCTTCAGCTTGTAACCATGTGTACGTCCTTTCTATCTGTGTGTGCACACGTGCATCCATGTGTGTCTATATGCTGACTTACCAGAAAGTTTGACTAGCAACAACCCTGGCATCAGATGAGGCAGCAGGCTGCAGAGGAACACAGCATGTGGGTTGCATTTTGCTTCTGCTCTATGCTCGTGTCCAGCTTTTTAGAAAGGGGCCCTCTGTCTGCAGTGTTATTTTTAGTCAAAAAATCCTTGAGCCTTTTTAATAATCATCAGCCTTATGTAGCCCAAACATATCACGATGAGAACGGCTGTCTGGGACTCGCGGGCACTGCAGTCTCAGCATGACACTAAAAGTTAGAGGGAGAAGGAGAATGAGATAAAGGACTGTGTATCAGCCAGATTTTTGTCTTGTTTCTCCGGCTGCAGTTTGGGAGCTCATTCCCTTCGTCCTCTTCTGGTGGCTCTGCGCAGACTTATTGATTTCTATTATTCTGTGTTTTCAAATGTGGGTGAAGGCCGGTGGAGACAGAGAGAGGGGGAGACAAGACACTACCGTCTGCACAGATGCACACACACATGGATCTGCAGGGTTCGTGGCTCCTCTCCTGTCTCCAGACTAACCCCAGACTGCACTGGAGACAGTCTGCAATACACATTTTATGAGCCCTTCACTCGCTTCAGTGCTCTTGTCTTATCGCTCAGCTGTTAGGGGGGAAAGTTATGGCTTTGTTTCAGTTGCTGCCTCTCTCTGATCTCATTCCCATTCGGAGGCATGGGCTGTTACTTGGTGTGGGCACTTTGTCTACGAATTGTGAATAATTTGTGCTGCATCTCTTTGGGTCATGGGGTCGTAAACTGAAGTAGCTCCAACTTGATGGCAGTACTACAGCATCACATTGTTGAATTAATCCAGTCAGTTCCGGATGCTTGAACCAAATAGGGCAGTTATAATTACAGCCGAGCAATATGGTTTAAATCAATATCACAATTTTTCTATTCATTTTTTTGTGATATCTGCAAAAAATTAGTTGGACAATAATTAATTAGACAATTATTTTCCCACTTTAAGGTGCAGTATGTAACAACTTTTGTTTTAAGCAACCAAAAAGTAGACTGTGAAGAAAGAGCAGTTTTGAGGTTGTGTTCCCGTCAGCATTCCCTGCTGGGTGAAAACCTCCTCCCAGCCGCCCAGAGCTCTCCTGTGCTACAACAACACTACCCCAGTGCTCCAGGCTCCCAGTCCGGACCACTAGCTGCACAGCTAACCGAGCTAACTAGCTAAAGGCAGCTACAGTCAGCAGCAATTAGCGGTTATCCTGATGATATGCTGCTCCCTATTAGTTTGGAGTATGAAAACAACAGGTGGCTAATTCTGAACACATTGCACCCTAAAAATGCATCACCTTTTCTTACAGTGGCAATTGCACGTTTAAATGGCTTGTTTTGTCAGCTCTGCGGACAAAAAACAAACACAAATTCACATAGAACTATAACTAATGATTTTTTGCTAAAAAATGGAATATAATGACTGAGTGGGTAAAGGCAAGTATTAGAACAAGTAGAACAGGCTGTCAAGTTCAGCAAATGACATCGCTTTACCGTAATGGAGTCTGTAAAACCAGGAAGAGACAACATTCATGCCATATCATGCTATAACGATATCTAGTTTCTAGCATGATGTAGAGTTTCATGTCATGATAACGTTATAAATCGATGTATTGCCAGCCCTAGTGCAAATTCAGTTGACTTAATGAATCTACTAATCTCTTTAGTTCTAACAAAATCAGTTGAGAAATGGTTAAATTATATTTAATGCAGGGAACAATGCTTCATTATTTCAGACAAATCAATTCCACCAAACATTTATACACAATAATACTCAGTTATCAGCCAGCCCTGCATGCAAAGTCTTTATTTCCCATTTTGTACCTGATGATTAAAGTTTGTTTGAAACTCTTTACTACTGGTCGTTTTCATTAGAAGTATCTCCTCCCTGAAAGGCCAGGAAGCTCCCGGCCATAAAGACTACATTGGCAGCGGGATGTTATGGCCTGCTCCAGTCGCAGTACGGAGCATCGTGCTGTAAAAACATTGTGTTGCATCAAGCTGTTTGCTGAGTGATTATCATCACGGTGGTGAATTGTTTGGTTGATGTCTGTGGGTCACACACCGAAGGTTATGATGCTAGCCCTCTGATTCCTGTAGCTCTGCCAAGCAGGACGCGTAATCAATCAAGACTAAATATTCCCCGAGCTGTGAGTATCTAAATGCAGAGCTCTTTGAGCTGTTTGCCTGATTTACTTATTTCACAAGAAGAAAAATATGTTTAAAGGGTGTACTATGATACAAATCAAGGTGTCCTTTTGAGAATAGAATTGGCTCAGAGCGGTGAACTTTGTGAGATGGTCGTTTGGAGGGAGAGTGTTTGTGCATTCCTCTGTTGGCAAACATAGCTGAAGGCCATAAAGACAGTGTTTGAATTGGCTGTTTTTGATGGCTGTGTGAAAATAAATGTCTAATTGCTATGGTGACCATTGCATAAAAGACTTGTTAACAGTGTCTTCTGAATGCTGTAAAACATTCAGAGTTGTGTGCCACAAGACTTAATCCAACAAAGAGCCATAACAAATACTCTTTGAACCACAAAAACTACCATAGCTTTGAAGAAATGTGTTTGCTTAAGTTTTGGATCTCTGTGCAGGTGAGGCATCTCCTCATTGTCAGTATGCTAGACTCTGCCAGATTTCCGTATCTGTCTTTAGTTGTCCTCTATCTCTCTCACAAGTATGTTTTGTTCGAGTATGAATCAAACTCTATCTCACGACTTCAGTGGAGACAAAAGTGTAATCAAAATCCTTGTCTGTGTTGTGATGGGGTGCCTGCCAGAGTGTGTCATTGGTGTTGTTGATACCGAGGTGGAAGGTAGGGTGGGACTCCAGCAGGAAGAAAAGGCAACCATTGTCTCTGATTACATTTGATCTAGACCGAGTACACTGTGTGTGCGTGCCTCGGTTGTACTGTATCCAAGGAACAAAAACCTGTCACGCTCTTGCCTACTACAGTGAATGTGTGCGCGAGAATCGAACACAAGCAGGGGACATTTGCATTTGATTACATTCCTCACATTGTGAAAGGTGGCAGCTGCTGAGATACCGTAGGGTCCTGAGAGATGGAGCCTGGCTCAACCTGACGGGGCACTGCAGATTCCACAAGCTTTTCCAAGGGGCCACAAAAGCCCCCCTTTCATCTCCCATTTGATGAGGCCCTTGGCCAGTGAGGTGTGTTTTCAAAGGTTAATGAGCTTTGCTTTCTGCTCAGTAGAACGATCCGTCTTTACACACAACCACAGTGTGTGAGGCTGGATATCGAGAAGGGCGTTTTGCTCTTATGCCAGACAAGGTCACAGCACAGTTCAGGATATTTCAATACAATACAAACCAATACCTGAGTATGGTTTACCAGAGTAAGTTTTCCAACGTACTCTGCTGGATTTATAATGACAATCCCTCCTACATTTACAGATCACTATAAGGAATTACAGGTAAAGAAAATGACATTGGTTCCAAGCTTCTGCTGGGAGACCTTAGGTCCTGGCATTCACGTGGATGCTCTTTGACATATACCACAAAAGTTGCTCAGGAATGGCTTGAGGAACATGACAAAGAGCTCACTGCATTGGCCTGGCCAATCGTGTTGCTGCAAGACCAAGTTTGATCCGAGATGTCGCCTCCATAGATCAGACTAGCCTTTGACCCATCAAGTGAAGGACACAGGACCTCTGGGGCTGTCTTGTGGTGTCTTGCACCAAGGTGTTGGCAAGTCCTGCCACTTGCTAGCCATCCTGGGAAAGCCCCCAGGCAGTTATTTCATGCTAACAAGACCAGACCCCTATATAAGTGAAAGGGGAGAAAGCCACAGCTTCACTTTCTTTGGTCACAAGAACAGAAAAACTGTATGATATCCTTCTCTTCAAGGCTTATGAGAAGTCCGTCTGCTGCCAAACTGGATTTGAAACACAACTGTGCACTGACATTAGTGCAACAGTTCAATTGGCTGATATGTTTCCCAGTTTGGCTGTGATAAAGCAGACGCTTGGCTTTTGGGGAAATGGGGGTGGGTTAAGTGTCGTATAAGCGTCGCACTTGGGTTACAGATTTATTTAATTTAAAATAAAGCTTACATGGTTTATCTCCTCTCTTATAACATCTCTGGCGTTGCTGGGAGATCTTTTGAGTCCTGTGTGTTGCGAGGTGGGGCCTCCATGGATCGGACTTGTTCCGGCATGTCCCACTGATGCTTGATCGGATTGGGATCTGAGGAATTTGGAGGCCAGGTCGACACCTTGAGCTCTTTGTGACATTCCTCCGGCCATTGCATTGTCACGAGATGATCAATGTTATTCCCTCTATCTGTCAATGTTATGGCTGATTAATATCAGTATTTAAAGGTGAGAGTTTTAGCCACTTATGGTTCTGTGGTGAAGGGTTTTGATGAGTGGTGCCCGTCTTGTTTGTATTTTGTACTCGACCAGCATGCAGATTAAAGCCCAGTTGAACCAGAAGAAGGCTGTGAAGTATTAACTAGTGGTCTCATGGCTAGATTATTCATGGCTCAAACCAGCTGCTCACTTTATCTGATAAAACATATCAGAGGAACCAAGCAACCAAAATATCTTTTTCTATTATTTGCTGCCCTTTCTGCTACGATGACCTGTGAATTTTGTTGCCAGTGGCTGGTTGGCCTATAGATACCTAAAATATTAGTCCTAGAATCACAGCAGGTATGACGCATCTGAGAAGTCTACATACCAACTGCTCAAAATACTGCATGAAATTTAAAATAAGGTACAGCCAATCCTTGTTCATTGTTTTGCTGCATTTTTTTGAGCACAGTAAAAGCAGCACACACAGATGATTTTACGTAATTTTTAGAAAATAGAAAAGAAAACTGACAAAACATTTTTTTGCCATTTTGCCATTGTCTGGCCTGATGCTTGCATAAAGGTAAGATATAGAGACATATTTGATAAAAACACAAAAACCCTGATTTGATTCATGTGAACTTTAATTCCAGCCTATTTGAATCACATGTGCTTCTGTGTTTTCGATAAGATTCATTGTAATCTTATATTCTACTCAGTTTGTAAGCACAGTTGTATCAAGTTTGAATGCGTATTCCCTCAAAACCTACTAAAAAGTTAAGATTGTGTATTTTTTTGACTTAGTTTTAGTCATCCCAAGTGTTGTATTTTACTGTAGGCAGAGAGTGTTTTTTCGACTGTGGTGAACGTGTTGATTTGCTGAGCTGTAGTGTGAATATGAATGTGGGCTGCTGCAAAGAGGAGGACTTTTCGCCCTCAGGTCTGTATTACACCCACATCCACCTAGGAGCAAACCATCTGTGTGTCCCTGATGGCATGCTGGCACTTTGGCTGTCTGGGTCTGGAGCCGGGGACGAGGGACAGGGACACGAGCAGCAGGCTCCGCATTGCCCCAGTCTCTGCCTGTTTCTTCCCTCGCCACCCCGCAGTTTGCTGCAGTTTCCTTCGGTGCCTGGGCTATTTGTGCCGCGGTAACTGTGCCAGCCTGCCAGCTCAGACACAGATTCCACCTCTCGTCTCCCCCTTTGCCAGCATGATGACTCAGCAGCTCCTGCAGGGCTTCCAGCCTCCTCCCTCCGCAACCTCAGTGATACACCATGCTCATCAGACAAAGTAGTGTTTTGTCATTCTCTCCTTCGTCCTGACCTGAATACAAAAACAGACCAAAATAAGAAAGCATCCAGCTAGACTAAAAGGTTTTGTTTGTTGTTGAAAGCCATTTCAGCAATCAGTTTGAAAATGTCACATGGATACAGCAAATGGTGATAGAATAATAGGTTTAATGTGACACTTGAAGACGTAGAGGTGGGATGCGTACAGACTCTTCAAATTAAATCATTGTAACTGTCTACGTCCTTCTCTTTTTGGGTTCAGTTGTCTCAGCATTTGAGTGGCATGTTTAATCATCTCAATCTAATCACTTTAAGCTCTGCTCAACTTCTTAGACAAGTGCTTATCTAGATAGCCCTCTGGAGTGGGATGACTGGAAAGAGTCTGGGGAGGAAACGTAGCGTCATAAAATGGGAGCCTTGATATGCAGGATCACTTTCAAGTCCCTCTAGCAGTGCTCAGCGGGAGTCAACCCTAACATACTTTTCACTGGGCCAAGTCTATTTCAGCTATTCCTCTCAGGGTTGTACACACTTTGACTACCTTGTGTTGAGCTCAATGTGGCCTCTATGTTTCCATGTGCAAGGTCGGTGCTTACGCATCTCAGAGGCATTGATATCCTCAAACAAAATACCTGTGGTGGGAAATGCATTCAGATTATTTACTTAAGTAAAAGCAGAAATCATACGAAATAGTCAATTTAAAGTAATAATGCTGCATTCAGAATTTTTCTGGAGTAAAGGAACAGAATTATTATCACCTAAACTACTGGATTAAAACAACAAACAAAATGTTTGTATGCTAGCAGCTTACCAAAAAAGCCTTTACTATGTTCCAACGCATGTTATAAAATGGCCAAGACTGCCTTACTTGACATTGCACTTCCTGCAATGTCACTGTTGCACATGCAACAAAGACATTACATTGTGCAGCACTGGTATTTCCTTACGTATGTTATGTCGTAGAACGAAACACTCAGATGTCTTCACGTTCACGGGCCTTTCGAACCCAAAACCTATTCAAAAAACCCAATGACCTCAAGATGAGGAAGCCAGAGAAACTTATTTTCCGGGTTTAGGATTCATTCTTGTGGTACCCTATAGTAAGACCAATTCAATTATTGGTTTCAACAGCAGTAAACGTAGAAATAATATATCTGAAGTTATAATTACCACGTGGTTTCCTATTACAACGCCACATCAGAGGATATTGGAAGAGGGAATAAAAGTAAAAGACAGGGGTTGAGACAGATAGAGAGGGGGGGAAATGAGAGCACACCCTTGGCAGGATGTCAGCTCTGTGAACACACACTGCAGAACACTGCCAGAGAATTCAATACGCAGGGATGGAGGATTTCAACACACACACACACACACACACATTCACACACAGCGCCATAAAGTTGTCTGTTCAGATCGCAATCGGTTCTGCAGATGCTGCTAGCCCTGCCTCTCTCCTTTCCAAGAATCCCTTCTGAGGTTTCCAATATCAGGACTCGTCCTCCTCGCTGTGTATTCAAGCAAAGCTGTTCGCTGGCTTGGTGATATGTGACCAGCTCGATGTGGAGTAGTTTCTGTTTACCTTTGTGTAAAATAGAATACGTATACAAATGCATACATGCGCACCTGCAGGAGACCACGCAAACTCAAAAAGGCCCTCAGGTTTTGCAGCGCACAGACAGACATATTTGCTCTGTGCATAAAGAGCAAACACATACCAGGGCTACTGAGCTGCTTGGCCGTCAGTGTGCAGCTCCCTGCTTATGATGGCTTATTTAAGACAAAGTGTCTGCGTGGGAGAGATGAATGGAGACGGAGATAATTTCACTGCCCCATCGAGGGTCTTTCAGCGCTAAATGTAAACAAAAACACAGCAAATCATTTACCTGCACTAATTGAAGCCATTAAATGGAGCTTCATGTCATGCTCTACTTAGTTAATTGAGGTGAGTTATTGATCCGTCAGCCAGCGTGTGAGTCTGAATGTTTTTTTGCTCTTTCTACATGAGTGATATATGAGTCAGTATCAAGATAACCAGTCAGACAGAATCACTCTTTTCTCTGTGCTCCAGACTATTGTCTTTTACTCCTCTGCTTATCTCTTTATCCTGCTTCCTCTGGCCCCCTGGCTTCCACCGCAGCCCAGCCGACCGTCCCCCACCAGCATGGTGCCCTTCTTCCCGCTGTCCCCCTGGGCGCTGACACCAGACACCTCCTTGTCCCACTTCCCTTCCTTTTAGCCTACCTCGCTGTCGCAGCCCACACGCCTCTCCCACATTGGCCCGGTTCTCTGCCCTACTCTGACCCACTGTCCCCCAGTTGCCCCTTGGCTATACCTCACTCGCCTCCTCGTGCCCTCCTGCCCGTTCCCTGCCCCCATTTGCCGCTCCCCTCTTCCCCCCCCTACCCCAGTCCAAAGGGAGCAGACAGAGCTCCTGATTATCTCCGTGTGGCAGCCTCTGTTTTGTGCTCTGATTAAAGGAGCAGCATGTGGTCTGTGTGTGAGCGGGCCCGTACAGACGCCGCCGTTGGGCTAATGCTAACATTACGTGCTTAATCATTTATGTCTGGGAGACGGGCACAAAGGCCTGGAGGGGGTGGAGGTAAGGGGGGGGGGGGGGTATTTATCATTGGCACAGATGCACTCAGGCGCACACGCACATGCTTCCAAGATAACGGCCCCGGCATAAGCGGGGCACGCTGCGGGCTGTGATGCCTCCCCAAAACTCGCATATCATCTTTGTAAATTCGGTGGTTTCTTCCCTCGAGTTTTCAGTGTGGGTTAAACTGGTGGTCCGTTTAAAATCTGGCATGGCGTAAAGCAAACAAATAAACATAACTGCGCGGCGTATGTGGACGCCTTCGCAGACGCATTAAATATTGAAGGATTAGACCGTCTCCAGGTCTCTAAACGATAGTATTTGGGCACCCACACTCTTTCTCCCCGCTGCGCTCCTCTCCTCCTCCTCCTCCTCCTCGTCCTCCTCCTCCTCCTCCTCCTCCTCGTCCTCCTCCTCCTCCTCCTCCTCCTCTCTCGTCTGTCTGCTCCTCTCCCCTCACTGCCAAGCAGCCTGTCCCTCCAACACACACAGACACACACATACACGTAGAGGCAGCCAATAGGAGAGCACCAGTCTCCCCATTGCTTGCCACTCAATGCCTTGTTGCCAGGACAACAGGAAGGCATGAGACCCACTTTACTTGAGCGTTTTAAACTTGGTGTTGACTCTTTTTCTGAAAATAAGAAAAGGTCTCCCCCTGTAAAATTGCTCTCTCTAATACTCTTAGGTCGTGAGCAAATCCCGTCGTCATCCGTCTGTCTCTTTTCTGTCTCACGGAACAATGTCCGGAAAAAACAAATACTAAAACTCATTCTAATGCTTCAGTATAAAAGTCGCCTCTTAATCTTGTACTTTTGATACAATTTCAGCCTATTTATTAGAGTGCAGCCCTCATTTTTGTGTTTTTTCATTTCTTTTCTCCCCCCCTAGGTCAACAATGACGGCCGGGGGAGTGTTTCTTCTGGTTTTGATCGTCGTGGTCCTTCCCTGTTCCAGCTTGGAAGGTAAGTGTCACAAAACACAGCTTGTCACATCAGACCTAAAGGGAAGGCTTTTGCTGCAGGGAGGGGAGGTTCCTGTTCGCATAGACAGACAGAATCTGGTTGATTTTAGCTGTCTTGCTAGCCTTGCGGTCTGGTAAAGATTACAGTAGGTCATACACCGTCACTAGAGGGTCCTGAGCACAGACGTTAGTTGTAAAGATGTGTAATGGATGTCTGTGCTCTCCCAGTCTCTGCGACTCTTGTTAACATACAATCTTTCAGCCTCTCTGTCTTTTTCTGTCCCCCCCTCAAGTCTCTTACGTGCACAGACCAAAAATTCACACAATATTTTTTTTTTTTCCTTTCCCCGCCCCGCCTCAGTCTGTCTCCCTCTCATCTGCTGTCTCTCACTGTTATTTTAAACAACTGCAGTGGCGGTGGATTGCAGTGGAAAGTGGAGTTTTTTTTTAGGGTGGGAAGCCGCACTTGTCCTTGTGCTTACATTGGATATATGTACATGAATCCTTACAAGAGGGTTGTCACAATGCATTTGGAAGCATATTAGAGATTAAAGTCCTCCTAAAAAGCTCTTCGTACTATTTTCAGTGATGTTTGCTGGCTTTCTCAATAATTATTTTGTTCTTTTGTAGGTGATGTCAGCGTGAGAAACTCTGAATGTCTGTGTGACGGAGAGTCCTGCAGCAGTGGGGACAGGTGTTTCGGACAGCAGTGCTTCACCTCTCTCTCTATACTAAATGGGACGTCGGTTCTTCAGAAGGGCTGCGTTGAGGCTAACAACGAAGGGTCCTCACGGTGTGGAAACCCACCAACACCGGAGCTGGTGGTAGAGTGTTGCTACGGGGATATGTGTAACATGAACATCTCCTTGCAGTCACCGGTGAAAGGTGAGGAATCTTAATACTGTGTGAAAAATATCCTGCCTCCCATTGGGACAAGTCCCTTATCAGAAGTTCATCATGGGGCTTTTTCATACACATGTACTGGATTGGCTTGACTCGATTTGACTCTGCAAAACAGCCCCGTGCAAAAGGGATTTGCCTTTCCTCACAATATAAGTCCCCCATTATTTGGGTATTTAAAAGCTTTCATTACGAAGCAGCAAAATCAATACAAGTTGGATTTTCATGGGCAAATTTGACTCAGCACGACAAGAAACTTAACTTTAAACCACAGAGATTCAGTTAAAAGCTTTCAAGATACAAGATGTTTATCATCACTCTGGTTGTACAAGAACACTTGTGTGAAATTATTTTGCTTTGAGACTCAACTACAGAGATTGCAAATAGTAATTAGTAAATAAATTCTGTATAAGAAATTAACAATAATAATAATACGATAATAAATAAAGAAAAACAAAATCGAGTATATGGACTAAATGCAGCAGACGTTCAGAGAGATAAACACAACCAGACTTTAGAAAACGTCTTCCTCTCTGGTCTCCTGCACAGACATGAGAGTATCGCAGCTTGTTTGAGGGGGAGAAGGGGGTGGCCGTGGCCTCAAAACATAACCGCAGCCCGCTTGAACGCTGGTTGGGCACGGCTCGGCACAACCTGCCGCGCTTTAACTGATAACGCAAATCAGCGAAGCATGGATTGATTCGCTGCAGCCAGAAGTGCCAATGGAAAAGCCCGAATTGATTCTTTTTAATAATGCATACGATCGAAGGGAGACTGTCTCAGTGTTTTCCACAGTTTTCAGGATTTATTTGTGATAGCTGACCCCTTACAGAGAGCTATGCTGGTGGGAAGCACAGATATATCTAACATTTCAGAGTTGGCTGCAAAACAGCTTTATTAACAGCCTACCACCAACTTGTGAAATAACTTTACAAACTTTTATAGCCGGCCAAGGAACGTTCCTGTAGACTTGTTAGTCAGTCAACAGTGTCGGCTGTGTTTTCATTGCAATTGGGCGATGTGGTTAAAATCAGTAACACAGTATTACAGCAATCCGGCTTAACATAACATGAAATGGTGAATGTATGCTGTAAAAATCACACATCAGATAATCTTAATTGTCTTCAACTGTTCGGCATTACAGCAGAAACAACTCTATGGATGTGTAAAATAAAAACTTTCAACACTTTTCATTCATTCAACATTTCATTTTCATTCAATTTATTATTAAGGCCTGATTTCAATGGAAATCTTTGAAGGAGTATGTACAAATCATACAAGGTTTGTACAGCTGCTCTTAATCCTTGAAAATGCTTGAATTTTAATTTGGTGTTTTTAAGGTTTAAACAATGCTTGAATTCTAGATGAAGTGCTCAAAATTGTAGCTGCACTTCAACTCCTTCATAATAAATTGCTTATTTCAATGATTATATTGACCCGGGCAGATTATATATTAGGTGCCAAGTGTACAGACAAGTGACACATTTTGAAACATTTACCTTTTCTGGTGGATTACCTTCAATGTGTGACCCAAAATTATATTGCACAACACATCTGATTTAATGTATTGTTAAAGTGAAAAAGTCATTTTGAGTGTGTATGAATATAAATATATAGTTTAACATGTCTGTAAGGTGCTGGAACAGTTTGAAAATGCAGTCAAGTTGGGATGAAGTCTGTCTCAGGGGGCCTATGTTGAAAACACTGGTGTCAATCTGTTTAAATTATCAGGTTTTGGGATATCCTGTTTTCTGTCAAAGCTCATGTATTTAAGCTCACTGGACTGGTCTTTTCAGTGAGCCATTCCAACTTTCATGTTTTCTGACCTGAGTGAATGCCATTTAATTTAATGGGCTACTAATGCTATTGCTATAATGGGTTTCCCCATATCTCTGTTTCCTCTTATCAGATATAGAAGTGTCTGCTGCCAGACCGGTCCTCAGGGAGCAGTTCTGTGTGTGCGAGGGCGGCGTGTGTGAGCGTGACCATCGCTGCACAGGCCAGCAGTGTTTCTCCTCTCTGAAGATGATTGATGGGGCGGCCGTCCAACAGAAGGGCTGCCTGAGGGACGACGAGGAGGGCAGAGCCACCTGTGCCACGCCACCCTCATCGGCCCATGTTGTCAAGTGCTGCCAGGGCCATCTGTGTAACATGAACGTCACTGTGCAAGCTCCAGGGAAAGGTGACTTTGTACACACTGCACACATTTCTCTTGGCTGCCGTTCACCATGGACCTTATGTCACTAAAGATTGTGCAAAAGTTCCGCTTTGGAGCTAATGTTCAGTTTAATTCATGGCAAGACTAAAAAGCTGTGCGTTTTTTTTTTAAATATAGTTTTATAGTATTCCAAGAATAACTTCAATGATTTCTTGTCGAAGGCCTACTTATTTACCAGCTGCGTCTCCTTCATTCCTACTTCATCTTCATTTGCAGAGGAGGAAGTGAAGCCCCTGATCAAAGAGGAGCACGAGTGTGTGTGTGAGGGCAGCACGTGTGCAACAGGGAATCGTTGCATGGGCCAGCAGTGCTTCTCGTCTCTGACGGTCAGCGCCGGCTTGCTGTTGTACCAGAAAGGCTGCTTTAAGATCTACGAGCAGAGCACGATGACCTGCAAGACCCCACCTTCCAGAGACCAGATTGTGGAGTGCTGCCACGGGCACCTGTGTAACATGAACAGCACTGTGCAGCTTCCTGTCAAAGGTACAGTAATGTACTACCCAGAATGCATCACAAGTACAGTCTGAGAACCACCAGAAGACATTCAAGAGCTCCATCTGTTGATTGAACTCTTTCTGCATTCAGAATAGGGATGATCATGTGGGTTAGTTCTTGCTGGTATAGACAAAGTAACACACATTCATTCCCCTCCATCATTCTCCGCTGAGAGGGCGACGCCATCGCCTGTGAAATTGTCTGCCTCGGCTGTTCTGGATGGTTTCTGTTGGCCTGAGTTACACCTCTGTGTGGTCACACTCCTGGCACCTTATGAAACAGAAATGGGGGAGACAGTGGGCAAACCAAAGAGAGGTTTTGAATATGATTTAGTCATGGTCCACTTCCCGACTCTGTCCTCTCTGTCAGAGCCGGCTGACAGGAGCCCAGAGGGTGGAGTCACCTGGGAGTGAAGGAGAGACAGTTATACACAGAGCCAATTGTTGCCCTTTTTGTTTATTGTTTCACCTTAACTTTTGTTTGTACGGCAGCGTTTTATATTATTTTTATACCACAAATCCTATAGCTGCATCGTTTTGTTCATACATTGAGGGATTCCAGTGACAAATGATAAATTCCCACACACACTTTTCACCTCAGCATTGATAGATTTATTAGTAAATGGCCATGGTTTCAGTCACAAAGACCTTTTCTCAAGACATCACCATCAGCATCATGTCTTGAGAAAACTCAACCTATCTTAATAAATCGGTCAATGCAGAGGTGAAAAATGTCTGCGTGAATTTACTCTTTCACTCTGGAAGAAGACTTTTTGGGGGGTTTGATTCCCTGTGCCACAAAAATAGAGGTAAAGCAAGTGGTGTGCATGTTGCTTTTATCTCATCTTCACAGTATTCCCATATGTTGTAAACCTCCCATCTTAAGGCCTGATCACTACTTTTGTTGGACGATATATTGTCCCAAAAATATATTTTTTAAAACAATATTTTGGTCATGTCAAGACCATTTAATGCCTTCGATGTAGAGATAATATGATACAACAATACTGCAAAAACTCCCTTTCAAAGAGCAATCAACTTTAAATTCTCAATTATATTCAGACACTTGAATTTGAATGTCAAACAGATATAGAAATATCCAAAAACAATCAACCACACCACACAACGGCCAATATCGACGTCAGCAAAAGTTACTGAGGTCATGTGCACATATCGATAAATTGGCCTGAGTCTGTCTTGTTACGTTGCCACAAATACAACAGTCAAGTGAAAACTATATTTTGAAGCTGTCTAAATACATCCCTTCCCATGTGTTTGGTTCAAGTCTAGTGAGTTTCTTGAGTGTGTCGCTAGTTGTGTGTATGTGGGAGAAATAGTTCATGATTGGAGTAGTTGAGAAAAGGGGATCATTGTCTGTGCTGTAGGCAGAGCTGAGCCGTCTTTCCCTTCGGAATGTTTGGGAAGTGTGAATGGTGGTCAGTTCCTTAGGCTGGCCTCCGCTGACTTGATGAGATTCACTCTGTCTGTGTGTGTGTGTGTGTGTGTGCGTGTGAATGCTCATGCGCATGTGTTCTCTGTGTGCATCCCCGCCCTTAACTGGATTCCTAAGATGGTCTGTCGAGTGCTGCAAACCTGTGATTTGGTCGAGCCTCGGTGTGTGTGTGGTCCTGTCAGAGGAAAAGCTCCAGGAGTAAACAAGAGTTTTCCCGTCAAAATGCATAATTATGGTCACCTCCACTTCTTCTTGAATCCCTGCAGAGTTCTAGTGGACTCTCCCAGCTGTTACTTAAGCAGCTACACTTTGGTCCCGCCCTATTCATCTGGCAGCCTGGAGGCCACATCCAGCACAGAAGCAACCTCAGAGTGGCTCAGCATACATAAACCTGATATACGACAAACTATGTAATCTACATATATATTGTATATGTCCATGTAGGTCTCCCACGCACATTCTTGGAGATGTGATTTACATTTAGAGACCATATGCTCATATCACGTACCACATCAGATTGCAACAAGAACATGTTGATGCGATGCAATACAATACGAAATGGCTAATCTCCCCAGGGGGGAAACTGAGTGCCATCTTACATATGGGTGGGTATATACAACAGGTGGGACAATAGAAAAAGGCATGCACATCTCAAAGCAGTGCAAAATAAGGGGAGAGCACACCACCATAAATAAGTTTGTAAGTTGGTTATTATGTAAGTCAACATTATTCGTGGCTGGATGGTGTTGTTGGTGTAAAATATAATATTTGGAACCCCCTATTGAACTTTCCAGATAAACTTGGAATAAACCTTAGTATTTTTACTACATTAATTTGTGTTGGTTTAATATTTGTCATCACAAAAAGCTAAAAAATTGGCCAAAATTGAATTTGTAATTGAATAGCCCTTCTTTAGACCTTAATCAAACTTTGTGTTCTGAAAGGATGACCTGATAGTCTGAAGAGAAGTCACACGTTGTAAATGTTTCTCCCCTCACACAGCTGACGAAGTGTCCAACTACAGCGTGACCACGCTGGCTATCGTCATCGTGGCACCCATCATCGTCCTCATCGTCCTCTCTGCCATCGCCATCCTGGTGTTCAGACGCATCCACAACAACCAGATGGAGAGGCTAACATCACGAGATGCCGAGTATGGAACTATCGACGGCCTCATAGCATCCAACGTGGGGGAGAGCACTCTGGCGGTGAGTAGTGGAAACCGTGTAGGAGGAGGCGGCCTCCACAGCTCATCAGAAAGAATAGTAAAAGAGCAGCTCAAGGCATATTTTAATTGACTGCCATGTTGAATATTAAGCTGAATCGAATCCCAGTATTTTATCTTAACCCACCTTTTTCCCTTTGGGTTATAAATTGACCACAATCTCTAGTGAGGCACATCACGTCTGCAGTTTGAATTAGTGAATAGAAAACCGCGCAGTGCCTCCATGTTCTGAGTACCTAAATGGAGTTGGTTTTACTGACTTGAAGCACGTGATATGTACAGTAGAGTGTGAGCAAAGCTGTGTTGTGTCAGAAAATGTGTATCCGTCCAGGATTCAGTGACAGATTATAAAATATTAAATAACCTGGCTCAGGATCAGTGAAAAGGCTTTTTGAAATCCTTTATGGTGGATTTGCTTTTTTTCATGGCGAAGACCAGATGATTTTATTTATGTTTTATTATTCTTACGTATGCAATTGATTATAGATGTGAACTTGTCAAGCTATAAGTTTTAAACATTTTACAGCACCAGTAAACCTCAATATTTAGATTTAGTTGTTGTCTGGTGTGAGTTATTTAAAGACCTATCAATCATTTTTAGAGTGATAGCAGATCCAATCCGTTTCTTAGATTTTGGGTGGCATGGTGGCTCTTTTCTGTACACTTTGATCATAGAGTCTTTATAGTCAAATGTGTACTAACAACAAAGATGGAAAACCCTCTTCGAAAATTATGTGTTGTGTTAACTGAAGGGATTCAGCTGGAGAATTAAAGCGCAGTTGCATTAGTGGGGACTTCCGCCTCTTCGTTGTGCACCAGATCATATACAATGGAGACATGATTGCACAATAAAGCTCGTTTGCCTCTTTTTATTTTTGTATTTTAAATTCAGATTTCTGATCAAAGCGGGAATGTGGCACTGCAATCAAGAGTTTAGTCTGTGATTGTCTTAAACATGGCACAAGTACTGAACTGATGAAACTTATAGCGGTTCAAAGGAACCACTTTTGTTGTACTTGTGACCACTGTTGTGAAGTTAAAAATGCTACTTAATTTATCTGAATGGCTTCCTTGGTTCTGTTGGTTTTACTTTTAACACACTACAGTGGTGAATTATTTAAAGCACTGTGGTGGGAGCCAGCAATTTAAAGGCTTAAATCACTGTATTGTTATTTATAGTGCTATTTATCCATTTAAACTGCTCAGGAGAAGTTGCATTGTTTAGGACATATCGGCCGTAAACATGTCTGCCTTCTCTCCAATATAATGGAACTAGATGGCACTCGGCCCTCTGGTGCTGAAAGTGCTCGAAAATGAAAAATACATTTGAAAACTCAACAGCAATGTCTCTTAGATAATCCACAGACCTTGTTGTGAGCAATTTCATGTAGGAACGACTTTCTTTCGGCTGAACTACAACACCCGGCAACTATATCACTGCGCAGAAGGAAGCATCAGTGCACTCATGTAGGAGAGGCTCGTCCTTGTGACAGTGCAGGGTGTAGACATTAATGGCGTCCTACCTTAGTTTAGCCTTTCTTCCATGTGTAGATGCACACTTCCTTCTACATGGTGATACGGTTTGCCGGTGTTGTTCAGAAAAGTGTCATTGAGTTCCATTATATTCACAGAAGGCAGACATCTCTATTGCCAATATTTACAAAACTCTGCATCTCACTCCCAAAAATCGAGAGGAATAAATAGCACTAGAGATAAGAGGAGAAATGTTTTTTTTTTTTTTTTTTTCAGGTGCACTGTCCCTTTAAGCCTTAAAATATTATAGTATTTAGAGTCATTGTTGGGTCAACATGTGCAGCGTCTGTCTCCAAAACTAATTAAATTCAACAGTGTAGACTAACACTTCTGACCTTTCCAGAGCATAATCTCAGGAGCGTGTGGTCATTCTTATGCAAAATATATTTAAAACAATGCATAGTTGCTGCATATGCATGAAAACGTGTGTGTGTTTAGGTGGGTGGTGCAGTTGCCGGAATGAAATTGTTGTTTTGCTTCTTCTCAGTCATTTTCCCCCGTCTGTGAGAGGACTGTCTCTGGCTATTTATTTTCCCTCCACTCAAGCGTGGATTGTAAGTTTTCTGCAGAGTGGTTTATGTTTTGAGGCCCGCTAAACTGATCCAGAGTCGAGGTGGAGTCCTGTGGTCAGGGTTTAGCCTGAAAGACAACCCAGCACATTCACTTGGCTATCCCACTGTGTAATCAAGCTCAGCAGCAAACTGCTCGCAGTGTTGTGACTGTTACCGTCCATTTTGTGATTCTGTATCCTCACAAAAACAAACGTTGAGCATTAAGATACATTAATATACTTTATTTGTTTTGTAGGGAGCATTTATTTTACATTTATAGCTCAAATGTGTCTTCTTTGGCTGTCATAGAACATTGAATCTCTTCTGTAAGCATGTCTAAACTCCTCAAAGCCCAGATTATCCATTTATCTGTCATTTGGAAACTTGTAAATAACATGTACAACTGTTAAAATCTGATCATTCAAGTGTGTGTGTGTGTGTGTGTGTTGGTGAAAGATGATTTTGGCATTCCCTCAGACCATTTCCAAAGTCCATCAATGCACTTGGCAACGGAAAGCCCAAATATGGAGCCACCGAGTGTTTGTTTCAGCATAATTAAAAACTGCTTGGCAGCACCATGAGAAAGATTATTAGGAACGGTGGTGTGGCTGCGAAAAAGCAAATCGGACTGAAACACATGTGCTCGTCCCTCTTCAGCCCGCTGCCCAGAAGTCATCTCTGATTATAATGATATTGCAGCGTTCTGATTGCATCCCGCCGCTTAACGGCCTGGCCCAAATATACCACCCTAAAAACAATCCTCCTGTACCAAAGAGGGGGATTTAAACTCTCTGCAGAGTAACTCATCATTCATTTTATGGCCTCTGCCTCGCATTCCTCTGTTGTGATTCCAAATTGTCTCTCAGGCAGCTCTTGCATTATGCATCTGTTTATCTGAGGCATCACTCTTCTCTGTTGTTTTCAATCCTCGTCCTCCCCTCCCAGTTTAGTCGTTTGTTTTGCTCAGCAGCTGCTTCCTCCACTGCTGTGCACTGCCCCCCTGTGTCGGCACCGGGATGCTGCACGTCTCATAGCCGAGATAAAAATAAAAGGCTTAGCAGCATTGCGCCTGTTTTCGAGTCTGGCCCTCGGATTAGATAAAATCTCCAGCGCCCACACCAGTCACCAGGGAGGGGGGTGGCACTTCTGTTGTTTACTCAGCAGGGGGCACCCTGCACCTCCCAGCACAGACACACACCCACTCACACACACAATATCCTGGTACACACTCAGCTCGCCACCCTCCATTCCGTGTGGGTGCCACATCAAAGGCAAGTCTCCATCTGAGTCCCAGATGCTCCCTATTTCATCATTTTTTAAGACTGGAGCCACGGGATTCCTTTGGGGAGCTTTTCATTCAAATAGCCCACATGCAAATACACACAAAAGCACATGTAAATATACAAGGTCTTTACTCTTTGTTTTTGTCCTCTTTCCCAGGATCTGCTGGATCACTCCTGCACTTCAGGAAGTGGCTCAGGACTCCCATTCCTCGTTCAGAGAACCGTTGCACGACAAATCACACTCAATGAGTGTGTGGGTGAGTGTCCTGTTAGAGGCTGTTTTCATAATGACAATAGTGCTGGCTCAGAAGACTCAGCCTCCTCATTCATTTCAATGAGGCACTCCTGCTGTGCTGACACAGGCAGTAAAAATGCAGTAAAGTCCTGCTATAGAGGATGGCTGCGACTCAGCTCAAGTAAACCTCGGTTGAGCTGTATTTGGTGTGGCAGCATGCTGTGAGGGACAAATAAAGTATGTGGAAGAGCATATAGATCAAATACTTTATAGGATGTTATGGTTCTAGAGTTTACCTGGATGTTATTGACAGAGGAGCATATTGCTGTTTGATAAACTTTCAAATTCGACATTCTCATTCAAATTTTCACAGATCCTAATGCACATTTTTTTCTACTTTGTGTCTACTTTATTTACGTTTATGTACATTTATGAATGTGCAACAGTCCTCAGTGCCAGAACAATAGCATAATGTTTACTACTGAGTTTGGTTGAAGTACTTAGTATTGCCACCAATTTTTCACATTAAAGTGTGTTGACAGATCTTGGGGAGTTTAATTACATATGTGAAAAAAAGTAGCATAAAGCCTTCTGTGTCTGAAGGCAGTTTATCAGATTACACGCAGCTACCTCTGGAGCCATAAAACAGCGGAGTCACCCTTTAAGTGTCAAGTCATAGCCAACAGGAAACCTATTTTCACAAGGACAAACATGTCGCCATAGTTATTGGGGTTGAGAGTCACTAATGTTGAAATAAAAAGTTCAGTCATCACTCCCCAGGCTCCACAATCAACAATTCAACAAATCCAGTTTGCATGAATTGATTTTTGGCCACAAGGGGGCAGCAAAACAGTGTGATATTTACAACAGCCTACTGCATCTCGTCTTCTCCCTGGAAACTGGAAGTTCAAGAACATGGTCACTGAGCTTACACGTGTTGTTCCCTTCATACCGATAGCAACACACTCATTTCCCCCATGTGTCACTTTCTCCCCAGGTAAGGGCCGTTATGGTGAAGTGTGGAGGGGTCAGTGGCAGGGAGAGAGTGTCGCAGTCAAAATCTTCTCCTCCAGAGACGAAAAGTCCTGGTTCAGAGAGACGGAGATCTACAACACAGTGCTGCTGAGACATGAAAACATCCTGGGTACGTACTGTAATTTATGTATTTGGACTCAGCGAGCTGTGAGACTTGACAACAATATAATAATAATTATTGTTTTATATCCTTCTGTGCCTTTGTGTAGACATTTACATTTGAACAACTCAAGTGTAATAAATGCTAAAAATGTAGTCTTGTTTCAGACTTGGATTGCTTAGTTTCTTCTTGTATTAAGAAGTGTAGTGTGAAGATAATACTTAGCATGTATACATGAGGGATTGACCAATTTTCAGAATAAATGTTTTATTTTGTTTTTGTCTTGATTGCTGATAAAAAATTATTAATTTAAACATCCCACCCACAACACTATCTGATCGGTAACATTTAATACCAAACAACGTGAACAATCTAAATCTGCAAAGTAAGTAGTAAAGTTATCAAATAAATGTAGTGGAGTAAAAAGTACATTAGCCTCTAAAATGTAGTACTTTACTTTTTGCAACTTTATACTTCTACTCGACAAGTACCACAGATTTGTACTTAATTCATTTTTACTTAAAATGTACGTGTACTGGTTGTAAATATCTTTTATTGCTTTCCAGCTCTGATTAAAACATATTGGTCAATGACTAATCTTTGCATAACTAATCGATAATTAAACCCAGCATATCCTTAAATTGACTGATTATTGCAGGGCATAATACACAACAAAAAATCAAGAGGCTCTCAATCAAATACATAATATTTTAGATATTTATTCTCTTCAAATTTATATTGTATTTATCTCCTATTTTAAAAAAGTAAGAAATAATTGTGCAGACCATTCTTCCTCCTCTTTACTGACTATTTATTGTCCTGTAGTAACCAAACCTGTTCCAATGGTTTTGTACAATGATGTGTTCATTAAAAAATGTATGAATTACATGGTTGTATTTCTCTCACTTATAGGCTTCATAGCATCAGACATGACCTCGAGGAACTCCAGCACTCAGCTGTGGCTGATCACCCACTTCCATGAGATGGGCTCCTTGTACGACTACCTTCAGCTCAGCACCCTGGATGCGTCCAGCTGCCTCCGCATGGCGCTCTCCATTGCCAGCGGCCTGGCGCATCTCCACGTCGAGATCTTCGGCACTCAGGGCAAACCAGCTATCGCCCACCGAGACTTGAAGAGCAAGAATATACTGGTCAAAAAGAACGGACAGTGCTGCATTGCTGATCTTGGTGAGAAGACTGTCTGACTCTTTATTTTTACATACTGGTTTTAATTTCATAGCAAACTATTATGAACTTCTCTGTGGAGAAAGACATCCAAAGTGTCTGAAAATACATAATATGTCAGGTAGAATTTTGATTCTGAATATTTCACTCCTTGTTAACATAAATCAGCATCAATAAGCAGCTGATAAAAGCTGATAAAAATGTGCGCTGATTTTAAGCACCTTAAAGCTGCTGAAGGGGTGAGTGAACAGAATGTTATCGTTCATGGGCACTGCATAGGAGATGCATCTGCACTGATATCACTCTGCCTGCTTCTATCTATTTGTTGTTAATTACGGAAGAACAACCGCTGCTAAATGTACCGCTCAGCCCTTAATCAAAAACACATTTAGAGGAACCCAGACCACTTCATCTAATACACCAATGTTCCATTTTGCAGATGCTTGGGTAAAAAATAATTCAGGTACCAGCCATAACTGGGCGACAGGTCCGACGTGTTTATAGGCTCGATGTAATGACGTGTGCTCTGGATGACGCATTTTGCTGTCCCGACAAACACGGTGGCTGTTGTTTGTCTCCCATTGGAGTGTGTTCTCATCGTCTGCGTACATCCTGAGTGAGGGAACAGGGCTGTTTACCACGAATAAATAGTGCTTCAGCATTTAGATCTGTCCTTACTATAGTTGTGTGAGACAGGAAAACTCAAATAAACGCAAAAAGTCCATCTCCACTCAAATCTGGGTTTTTCTTGTTAGTTAACTTGAATGTTTAAATGTTTTTGTGCACAATGATGTATGTGCGCATTCAATCATCTGCTTAAAGGGTAATCCTGGTGTTTTTAACCCATAAAGGTTCGAGGCTGCCCATTAAAAATGCATTTAAATCCTATGGCATTGTTTTGAAAACACCTCCTGAGCAGATAGAAACTTGAAATAAAGAACACTTAAAAGCTTAATACCATGGCTCCAATTGGGTTCGATTAATTATTGCCATTGCTCCAAAGTTCAACAACGAATCACATTGCATTTCTTGGGTCACATCGTAAAAGTGACAACACCTGTTTTGACACTGACAGGCTCAGCTAGTTATTCCAAAATAAAACTCTGGATTTGGATCTAGATTTTTCAATAATGGAAAAAAAGGGAAAAAAAATTAATAAAGTAATTTTTATATGTGCGTTGTCTGAGGGAGATCTTTAAAGTGTTCTGTGTTTTCATGCTAGGTCTGGCCGTCATGCATTTTCAAGACACCAACGAGCTGGATGTGGGGAACAATCCTAAAGTGGGCACAAAGCGCTACATGGCCCCTGAAGTACTTGATGACTCAATCCAGATGGACTGCTTTGAGTCCTACAAGCGGGTGGACATCTGGGCCTTGGGCCTCGTCCTGTGGGAGATTGCCAGGAGGACAGTCAGCAACGGTCAGTATGTTTTTTTTCTTACACGACACTGTACTGTTGGATTCAATGTAATCGTGTCTTATTTATATCAGTTACTTTCATCAAGTACATAAACTGGGCCACGTGTTGAGAATTTGTATTATCTACAAGCACAGTGTTGTTGAAGATGTGGATATGCAGAACATGTGTCCTAAATATGGTATTATTGTGTTACTGATGAGAAAGATTAGGGTGGTAAAAGTAAAAATACGTAGTAAGTAAAAGCTTTTCTGACATTGATAGAAAGACTTGGCCTTGATACACACTTCAACACACACTGTTTGTGGGCATCTTATGTGTAGTAAAACCTTTTTCCTTCATTCACTGTTGGATGAGTTTATTGCTTGATGGTAGGAACTGGGCTTTCAGCAACACTTCAGATATTGATTTACCCCCGCCACAGCGACCTTGCATCTCTATTTTGTCCCACAGCTGCACTTTAGAGCAACTTGAGGTCAAAACAATCCATTTAGCACCTTAATGTAGTTTACCTGTTAGTCTGCGGTCAGTATAACTTTTATTTTCCGCTTATTTTTAAGTAATGTGATCTTGAAAGTGAATTCTTGCCTGCCATGCTCTACCTGTAGGTATTGTAGAAGACTACAAGCCTCCTTTTCATGACGTGGTCCCAAGTGATCCCAGTTTTGAGGATATGAAGAAGGTCGTGTGTGTGGACCAGCAGAGGCCCAACATCCCAAACAGATGGTTCTCAGACCCAGTGAGTAACATTCAAACTGTCAATAACTCATGCTTTTGATATCAAGGAATACAAGCATTGCAATAACACTCATTGATGTATTTCTCCACATTAATTTCCAGACTTTAACTTCCATGGCTAAACTCATGAAGGAGTGCTGGTACCAGAATCCGTCAGCCAGATTGACGGCGTTACGCATCAAAAAGACTCTGACAAAGATCGACAACTCTCTGGACAAAATCAAAACGGATATTTGAGTCGGCCTCGAGAAGAAGAGGCAGAAGTACTAAAGGACTTTGAAGACATCCAGAGGGTGGACCATCTTAGAGAAAATCTCAAGAAGACAAAAGACTTGATGGGTTCGGTGCCCTTATAGTGGCACAGACCTGTATTTATTTTAAAACACTTGGCGGGACACATTTTGGCATCCAAAGATGGCCTACCGGGCATTTTTGAGACTGCCAATGGCCTTGGAAATAGGAAAATATCTATTCAACTTATGACATAGGAGCTGGACTGTTAGAAATGTTCTTCAAGGAAGAATCTGTTACCCGGGCATTTGAGTAGGATCGCTTTTGTTAAAGCTGCAGATTCAGTTTGACACATGTTTTAGTTTGAACAATGTCTGAACATATTAGCAATTTCACTTTCTCTCTTCTATCGTACCGCAGTCGTTCGTTTATGGCGAATTCTTTTGGAAAAGATTTCAACTTGCCAATCGAGCTAGCCAGTTTAATCTTGTTAAACAGTGATCACAGCAAGCAGTGTTACGTTTTACTTTTGTGTGTCACGCACTTCTGTTTACAGTGCTGTCAAAACAAATCTCAACAATCCTGTAACGTTTAGTTGTGCGGGTGCATCAACGGCACTGTTCTTTTTCCTGAGATATCGTCCGACTGAAGGTACTCTGTCGCAGACCTTTTGTATATCACCATGGACTTTACATCGAATTATGTACCTGTTCTATGTTTGTTTCTTCAGCTTTACAGAGACAAATGCTAAAAGAACAAATAAAATATCTGCTAGATGATGCTGAACTCTATTCCTCCAGAAGGCCTGTAAGTAAAGCCTGGGAAGCCTGTATACTGTCTTAACGCGTGCATTGTTGTCTTAATGCGTGCATTGTCAAGTAAATGAAGTCAAACTTCAGCCTTTTTTATTTCTTTAACATTTTATATCAATTAGTGATTTATATTAATTAAATAGAAAAACATGTGGTTTATCTGTCTCATTTGTTTGTCTTGTCAGTCCATCACTTTGGTCAAAGCAGCTATTGGAAGAGGTAAGAAGGAATTCAGAAATTCGTGGTCCCTTGAGGATGAATCCTTCTGACTCTGTTGATTCTTTTACTTCGTCTATAAAGTTCGAACAAAGTCTCGAAAGTTCAGAGAAAGTAAAATATTCTGGTGATTCATCGCTCACTCAGGTAAACAAAAGATCTTTCAATATTTGTAGTGAAATTTATCCCATCGTCATTTTCATTTTGCCCGCTGGCATCTCACACCAAACACAACGTTAAATAATCGTGATTAAAACATAAAATCAAACTCAGTATGAACGGCTGGTAAAAAAGCTGTGAAAATGTGTGTGTACAGCCTGGAATAAAGGACTTCTGTTAACTTTATTTTTCACAATTACATTCATAGGAAAGTGCTTAATCTGTACAAACCCGAATAGTTCTGAAGGCTCCGTTATCATCAGCTACAGAACGTGTTGAGTGCTTGTTAGCAAGTAACAGAGCCACAAAGACTTTTGTCTGATTTAACTTTTTTTTTACTTTTTATTTTTACTCTGCAGAGAACATTTTTTAAAATTTCTCTGCTCATTATATTTTGATCTTCCTTTGGGCTTTGGTGTGTAGACATAACACTGAGATTAAATCCATTTTGATGTAGCATTTTTTTTGCCTGGTGTAATAATAATTAATTTGTTGTTAATTTAGGAAAAACAACCGCTGCTAAATGTACCGCTCAGCCCTTAATCAAAAACACATTTAGAGGAACCCAGGCCACTTCATCTAATACACCAATGGTACTTTAAAAATGCACTTTAGTTTAGGGGATGAAACTTTAATCAGAAGAGAACGATCTTCACTGACTGATTTTTTTATGCCTAACCAAACAAAATAAACTTAACAAAATAACAACAGTTTCATACTGTTTTACTTTGTTTATATGTGGCCGACCCTGCCACCTTTCTGGCTTCAGTTTTCTGGGGACCTTATTTTCCTCTGAGAACAGCTTGTTTACTACAGTTATGGAAAAAAATATAGAAATATATATATTTTTCCATAATTGAGTAAACAAGCTGTTACCTTATTACTACAGTAAATATTATATACCTGAGTTTGAATTTCTTCTCCAGAACTACATAGTGCTCCCTTTAATAGACAGTTTTAAAAGACAGTTGTAGTAGGGAGAGAAAGATGATAGCTGGTGCTGCCATTGGGACATCCTCTTTTAAAATGAACAAATCACTGACTGGTTGTTTCAACAGGATATTATATCTGCACACTATAAATAGCTCAACATCTGCACTGACAACGCACCGAATTAATTGATATTCATTTGGAAAAGGTCAAAAGCCCAGATCTTTTCCCTGCCAGCTGTAAACAGAAACTGCGTGCGCAGCAGCTATCTTTGGCAGATGTCGAACAGAAACTGGGCTCTTGATGCTTCTCAGACTGATTTATATGCAGCTAGAGGAGTTTCGGGCCGGATGATAACAACACAACCGTGGACGTCTGATGGTGCTAAGACGCCCCACTCACATGTATCAGCTATCTACACAGACTGTCCTCATATTCAGTGTCACTTGATCCATCCGGCACCCACAGAGCGCAGAGTTCTGAGTCAACCAGTTTAAAAATCACATCATGTTTCGTACCCCCTTTGGGATTGAGCTCAGTTCACTCCGTCACTCTCCTGGTGGTTGCTATGGAGCCTGAGCAGCAGAAACAAGTCTTAGTGACATATGGCCTGCAGTAAATAACTTATCGCTTGCATAGTGAGTCGAACGTACAGCATGCTCATCTAGCAATCACCACCTGAAAGTGTTTACTCTCTGCATGATTGGACAGATTTGGTATCAGTGCTACCTGTCTAGGCTCTTTGCTTTAGTTGTGCTGACCTGAGTTCTGCTCACATCCAGGGAGAAAACCACAGGGGTGCAACATAGACAGGATTACCAGCCAGGCCAAAGCAGGAAACTGCCAGCCCCTCAGGGGCCTCAAACATGTGAATTGGTCTTTATTAACTGCAAATTTGTTGGGGAATTTGCACCTCTCAAGTACAGAATCAACAAGGGTGGCTCCTGCTTTATCACCTCATATTGATCCATCATTACACCTTCACTAGTCTGGTTTATATTAGGCTCATGTAGTGCTCCTTTACAGTTAATTTGTGTTGAGTCAAGTTAGCACACAAAATGGGGCAGGTAGTTGTGCAACATAAGAGTACTGGTTGGTTACTGGGCATATAATGAGGCTGCAGTGATGGAATGTAACTAAGTACATTTACTCAAGTACTGTACCTGAGTGCAATTTATAGGTACTTCTACTTAAGTATTTATTTTCGGATACTTTTTACCTCCACTCCACTCCATTTTTGAGGCAAATCCTGTACCTTTTACTCCACTTCATTTATTAGATATTGTAAGTTTAGTTACTTTGCAGATCAAAGCCAAAGCAGCACGTTTTAGAATTGATTTATTTTAACGACAATCAGGTAAAAAAGAACACTGATTCTGAGAAATGATGAATATCTGATGATTTGCTTATTCATTAACTATTTATGTGGGTGACTGACTTTTATCATAATAATTAAACACAGTAGCTCAACTACTCAAGCGTGACTTTTGGATACTTTCACAACACTGTCGGGCTGCCATGTTTAGCGGGTTGTGTGTGCTGTATGTGATGAGAATCTGGAGGTAACAGGGTACAAACACTGTCGGGAAACGTTTTGCCCCAGTGCCTCAAAACAGATTAATCCAACCATAGCCAATAGACCCTGGAAACAAACGCATGGTTCAGTGAACTGCTTGTTCCCAAACTTTTTTTCATCAACAAGCTCAGACACCACGGACCCCCATTTGAAAAGATTTTTCTTTTGTGCAGAAAGTGCAGAAAACCTTGACCAAAATAGTCACTTTGTTACTTATGTATGAAATAATAGTGAAAATAATTCCTGTTCCTAATTCTAATTCCTCTTTTTGCTGGTGACCCTCTCAAGGACCCCACTGTGAGAACTTATGCAGTAAACAATATGTTTGCCGGCTTGTGTTTAATCATGGAGTTGGATTAGAGTCAGTGCATCTTCCCAAAACAATCAGTAATATTCTCTGGGCCTGTGTGTGTTTGTTGACCTCAATGAGGAGTTCACTGATTTTGTTCTTTAATTGCAGTGTTGTAAAAAGTACCCAAACATCACACTTGAGACATCGTGTTGAAATGTGACTTCAGTAGAAGTGAAAGTCACCCGCATGAAAAGTACTGGAGTAAAAGTCTTAAAGTTTCTGATATTAAAGAGGCAGTATGTAAGAACTGGCCACCTGTCGAAGTCAGTAACTTCTAACTGCTGCCATCTGTAGCTGCTGTTAGCTAGTTAGCTCAGTTAGCCGTGCAACTAGCAGTCCGAACTAGAAGTGGGGGGGAGTGTTGGTGCTTACACCACTAGCACAGCAGCTTTAGAGGATGTATCGGGGTTAGCTGGTTAGCATGCTAATTCATATAACTTGGTAATGCAAAACATAGATTGTGATGATATGAATGATGAAAGACATAACATTTATATTTATACATATATTAATTTACATGTACAGCAGTATGTGTATATGTGTGGACAATTATCACATTCAATATTCTACATTTTTTGATTGGGTGTTTTTATATGATTGCCGATAAAATAAATTAATTTAAGAATTGTACTACTTTGTCTTGAATGCAGCATCTAATCTGCAAAGTAACTAGTAACTCAAGTAATCAAATAAGAGTAGTGGAGTTAAAAGTGCAAGGTTTGCCTCCAAAATGTAGTGGAGTGGAAGTATAAAGAAGCAGAGATACTCAAGTACAAGTAGCTTTAAATAGCACTTAAGTACAGTGCTCAAGTAAATGTACTCAGTTACATCCCATCACTGTTTAAATGCTAATAATGTCTCCAGATTGGCTGAGTGTCCCCCCTCCCTTTGAAAGTTGCATATTTTCATAACATGCAGGGCGGCTGTTGCTCAGGGAGTAGAGCTAGCGCCTTGTTATCGGAAGGTCGCTGGTTCGATTCCCTGGTCTGCATGTCAGAGTGCCCTTGGGCAAGATACTGAACCCCAAACTTGTCCTGATGTGCTGGTCGGCACCTTGCATGGCAGCCGCCGCCATCAGTGTATGAATGAGTTGCTGTCAGTCTTGTATCTGGTATTTTATATTAGAAACTTTTTTTTTTTTTTTTTTTTTTTTACTGTAAAGCAATAATTAAAAATTATTTTAAAAATTAGACCCTCCCCCCAAAAAAATTTCAGTGGCCCCTTCTGGCCCCCTTAAAAAAATGTAGGGTCGCCCCTGGCTGTAGTTTGTACTTCTCACAGTGTACAAACAAAAACACTGGAATTAAAATTAGATGGATCAACAGACCTTAAAGCGAATAGTTTAGATTCACGCACTTGTATCTAGGTGACACCTCCACCGGCTGCAGACGCGTCTGCGCTGAAGGGGCCGACGGGACGGGAGGAGGTGTTTTCTCTGGACGCGCAGCTCTTAACTGGATGTGCCGCACACTTTCCCCCTGGCTCTCATTCACATGTCTTCATCAGAGGTCTGCAGCGCTAATCCTCTCTAATCCCAGTCAACAGGGGCGGAGCAACAGCTCCCTGCGCGTTTTACAGTTCAGCCCACCCCTGCATTCAACTGCGAGGCGTTTGTGCGGGCTCTGCGAGGCACGACCAGACTTCACCGCGATGTGTGATGTTGTGTTTTCTGTTTTCTGAGTAGAGAAAAAAAAAAAAAAAAAAAAAAAAACCCGCCGGACACGGAGCAGATGCTGCTCAGGCCATGACCGGTCCCGGGAGGCAGAGCTTTCAGGCGGCGCTGATCCTCCTGTCCGTCGCCCAGCTGACCGCAGGTACAGTGACAGACTCCACTCAGCAGGCTGCATCCAGTGCGTCCACTGGACATCACTTTAAAGGCTTTTAAGCGAGTTATCAAAACTGTCTCTGATGCACATTGTTGGTTTGACTTGATAAATGGACTTACTGAAACACCCACGTTGTATATCCGAGGGAGCAAGTCGACACTGTTTTTTCAAGAATTGTGTCTCCGGACGCCACGAAATTAAGTTCATTCAACTTGATGTTGTGCTCTTAAAAGTTATAAATTAGCTTACTTAACAATACATGTTTTATAAGGCTTAATGTCTTTCTCTGTGAAGCTTTAAATGCAAAGAGTAGGTAGGCTTTCTAAAGGAAGTTACAAGCAGCCTGTTTCTCCAGGTCAGATCACCTGTGGGACAGTAGATACTCATGGATGTGTTTTAAATTGTCCATAACAGTGACTGTTAAAACAATAGTTTGGCAGACCTGTGGATTAAACCTTACTTAAAAAATATGTAGAATATTGTCACTTTTATTCTTTGTTGCCATTCCCCCCTGCTGTCAGATCATGGTCAGATCATGGGGTCAGTGTTAAAGGCAAAAGTTAAAACTCTGCAGCTGCTTTAAGCAGAATACCTCTTTTATTGAAACATACTTGAGATATCATCTTGATACTTTTACACATTTCTTTAATAATCTAGTTTGGCTTACAAATGTATACTAATGCTGAATCAACTGGCCAATTAATTTATTGGCTCGTCGACAGACAATGAATCCGTCACTGTGAGATAATCCATATCCAAAAAAACATCACACATCATTCTCTGGTTTCTGCTTCTCCAGCTCGTCCTTGTCAGAGATGACAGCGTACTGAAAAAAACTCAAAATAAAGATATCTGAAAAGAAAAAAAAAAAATAGGCAATTTGAGGATTCCACCTTGAAGTGCATGCGTCATCCTTTTCTCCAATTTTAAAAAACCAAAAGATGAATCAACAAAATAATCAGCAGATCAGTCGACGATGACAAATCAGTCAGTTATCAATAATCAGTAACTTTAAGCGGTCGTCCCCAGGCTGTAGTGCTGTATCAGATCCAGAGTTCAAATAAAGGACATTCTACATACAGTCTGTCTCATTGGTGCTAATGACGAAAAGCTTCGCCACATTTCACTTCTTTAAATTGGAGCTCCATCTGAATAATCAGTTAACAGGCTGACGAGAACAGTTTGTCCGATCATATCGAGCATCTCACTGAAGGAATTCAGTCTCGGCCGACTCTTAGCGATGCATATTTGGTTCGTCTAGGAGTAAATACATTGTATAAAAATGTGTTCACCTCCCCAATTCCTCTCATCTCCTCCAGAGTTCAGAGCTGCAGAGCCATGCAAACATCTCTGGAGAATGAGGAAACATGCACACATTCCAGGATGTGTGGAAATAAGCAGAAGTGTTTGATTTAAAATAGCATGAAGCTTCCTCAAAGTCACTGATTGGACTCAACTCTCTTTTGTGGTACATGTTTCCCTGAGAGAACTGCTCCATCTACATAACTGAGTGAGTTCTTGATGCCTTCAATGACAAACAGCTCCAAAACAGTACTCTCAAATACAGCCTGCATGTATCGCACCACAAAGCTCCAATTCCATAACATTTAATCTGTGTTATTAGATTTCTGATGTTTAACTTTCATCGACTTCTGGTTGTCTTCACACAGTTTGTGTGGCGTGTCGCGGCTCGTTCACCGAATATGCAGACGATGACAATCCATAATAATACAAAGTCACACGTAAGGGGACTCTCCTGGTTGGACGCTTGATGTCTGTCATAAAGCAGGAGGTAGAGAGAGAGGAGGAGGTGAAGCTGTGAGCTGAAGCGATGTTTGAATATTAGGGCGGCAAATTCTATAGAGCTAAACTTAGTTACAGTGCCCTATTAGACTGTGTGTCTAATAGATCTAATGAGGTTCGCAAACTGAAGACAATTCTGGTGTTTTGGACACCTGACTGTCTAATAATGCTATTTCTAATATTTGTACTGTTACTCCCAAGTGTCCTCTACAGGGACGGCAGATGGAAATTCTCCAACACAGAAAATACTGTATTTTTAGTATATTACTTAACTGTCACCGTACGTGATTAAGTAAGCGATTAAACTCAAACACACTAAAGCTTAATGAGTCGTCTGCTTTAACAAAGCTTAAAAAGAAACGACCAGCCGCGTTTAACCTCAGTGACAGGATATTCAAACTTCATACAATGAGCGTTGTCCTTGAGGAAGTTGTTGCCAAGCAACTCCAAGGTAGTTGCTAGAAAAATAAATCTTTTTTGTCATTTTTCAGTCAGGCATCCCCTGAACTGGAGTCCTGATCTCTTTTTTTTGTCAAGAGGTGTGTGTTAGTTCCAGGGGGGATCTGTAGAGAATTATTTAAAAGGATGGTGATGTTCTGTATTATACTGTCAATATCAATAATCCCAATAGTAATGCCGGGTAACACATTCCTTCACTACAAAATACTCACCGCTGCACCAAATGTACATTATGTTGATGTGCGACTCAAAATAGTCCCCGGGAAGGCACCATTTGCCAAAAAAATACAGTGCCCAGCTGTTCCAGGAGAGATTAGTCTTGGCTGTTTAAAAAGCAATTTTTAAACAATTGCGTTTTCAGTCAGTACAAATGGATGTAAGAACATGATCTCCATGTATAGCACTCAGTGTAAAGTGGAACAAAATTGCCTTTCTTCAGCGCTCCAGTACACAAAGAAACAGGATAGGGATGTAAGATAGTATTATTTGGATTTTGCATGAGGTGTCTTGACTAAAGGTTATAAAACAACGCCAGCCTTTTATTTTGAAGTACTTATCATCCTGTCTGGGTTGATGAGCTGCAACACTCACATCTGTTTCAGGGATGACCCTCAAATGTTTCCAACTATTCAGTAGTAAAGTTTAATTGAGTTACACCCCAGGGATCAATCCAAGGTCCCATTCTGTGCTCCTTTCGAGTTGTATTAAATGAGATACACAGCCGTACGTTTCACTTGAGCCATAGGACCTCCTTCCTGAGTTGCTTATCTGCTCCGAAGCGCTAGATATCTTCAGATCTCATTCAAAAATCTGACGTGGAAAGACACGTACTGACCGAATCCCTGCATCGGACCTTAAACATTAGATTCAAGCCCCAGTTGCAGGAGTTGGAATCAACAACATCATGAACTTTGACCGCCGTCTCAAGAAAGGCTACAGATGTTTTGTTGTCCCAGTTGTGAAATGTTTAATGGTCATATCTGTCAAGTGCTGGAAAAAGATTTATTACCGTTTTTCTCCTTCTTGGAAAGAGTATTACGTGTACAGTATACATGCTTCGATTGCTCCACTTCTCTTCTGGGTGTCAAGGGGTCAGAAACGCCACTGCAAGATTTAGTGTGTTTTGATGTCAGGTTCCATGAAAATCCAGTCATTATCTTCTCACCCTCATGCAGATGGAAAAGCTGGTTTTCGTCGTCCACAAAACATATCTGGAGCTTCACAGCAAAACAGTGTCGCAGCATTCTGCTGAACAACTGAAGTAGATGGGGACTTGTTTTAAAACGTAAAAAGAAAAAAGAAAAAGCAACTAAAAGAAAACATGAAATGGCTCCAAGTCTCCAGAAAGCACCAAGATCCCAAATTGATTTGAAAAGATGCTATCTGCACCCTGTGCAAAGCCAGAATCTTCACTGGAGCTGCCAGGCTAAAAGGGTTAGCTCGTGTGTCAAGACTGTAAATAAGGTCTTTGCAAATCAAATTGTAAAATCAGTGCTTTCAGAAACTTGGATTACACTGACACAGCTGAATGGAGACACAATTTGTCTTTATTTCAGCTGTTTTTTTCACATTTAAAGCAAGTCTCTATCTACTTCAGTTGTTTAGAAGAATGTGGCAACGCTGTTTTGCTGAATTTGAAACTTTCCATCAGATTGAGGGTGAGTAGATAATGAATTCATTTTAATTTTTGGGCGAACTTAAAAAAATCAGGGCGTACGGCTTTTGAATTGACCCTTGAAAAACGTATATATGTGCCAGATCACGAGTTAAGTTATGTCTTAATTGTTTGTCTTGTATTTTTTTAATCATTTTAATTCCCGTACTCCAGCTCTACGGTCACATAATGCCTCTCTGACAACACGAGTGACATTTACTTCCTGTCTGTCAGTATTAATGAGACAAAAATGGGTGTCAAATGTACTGATACCTACCTCTTTAGATGTCATAGTTAATTGAAAAAAAAGTGAATCGATAAATGACATTTTCACAGATGGAAAACAAGAATTAAGGAACTTAAGATTGTCCTGGCAAAACTTTTTTGCCCCACCAGGTCACAAGTCACAAACACAGGAGAGAACATATTTTAGATCAGACTTAGAAAATTGATCACCAGAAAAAAACAAAAGAAAAAAAAACACTTTCCCCTCAGGGCTTCCATAACAAGGATAAACCAAAGAGTGAAAGAAAGAGGTGACATACTGACCAATCAGTGCTGCATGAATGTAAAAAGAGGTAGTGGTTGGATGATCAATGGTCACATTTTAGAGTAAATTACAACTTTATAATATGATTTTACTTGTACATCGTAGACATCCTAACTTACCTTATTATCGGCAGCTATACATTTAACCTACTGGCTATATTAGAAATAGATTCATTGAATTGAGTGTAATATTCTTACAGTTTATTTCTAGGTTTCTCCAGCGAACAAGAAGTGCAGCCTTGCTTATCAATCACTCACAGTCTTATCAAACAAAGCATGACAGCAGCTCCAAGTAGAACACAAGATTATCTGGGTGTTAAACTAAGAGGCATTACTCCGGTTCCTCCACCTCGGCCTTTTAAGAGCAAGGACCTTCTTACGTAACAGGAGAATCCTGCTTGACAGTTTGAGAATGAAACTGTTTGGTGTCATTTTGACCCTTAGAGGTATTTTTTTTAGGAATCATTGATCGTAGTTATCTGAACATAATGAGTGATTCCATGTGTTTCAGGTCTGAAGTGCGTGTGCCAGCTGTGCGCCAACCACACCTGCGAGACGGCGGCGGACGGCGCCTGCTGGAACTCTGTGATGTTGATCGACGGGAAGGAGGAGGCGGTCAAGTCGTGCCTGTCGCCCTCCGAGATGAAGGGCCAGGTCTTCTGCTACAGCTCCAGAAACGTCTCCAAGAGGAACTGCTGCTTCACCGACTTCTGCAACAACGAGACTCTGCACCTACGTCCAGGTATGACGCTACTGAAATAATTGCCATCTTGCGCCTATGTCTGGTTTTCTTTTATTTATTTGTTTCATGAATGTTTTCCAATTTGGACCAGTAAAGATGAATATCTAACTTGTATTGGGAAAGAAAAAAAGAGTAAAGAGTAGAGTAAAGACGGATTCATCCCCCCCCAGACGGTCATTCGATGTCACGTTGCTCAGTAGTTACAGTTTTCATTCGACAGCAGCACCAGCCCGGTCTGTGTGGGATTTCCCACTCATTCTGGCCCTGGCGAGACGACGTGGATGCTGATCCGACTAGATCCTGTGATATAACAAATCTGGCAGAGGCAACGGGACGGCGTGTGTGATCCTCCCTCCCTCCCCTCCCCGATTTATAAATAAATACTGTCAGCCATGTAGTCCTGCAGCACGTTAAAGCCTCTCATGGGTCTGCTGGGCTGAGGTTGGCCTTAACGCACATGGGGGATTACTTACTACACCTGTGGAAATTTCAGTGGAAAAAACGCCGGGGGGTCAGAACAACCGAGGTTCAAAGAGGTTACATAGCTGCCGTACACTAATTAACGTTTTAAGTATTGTGTTT
This sequence comes from Lagodon rhomboides, assembly GCA_039737535.1. Classification (NCBI taxonomy): domain Eukaryota; kingdom Metazoa; phylum Chordata; class Actinopteri; order Spariformes; family Sparidae; genus Lagodon; species Lagodon rhomboides. Next base: position 19,391,120 of record CM077790.1, read on the forward strand.
TTTCTGTTTGTTTGAAACATTTCCAGTTATGGTTCAGTGGTGATCGAAGCGCTTGTTTCAAGACACCGTGTTAATTGGATCATTTATGAAGAATGTAAATCAGATTTATTAAAGCTGCAATAATCACTTGTTTGGCATCAGGGACAGAACTCCATGTCTAGCTGAGAAAACACACATATTTCACATGTCATGACCTTGTGAAGTTGACGTGGTTAACGCGTCATGGACGTGGAGCAGCGGCAGTGTCTGTTTGGAGTTGGGTTTCTAGTCTCACAATAAGTCGCTCTCCTCGTAGCTTTGTGTTTTTTAGGCTTCCACCGACTCATGAAAAAAAAAGCCTTTGTTTCAGCTGCTAAATCCCCACTTAGTTCACCAGTTATTCTCTAACAATATCTATCCGCTGTTTGGTGCTAAGTGGCTAGAAAAGGGGGTTGAGAGAGCAGTTCGACTGACCGAAGATGCTAAAACTCTCACTAGAGCTGCGTGGAACTGCAGAGTGGGTTTGTCATCACGAGGGAGCCTGTACGCATTTGAATAGTTTTTTGACGCTTTGCTCAAACGAATATATTGATTAGTGCAGCTCCGAAGGTGCAACAAGCACTTCTGGAGAAAGATAGTTGATTGTCTCCTTCCCAGGTAGTTAAATACTGAATCTCTGGGTTGGTAGGTTAGTCCTGACACCAACTACTTTACACTGTCGGCGAGTGCCTGTTCATGTTGAGTCTCTGTAAATGAATTGATAACAGAGTACGGTCTCAACCCGCTCCAATTGGAAAGTATCACGAAGTAACTTTCTTGTGAATTGGCTCATATAGATAAAATTCAGCTTGCTTGGATTGACTGAATGTACCATACTGTGTGGGAACCTGTAAAACATTATATTACATCCATAATTAATTCAATGCTTGCAAACACCTCAGTGGATTCTTTATTCCAGTCCATGTATCTGCTCATAACACAACATTCTGGCTGACTGTTGCCATTAGTGATTAATCTACCTACTGTTTCCTCAGTTAAAGCCTTAAACATCCTATAAGATATCAGAAAATAGTGAGAAATGCCTGTTTCACGATCATACATGACAAGAAGACGTCCTCAGATGTCTTGTTTCGTTCGATCAACAGTTCCAAAGATAAAGGATGACATGAATCTAGAGTTATTCTGATACCAATTCCAGTATTTGAAATGCCTCCGATACTGCTGCAAATGCAAGTTTACGCACTCCAATCCCACATCATTTATTTATAAGGAACGGGCCACTACTATTCCCCGACTTTACCTGAAGATCTGTGTGCAACTTTACCAATTTTTACTGAAGAATTTGACGATAATCATTAACAGCGCAACATGTGTAAGCACGTCCATAACATAACATCCACCCAGGGTTTTTTTTAACCATAAAATAACAGCTTCTAAATCATGTTGATGCTACAGTGTCTTGTAACAGGGTGAATGGTGTCTCTGTCTCTGCCCCCATCGCTTGTTTCTGCACTATGTGACTTCAGTGAGAGGGCAGGATCACAGCGTTACATACATGTTTACTTCAAACGTACAAGTTTTCAACACAGAACACTGTGATGACGTTAAGAGACAAATTATGAGACGTTATCTGACAAACTGTTACAGACCTGGCAAGTTAGGAAACAGATCTATTCAAGTGTGGCAACCAAATCAATTCTACTGAAGTGAAAAACTGCTGCAGATTCCGGTGCCCGTATTCATATTTAGTGCTGCTGCTGCCTATGCGCCTGTGAACACAGCGTTGGCCCATCCATAATCTTTGACACCTAATAAGAGAGAAAACTAAGTGTTCCCCCTCCACTGATTTATTTATTTAAAGTAGTTAGGTGGCACAGTCAGACAGTGGTCACTTTCATTAAATGTAGAGGTGATGCAGGAGATTTAAAGTGCTGCAGACCTTTGATGAGATGGGTCAGCGCTGCAGCCTGAGGCTGTGATGGTGTTGACTGTGATTGAGGACACCAGAATCAATCTGTTCCACTGCTCTGCTAAATATCAGCATGTGAGCTCAGCCACGCCGTTGTTTATTCGGTGCACGGGTGCATAAATGCTTCAGTTCTTGTTGTGGTTCGTGGTTTTGTGGACTTTGGTAGTGTCTGTGTTCATCTGTGGTTAATTTCCAAACATGTGTTTGGATGTGGTGCCAGAAAAACACTCTAAAAAGGCGAAATGACTGCTGAGATTACATCCTCGACCTGCACAGCAAAACTCACCTCAGAGTCAAAGGGCGGTCGAAATCTGTGTCGCCACTGGCTCAGAGGAGAGGAGGGTCTTGAATTGCAACATATCTGCTGAGCTCCAGTTGGACACATGGCAGGAGATGTATTTAGGTAAAAGGCTAAAGATGTCTTAGGAAACTGTGGTTTAGTTCAGGATGTGTTGCTTTGCACATTTAGCCTTTTGCAGATGTTTAGGTCACACTGATGGTGAGGACATTTCACGCTTTGGGGATTTGATAGGATGAAGCGGCTGAAGAGACGTGGAACAACTTTGTTGGGTTTTAGTTTTTCAAGTCTGTGTTGTTAGAATGAGGATGAAAAACGTTTGCACCCTGTCCTCTTCACCTGCACTCGGGAAACATGTAATAAAACATTTCAGAACACAGACCATCATCAGGTTATTGTGTTTAAAAAATAACCTGGTTAAGCTTCATTTGTTTGATTTAGTTTTTTTGTCGTGTGTGTGTTTAAAAGACATACAAAGTTCTTCGTATTTCCCCAAACCCTGTCATTTAATTCTAGTGCTATACTACGATTGCCACATTGATTTGTTGATCAATCAATTAGCAGATCGAAAGTAAGCATGAAAAAATGTCACACACGGCACACTAATCAACAGTTGACCAAACTTAACATGTCAAACATTTGACCTCAAAATGGAGAGCGGAGAGGAAATCTATTGTAATTTGGAGACTCTCCTAAATGGTCACATCACTTATAGGCATCAGATACTAATTACAGGGATTTGCGTCTCCCCAGGAGAGTGACTGATGGTTTTGGCAACAGAAAAGTGTCAGGGTTTTAGTCGGGGTCTTTACTCTTTTATTTTGAAGTTATATCCTCCTGTGTTGTCTCTCACTTTCTACTTCCTCCCTTTGTCCGTTTTCCCGCATTTTTTGCTCCTCGTCTGTATTCTATCAGTTAATCAACCCTTGTGTATTTAAGTCCTCGTCTTCCCCTCTTGTCAGTTCGTCCTGAGTCTGTTCCTGTGCGTCCCTGTCGCTGCACCTCATGGTGTGTTTCGGGCTTTTGATTCCTCGTGTCTTCCTGGTTTGAACTTCGCTTTTAATTTGTACTTTATTTTTTGGTTTCCACTTTGTTTTCACCTTTGTTTCCTGGATTTCTCAGGTTTTGTTATTTGCCTTTGCCTGCCTTGTGTTGTTGCTTTATTTTTGGGTTTTTCAGCTTTATTTAATAAAGCTTGTTTTTTGTTCCTTCCCTGTCGGCCTGTGTGTCTCCCGTTTGGGTCCCTTTTTGTGTAACCTGACAGAAAGTACAAATTAGGCTAGCTAAATCAGGTCTAGGACTTCATATGGCAAAAAAACATCATGTTGCGATCGCAACCATATGATAAACGATTCATGGGAGTGATCATTTTCGTGTCACCGTTTTTCATTTTCTCTGAAAACAACTGATGAAATCATGTTGCTGTGACATTTGTTGGTGTCTGCACCAAACAAACAAACATGTTTATTACGTCTGGAGAACAAGATTTGTAGGCCAGGTCATCTCTGCAGCTCTACAGTACTTCATTATAATGCCGCTGTCACACATTTTACCTTTATCAAAAAACTGCAGCTTCTCTGATTCTCTGACCACATTGTGGTTTTGATTCATGCGACCTCATTCAGGTCACAGTCCGCATGCGAAATACATTGGCACGTAGGCAATATGATTGAGTTGAGTTTACTGCTAATACTGGGCATGTGCATCCTGCGTTGCTATGGATATTGTTTGTGATATCGTCAAACTTCATCAAAATGACAAACAAAGATTGAACATGTTGAATCTGACCAAACATCTCCGAGCAATTCCAAACAAGGGCGGACAGCTGCGGCACCACTCAAACGTCTGTGTTTGATGGAGAATGTTTGATTGGTTTTGCTTCTTTTCTGACCGTGAAGAGTCTCAGGGCTGTTGGTTGGAAATGAAGCATTGTGGTGACCTCACTTTGGGCTCTTGGAAGTTGTGATGAGCATTTTTTTAACCATAATTCTGGCATTTTAGAGGTCAATACACCATTAATCGTGAAAGTTTTCGGCCTTTAATAAAAGTCATTGTGTAATGCTGTTCCAGTGTTCCCTGTGCATTGTTTTCCCAGCGCATTATCACAGCACCCACGAGCTCTCCTGTTTCTGTTAGTGTCCAGGTCTCCTCTGTCCACCCACAGACAGACTGAAGGTCAGAGATAGAAATGCTAGGTTACATTGTTTTGCTAAACCCACAGTTTTATTACCAGGTCGAGTGGTGCACCTGTTTCTGATCAGAGCCTGTCGCTTATTTTAAATGAAGAAGAAGAAGAAGAAGCCTGTTGTGAGAAAAAATATATTCAGATTTTCACGTTATGGAGAATTGGCACTGGGGGATTCTGCTGCTGTACCTCTTTATTACCTTTAATTACTGAGATTTATGGTCAGACACAACTTTGCGTCGGCCACTCGCACTTTTTCCATCTCTCTAAATTTTAAGAACATTGACAGGGTCATGGCTTAATTCTGCTGAGCTTAAGGTCAGAAATGTGTCCTTGTGAAATGGTACATCAGCGTGTTCAGCAGTCCCGTTTGTCCTCTTTAGAAAGTACACTTAATACTTTTTTATCACCAATGACCACCAGAGGGCGCAACAATCATGGGGAGCTCAGTGATGAACCATGACTACAGATGACCTCTCATCCTACCTATCCTTTGTATTAAGAATTCAGTCATATACAATATCGGCTGCCTTCTCATGTTGGATGTGTGTGTGTGCGTGTGTGTGTGTGTGTGTTATCAGAGAGGCCTTTGGAAGAAGAGCACGGCTGGAGCAGGCTGCAGCTCGCTGTGGTGATCGTGGTGCCCTCCTGCCTGGCGTGTGTGGGCATCCTGCTGGCCGTGTTCGTGGCGCAGGGCCGCCGCTGTGACTACAGCAGAGCACACAAACAGGACCCAGAGGAGCCGCTGGATGACCAGATGCTCATGTCACCTGACAAATGTCTCAAGGATCTGATCTACGACATGAGCACCTCGGGCTCTGGCTCAGGTAAGAGCAGAATGTTTGACTCTTTCTGTGTTAACTTCAACTAAATGATCACAAATAAGTATGAGCTCATGGTCTTGCTGGTGGGAATCATTATTTTGTGTCACGCAGGTCTGCCCCTGCTGGTCCAGCGGACTATAGCTCGGACCATCGTCCTGCAGGAGACCATTGGGAAGGGTCGATTCGGGGAGGTGTGGCGGGGGAAGTGGCGAGGAGAGGACGTGGCGGTGAAGATCTTCTCCTCCAGAGACGAGAGGTCGTGGTTTCGTGAGGCAGAGATTTATCAGACGATCATGCTGAGACATGAGAACATCTTGGGCTTCATTGCTGCTGATAACAAAGGTGTCACATTCAGATCCAGACACAATCAAGTCCACTGTTATTATAGTTATGAGGCGACATGCTGACACGTGACTGTATGATCTGCTGTGTGCTGCAGATAATGGCTCGTGGACTCAGCTCTGGTTGGTGTCAGAGTACCATGAGCACGGCTCGCTGTACGACTACCTGAACAGGTACACGCTCTCTGTGGAAGGCATGATCGTCCTCGCCCTGTCCATAGCCAGTGGGCTGGCACATCTCCACATGGAAATCATCGGCACGCAGGGTGAGGCTGCATCTATTAAAGTTCACCCAGAAATTCACTCATTGTCTTCTCAATGGAAAGTCAGGTGAAGTTTTGTATTCCAAAAAACATTTCTGGAGCATTCTCCTAAACAACTGAAGATGTTTGTTTTCCATCAGTTAATCCTGAAAAAGTGTCACTGAAAGATGACAAATATTGATCTTTACATGAAGCAAATTTTTGGATCTAATCAAACTCATTTGTGTGTTTTTTTTTAATTTTAGGGAAACCTGCCATCGCTCACAGAGACCTGAAGTCTAAAAACATCCTCGTTAAGAAGAACGGCACGGCCGTCATCGCAGATTTGGGTCTGGCTGTGAAACACGACTCCAACACCAACACCATCGACATACCGTCCAACCACAGAGTGGGAACCAAAAGGTTGGAACACCTTCACAAGCCAACATATACGTAACACACGCTGAGTTTAAAGTGAAGTGAGCCTTCAAATTTATTTTCGTGTGCTCTGCTTCAAGTTTACAAAGTGGTCAGCCTCTACATTTCTCCAAAGTCAACATGTTTTCAATTTTGTGGCCAAATTTAGTTATAGGTTCAGAACATGGAGAGAGCCATCGAATGATTCCTACAAAACATGAGTTATTTAGCTGTGGTACCTTTATCAGCGTGGTTTTAAGCTCTGCTGGAAAAATTTTGGACAAAAGTCACAAAACCTGAAGAGTTATTTTGTTCTAGAGAGGAAAGAGGATTGATAAAGAGATGAAGTCGCTGTAAAACATCTTGAAGTTTTTGATATAATGTTTGAAGAGCTGAGCTTGTTTTTTTGGAGAAGACACAGATAAACAGCAAACCCACTCACAAATCATTTAAGGATGTTTGAAGTACTAGCCGCCTTTGTATTTCATTAGGCCTTAATCACTGTTTCCTCTGCAGGTACATGGCCCCGGAAATCCTGGATGAGACGATCAATCTCCACAGCTTTGAGTCATTCAAACGGGCGGACATCTACGCACTGGGCCTGGTGTTCTGGGAACTGGCCCGAAGATGCTCCGTTAGGGGTACTTTGAACGACACGCGCACACATACACCTTCATTTGGTTTTATCAAAGTCAAACTGTGGCACTAATATTACGCAGATGACACCACTGATGAAACCCAAAATTGTACATCATCAGTTAGGCAGGGAGGAGAAAAACAAAATTTAACAAGCTCTCCGTCGTCTTTGTTTTTCCACAGGACTTAACGAAGATTTCCAGCTGCCTTATTACGACCTGGTGCCTTCAGATCCGACTGTCGAGGACATGAGGAAGGTGGTGTGTGAGCAGAAACTCAGACCCAACGTTCCCAACCAGTGGCAGTGCTGTGAGGTAAGACAAGAGGAATTTATATACCTGATTGTACGATACGAACTCATCACTAGTGTGTGTGTATAACTGCGAAATTATGCTGTGTTGCCTAATGTAGAACATATTTCCAGTTTTTGACCAATTTGATGCAAAATACAGCTTATTATGTCTTATAAAGTAGGTGCAAGGTAAATGTATCATTAAGATAATTAAGGTAATTACAATTTATCATTTTTACAACACTGGGGTAAAAAAAAAACTATGTTTGAATCATTTTGTGCTCCATTAACAGAGGAAAAAAAACCTAAAACAATCTATTTTACAAAAAACATTTCATCCACAAACTGATCTGACTACTTGAGCTCCCCTCACCGGTGACTGACAGCACTATTGTCAGCTCAGCTCTTTTATGTTTTAGCTTATTACATGGGGAAAAAAGTAAGTTTGGGAGGGAAAAGACACTCAAAACTCCTCAAAGTCACATCAGCACAGGTGGGATGACACACCTGACACTTTTTCTTAACTTCACCTCATCAGGTAACTGACCGAGAGTGATTCACATGCTGAGATCAGGCCCTTTTGACTTGAACCTTTTATCGCTTGCATGTGCTTTCACTAATTTCACTTAAAAACAACTAATATCTAACAGAGGAATAGTAAGACTAAGACTTTTATGTAATTCCAACGCACCATATTATTCATTTTTGGCCACCAAATACAATGTTATTCCACAAACCTCACCCTCTGTAGTGGGAGATTCAGCGTACATGTGAAGCTTTTAGCATTTATATTCAAGGTAAGAAGCCGACACTTCAGTCTGTTGGAAAAATAAGTGACATTTTCGGGGTTTTTTTAATAAAAAAACACTGTGTCCTTGATGATTCTCCAGGCTCTGCGTGTGATGGGCAAACTGATGAGAGAGTGCTGGTACGCCAACCCTTCTGCTCGACTCACTGCTCTGCGGGTCAAGAAAACTGTGTCCCAGCTGTCCGCCATCAAGGACGTCAAAGATTAGATCGACTCGTTGCCCCGCAGATCAGCGCTGGCGCAGGAACTGGTGCAACACGACCGACTGAGCGCTTGTTGGGAGCAGACAGGGGAGAGACCGCTCTCTGTAACTGCCTGAGGCTGCCCTCTGCAGGACACAACCGCACTGTTCACCCTCAGAGAGCAGATTCAGGTTGTTTTTGGTGCCAAAGTATTAAAGTAGGAGGGTGTCTGTGGCTGCTGCTGTGCACATAGACACCTTATAAACCGAACGGTTGAAGGAAGAGCCATATGAAATAAGATTTATGTATAATGTATAAACAGATTATTTTGCTACCTCAGACATTTAAGTGCCCAAAGCTTAAAGTTGCACATTGTGATGTTTGTTTGTGCCATATCTTGTAGCAAACACAGTACTGATGGGTAGGTAATGTGCTGACAATCACAGGATAGGAGGATACTGGATGAGTCACCCTGGTATCGACTTGTTTTGAATGACACACTGTCCCTGATAATTTGAGCTGTGAAGTTTGTCTTTGAAGATAAACGGTTTGATGAAGGCTCGGTGGAAAGGTTACGAAATACTTACATCCAAGCGGGTTTTTAGTGTGATGAGCTGCTTGTTCTGTTGGTCCAAATACTGTGACGACGATGTGATGACATTCATGACACCCAGAGGATGAATCCTGATATTTCTGATGATCCTCTGACTTTTCTATCAGTCCAGCTGAAACTAATACTTTTAAAATTATTATGATCTGCGCCGCCCACTTTTATGGCAGAGACTGACAGGTGAAAACATGCACGGATCGATATCCAGATTTCCATTAACAAAACATCTTCTTTCAGACTAGTGGAGAGAAAACGTTCAAAATACTCGTAAAGGTTGTTATTTTAGTTCTTTCTGGAAATGTGTGCAAACAAGCACATCTTTTATTAGATAGCCCAATGTGCATATTTAATCACAACATTTCTGAAAACTTGGAAAATAAAAATAATTGTCTTAATGGAAGCGATCAACTGGGGAGGTTTCATCCATTTTCACCCCATTCACCTGTAGTGTCTTATGTTTTTGTCTAAAAAATGGACTGGATTTTACAATGCATACCTTTTAAAGGTCAAAAGTTTATTTTTTGAGGCTACTTTTACACATTTCACGGCACAGTTTGGGTGGTGGGCGCCTAACGAGGCCCGTAAAGCCTTGTCACAGCAGGTTTAGGGACCATTCGTACACCATGTGTGCCTGCATGGGCCCGCATGGGAGTGTTTCATATCATGTGAAGTGATCCCACATTCAAAGATGTGAATCTGATTAATCAGTGTGGTGTTTGTGAAATCGGTGCTGTGGAGATAACCTTTCCCATCCATCATGGGGTTGAAATCACGTCTGAGCTTTATGTACGCAGTCAATGTTCGTGTTTTTAGTTTGCTAAGGCGAGTTACATATTTTCCATGTAGCTGCTTACTGTATGTGTCGACACGTACAAGTGTTCTACCGGATGACACGTAGCGTCAGCTGTGTTGCCTCTTGAAAATAAGCTATGTACAGTAGCCCGTTGCTCTGCTGGGAAATATCCAACACAAAAATCTCCACAATAAATGCTGACAATGTACATTTTCTGCAAACCACAGACATGTCTGACTTTATGTCTCTTTACATTCAGTTTTCAATTTCATGTTGTCTCAGCATGCGCAGCCCTGGTTAGGTTAAAGCAGCATTATGTAGAAATTGCCATTTTGTGCAATTTGGAGTGCGACACCACTGTTATAAATACAGATCCCAGGTCTGTAACAGTTTGTCAGGGGCAATGTAATTGCTAACTACAAACAAAACTCATGACGTCATCACGATGTTCTGTGTTGAAAACTTGTATGTTGAAGTAAACATGTATGTAAACAAGTAAACAAGAAACAAGTGATGGTTGGGCGAAGTGGCTGAGACAGAGACACCACAGAGACACTGTTACAAGACACTGAATCTTCAACATGATTTTGAAGATGTTATTTTAAGGTACAAAAGTTGTGTAATGTTGCTTTAAGGCACATAAAGAACTTGGTCAGGAAAAGATCATATTTTGGTGTAAAATCCCCGATTTGGTCGTCGCAAACATGGCTAGAGATGTTCCAAGGTCCCTGTGAGATTGTCCGGTGGTTTCTCACTGACAAATGTTGAAACGCAGTCTTGCTGCTATGAAAGTCAGGTTGTACACATATAATGTGAGCCTGACTCGACACGTATTGCACAGATGTCAATACGGCATGTATGACACATACAAATTTGAGAGTATCGGTGGTTTTTCAGAAATGTGAACTGTCAGCGTTTTATTCTGCCGTCTTCGTTCTCTTCTTTCTGTGAAATGATTAGTCGACTTTAATCGTGCAATCACTGGACTTTTTGTGTTGCAGACTGCAGATAGGAAATATTGAAAATGCAGTATTCAAGCGTCTGGCTCTGCCTGTGTCCATTGTTAACACTTGTAGTGTGATTAAATTAGTTTTATATCTCATGTTGGATCTGTGCTGAGCCAAGCTTTTGTTTTGTCTTTTGTGTCATATCTGCTTCTCCAAGAATCAGACAGGTGACACAGAAGAGTTGATCGCTGAAAGACTTATCAGTCATTCCAAAGAGGAGTGATCACCATGTGCAATTTCTGACTGGTGTCTTTTTTTTTAATATATATTGTATATTAAATTGCTAAATATTAACAAATGTGATACCGCTTTCGTAATATATATACACTTTTGATTCTGAAAACCGTCAAGTTACTATTTAGATTCATATTTTGGATTAATGTATGTGAATGTTTTGTGTTGTTGCTCAGATTTCATGCCGTTGCACTGTATCTTTTTCTCTTGCACTATTTATTCTGTAAAGAAATGAGTGATATCAGTGGGTCAATAAACTGTTTTTCATGGAGTTAACTGGTGCAGTCTGAAATAAGTCTTCTTCATTACCACCAATGAATGAACTACACAATAACCCTATTTTCTATGGAGGTGAGATGCTGCGTTCTTTTGGTGTGAAATGTCTTAACACCTCAGTTGTGACTCTGAAAGCACTGATTCTGCAGAGCTCTGCACACTGACAGAATTTCCCAGAGCAACTTATCTGAAACAGGCCTTTTACAATTTCCCCATCTCGCTTACCTTAACTGACGTGACTCATCTCCACTCTCCGTTCTGCCGCTCTGTGTGTGTGCGCGCGCTGTTTATGATGCGGATTTGTCCGTTATACAGAGGAAATCAGGCCGTACCACACTGAGGCTATCAGCACTTTGCAGATGAGTCAGAGGCCTTAAGATTGTGCTGCGAGATGCTTTAACAGATTTTTTTCTCAGTGCTTTGAGATCATGTAGTGTCACTAACAGGAGGCTGATGGACACTTTCACATAGTCATTAAAGTCAGCGAAAGATCTAGTTGCCAAACACTTTTACCACATTTGCATGTTGTCTAGTCCACCAAGTAGGCATCTGAACACAAAACACACAGCCGGAATGGACGGGAGGAATGATGACAGTGACCAATAACTGTTAAATGTACAGTATTGTATTTAGACAGAAGAAACATTAATCTGTCCTTTAATCTCTGTTCAGCCTGATTCAGAACATTTCTCATGTCTGAATCATTGTTTCATGATGAAGCAGCAGGAGAGCTTCTGCAGCAAGTGAAGAGAACAAAACATGCACTTTTTCTGTTCTTTGACGTTTTAGAAATGTGGACTGGAATTAGCAATGTCCGGGTGAAATGGGATATCTGTGTTCCAGACGGTCCCGTGGTCGGTTGGCCAACTGGTCCTGCTGAGGGTCAGTGGGGCAGAGGGGAGCGCTGTGAGGCAATCTGTTAGTTAGGGAGTGTTTCAGCCGGGTTTAAATACGCAGCAACCAGGCTGAAAGTGAAATGGCCATTTTATGAAATGCTGTACTCACAGTAAGTATAAATTTAAGGTACTTCACTTGAGTATTTTCATTTACACTTTTACTCCACAAGCCTGAATTTCAGAGTTAACTGTTGTATTCTTTACTCGACTACATTGAGTTGATGACTGTACTTTCCACAACTAAGATTTAGCACAGAAGAGGTTACAAAATACAATGCACTATTATTGATTAAACAACATAACCATATATACAATTGGACAATTTTTTCATGTAATAAAAACGCTTTTTTAATGGTTCCAGCTTCTCAAATGTCTCAAATCATTATATATATTTATATATTCTAATGATTTGCAAAAATAAATACATGTTATCAATATGACCTTTAACTTGTAATGGGAGTGTTTTTACGATGTATTATTAGCATTTAAGTGAAGGAACTGTATACTTCCTCCACCATTTTCTCTGTTGGCCTGGTCAAAAGAAAGCTTTTGCACACGGTGAAAGATGATATTGTTTTTCCTGCAGAGTAAACCGTGTACCCTTTGAAGGCCTGGGTGCGGTGGTGCATTGTGGCTCAGTTTTCTTTAACCCATCAGCTATTGTCTCCCTGACTGCCGGCCTGTGTGTTTGTGTGTGATTTCCCTTTTGAACTGAACCATGTCTGATGCCTTCTGCCCAATGACCCGTGCTGTCTGTTTGGGGAGCGTGACACCGGCCTTTTGTCTGTCCTCATAAGACAAGTCTCCCTGCTTGGCAGAACACAGGACTCGGGCTCAGACCGAAGCTTAGCCCATTGAGAAACTGAGAGTGAGAGAGGCTGGAAGCAGGTGCTGGTGGAGGCGTGAGGTGGCAGTTTCTCATGCATTGCTGATTTCTGACAGACCATAAATCGAATCGCTAAGACTGCAAAAAAGGGAAAGGGATCGTTTGAAGGGGGACGATAAGGAAAAAAAGCTTCTCCTTCTTTTACCTTTTCACAACAGCAGACCAGCCCTTCTCAAGGAAGAGAAAAGACAAGCACAAGTCAAAGAGGTGAACAGGAACTTAGGTATGTAAAGCTGTGATCTGCAGATGCAGGTCTACCACAAGCATCACATGACGTGGATTTCCGCTTTGACACACTTTGCTGTTGGCTGCACAGCACAGCAGGGCAGGGCCACACAATCGCTGAAGAGCTGCTGCAGCAGTACATGATGGTGCTTTGAGGACCAGTCTACCATGCAGTCCACCATGAATTCCAATGGACTTCAACGGCAGGGCAGTCAGGAGAATTACATTCTGGATAATACTCTGAGGAAGAAATGCTCCCTGTGGTACAGGCGCTCACTGAAGGGGAACAATGATCGACACCGGCAGAACACAGGATCTCTACCCAGGGTGCGAAAGGTGAGAGTATAAAAATATAGAATGTAAACGTACACACACACACACACACATACTTCTGCAATCAACTTACATCAAACAATACAAATTATTAGATTAAAGCTGCAACCTGTCGTAGTTTTCTAATGAGAAGCAGTTCACTGTCTAGCAAAAAAAAAAAAAAAAACAGCATTTCCTGCAACCGGCTTAAAGCCCTTTAACAATTTTAATCTTTTGAGTTATGCAACACTATAGGATCAACCTGTTCTCACATAGTTCCCCTGACAGGTTTTCAAGAGAGTTTGAATCGATTATATTGTTTTAAAGAGGAACTCTGCATTTCTGCTTTTGCAGCCCAAACTCAGCCACTCCAACTCACTGGTGGATTACTCTGACCCACAAAGGTAAATATATCAAACCTGATCAGCAATGTACTACATGCACGAAACTATTCATTGTATTTTTCAAACAGAAATATAACCTAAATATGTTTTTCTCTTATTTTGTTGTTGCATTTTTCTCTTTTGCACAGGATCACAATTGCACTGGAAAAGCAAGACAATGAATCATTTGGTTTTGAAATTCAGGTAAGTTTAAGATCAATAACATACAGCATGCATCATTCTCAAAGCCTTTAAGTCTCCAATTCTAGACTCATTTCTACGCCCACTCAAATGCTTTTTTGGTGGCAGCCCCCCCACCCTTCTTTAGTGACCAAATGTGCTTCTTGTTGCAGACCTATGGCCTGCAGCTGAAGGACAGCTCTGCAGTGGAGATGTGCACGTTTGTGCGCAAGGTGCAGGAGGACAGCGCAGCTGAGAGCGCTGGCCTGACCGCAGGTGAGCCACCCACATCCTCTGCACATGTTTCACATACACGCACAACACCATCAGACCTCATGACACCTTTCAGCTGAACACAAAGATTGACAGATATGTCACTTATTCAACATGTGCACGTTAGGGTCCACCCACACACCCACACACACGCGCGCGCACAAAGCGATTGACAAATACAATGCGAAGTCATGTTTGTCTTCCCGTAACTGACGAGTTCCTGCTTTTTGCATCCTCATTTATTGTAGGAGACATCATTGTCACTATAAATGGTGTCAGTATCGAAGGATCATCTCATCAGCACATACTCGATCTGATCAGAGAATCAACCAACAGCTTGAAGTAAGTGACAGAAAGAAAGAAATGACTTCAGTGACAACAGAGGATGACCTGCACAGACATATAGAAACACTCCTCTGGTGATCGTGTATATAACTGTGTGTTATAATGTGATTACAGGATGGAGACCGTATGTGGGAATGTAGTGAAGCAGATAGAGCTGGAGAAGAAGATGAATCTGCTGAAGGTGAGTCTGTCGGATCCCGCACCTTGTTCGTAGTTGTATTAAGCAACCTGCTAAACCACACAAACCCTCCTGGTAATAATGAGAGCAGAGCTGCCACACTCTAGTTAATTACAGGTTGACCTGCCGCTGCACCGCAGTGTGAAACAGCCTAGCATTTCACAACTAAACCTACACGGGCAGCTTTCATACTGAGGTATTGTATTTTGCAGTGGTGGAGGAACAATTCAGATCCTTTCCTTACAGGTGCTATTTGTAAGAAGAGTTGATTTTTTTAATCTCATTTCCAACTTGTCAAATAATGACGCTTTGGGTCTCCCAAGGAAAAAACAACTTTTCTTATTAATAGCATCTATACGTAAAAAAAGATAGGGTGAAAACCTTACTTAAAGGAGCTATTTAGTTGAAAACTCCACAGGTGGGCAATTCATATTGAACCTTTAAGTAAAAATATGTTAGAATTATCAAGAAAATGTAATTAAT
Organism: Lagodon rhomboides; assembly: GCA_039737535.1. Classification (NCBI taxonomy): domain Eukaryota; kingdom Metazoa; phylum Chordata; class Actinopteri; order Spariformes; family Sparidae; genus Lagodon; species Lagodon rhomboides. Next base: position 19,406,374 of record CM077790.1, read on the forward strand.
GGTGCAAATATGTAGGATTTTTATGTAGAAGAATATTCTCAGCACATAAAGACACATTTAAAGGGTAACTCCACCAAATGTACACATTGAAGTGTGTTGACAGGTCTTGGGGAGCACTACTGAATAGGTGAAAAAGTAGTATAAAGCCTTCTGTGGCTCCAGAGGAAGCTGCATGTTATCCGATAAATTGCCTCCTGTGATGTCACTCAGTGGCTAAGTTGCATTGTGGGTAATGTAGGCGACAGGTTTTTAGAAGGAAGATGATTGCCTGGAATAAAAAAAAGTGCTATCTCTCCACAGTGAGTCCCACAGTGTTATAAGAGGGTAATGCCAGACCAGTGAACTGCTTTTTACTTGCGAGTGACGTCACTGGAGTTTATCTGTCTATCACCAACATTCCAAATGTAACACATATTCTCACTGGGCTGGAAGGATATGAAAACTTGTGATCTGAAAAGCTGTCAGAAAAATGTTGTTAAGTTGTACAAAATGGAAATATTCAAGTAAAGTAGCTCTTCCTCAAGTTTGTACTTAAGTACAGTTTCTGAGTAAATGCACCTCTAACATTGCCCCTCTGTATGTATGAACGTAAGCATTTTGAGTGCACAGGCCAGAAGAATTTCACTGGAACTCAAACCGTATGTTTGTTTTTTTTTGTTTGTCTTTACAGCAATCACTACGCGAGAAGCTGGTGGAGCTGCAGGCGCTTACAGTACAGGAAAAACGCCTGACGCGAGGTGAGAGAGTTTGTCAAACCGCAGCGCTTCCTTTCTCACAGCCATTGTCCTCTTTCTGAAGCTACCCTGGCTTTGGTGTGAATTGGAGCGCAAAAAACTCGAGATAAATTAGAAAAAAGGAGTTCCCCTGAGATCTGAGCATGTGAAGCTGCTGACGAACTTCCTGCTGCGAACTTCTCGCCAGCTGCAGCTTCTTTACTCACTTTGTTTTGTTTTCCAGGTAACTTGAACAACAGCAGCCTCCACCTCTCGATGCACTCCTCGGTGAGCTCCCCCGCAGGCCTACGTGGCCGCCGTTTCTCCAGTGACAGCAGCTACAGGAGTGTGATGACAGACGACAGCGACCAGGCCAGTGTGTTCGGGGATCTGAGCTCTCCCAGCCCCTTCAGTGCAGCCAGCACCACGGACGACGGCTGCTTCTTCTCCAGAGACTTCACCTCGCAGTCACAGGACGGCTCCGGCAGGTTCTCGTCGGGCAGCAGCCATCATCACCAATCCCTCGGACGCTCCAGCAGCTCCAGCTTGGCGGGCAGCAGCAGCTCCCTCTCGCCTTCCTGGGACGAAACGAGGATCTCCTCCCTGTTTGGCACCCTGCCCCGCAAGAGCAGGAGAGCCGCCAGCGTCCGCAAACACATCTTCAAGTTAATTCCTGGACTGCAGCGATCAGTTGAGGAGGAGGAGACGGGAGCAAACACCTAGTGACATGTTGTTCAAATGCTGCTAGTTTGATACTTGATAGAAAGGGTTGGAATGAGTTCTTCTGCTCTGAACAAGATGTAAAAAGACACAGACACTGTAAAGAAGTGTTTCAGCACACTTAAAGGAAGGGGTTAACCCTCCACAAAGACATAAGTGTTTGCTTGTCAGGGGACACAGAGATGAGAGACATTGTGGCACTTGGCATTTGTCAATGTCAAAGTTTACCCTCGAGGGTCCTGAGCCCGACTCACTGCTTGGCACAAAAGCATTATGATGTAAATGTAAAATGTTCTCCCTTTGAACAAGTGTTCGAATGAATGTATATACAAGATGTGAGTGTGATCAGCATTAATCCCATCAGCTGTATTCATGTAGCACCCTCAGTTTATTTTTTAAAGCCAGACTATACTACTGACCTAAAATACACAGAATGAGAACCATTCACTTTTCAGGTCAGACAAGCATTTAAAATACCACTTCTGCTAAGTTCAGGTGCTGAAACCAAAACCAGACCTCTGCTGTGAATAGCTGGCTGCTGAGCTCAAAACAGGATGTGGGTATAAGAGGTACTACTGAACTGTTTTCACTTCTAAAGCTATTTTTCCGGCTGCACACAACTTAAAGGCTGAAATGTTTTCTCGTGAAGTCTGAATGTAGAGAATGGTCACACTTTGTTTTTATGTGTATGCAAAAGACTTTTAAAAAATAAAAAAAACGTTTAAAGTCTTTCAAACCCGTCAGTGTTTTCCTTCAGATACCTGTGAGTGATGCACACTCACTCAATGAGGGGCAATTTCAACAGGAATGGTGCGACTTATTGCAGAGTGATGCAATTATTACACATGATTTAGTCATGAAGAGAAACAAACGTTGTTCTGGGGGGGATGCACATTGGCTGTCAAAGATGAAGCTGTAAAGCTTGAGAATACAAACCCCCACACATTTCCTGTAATAAGTCTCACTTCTTTGGTTTCCTGCTGCTTCTGCTGAAGACAGGCAGACAGACAGACAGACAGACAGACGGATATTAAAAAACCTTAAAGTGGGTCATTGTCAAATAATGATAAATGAAACCGTGTTTTTTCATGCACCTGATGGTTACCATTTACCAAAAAAAGAAGATTTTACAGAAGCAAAACTGAAAGGATTTCATTCAAATAGTTTACAGTGGAGCAGAAAGTAAAATGGTTTAATGGGCTGATATATGAACATCTGTCACAAGTTGTCACATCCTTTACTTAAAGGTCCAGTGTGCAGGATTTAAGGCTTTATAATGAGAGAAATCAAATATCAAATTCATCATCATGAAATGTACTTTGGAAAAATCTTGTTTTCATTTGTGTTTAATCACATGAAACTAAGAATTGTTGTGTTTTCATTACCTCAGAATAAGCAATTCTTTCCAGAGGGAGCAGGTCCTTTTCCACGCAGTCTGCCATGTTGCACCGCCATGTTTCTTCAGCAGCCCAGAACAGACAAACCAAACACTGGTTGCATTTTCAGATTTTTATACTGCACCTTTAAGTAAAGTACTCAAATTACTTTAAAATAGTGGAAGTAAAAATAGTGCAAACGTCCATTGATATATTATTGTATATGTCGTTTTTAGATGGTCACTCCTGATGCATCGGTGTGTGAGCAGCTGTCAAGCTGGCTGAAGCTTGTGTTGTGTTGGCAGCAGAGAGCCAGGAAGGACTCATTTTTCACTGCTGGTTACAATCTGCTCACATGTGGCCATTAAAAAAGTGATCCAATAAATGCTACGAATCGTTACATAGAGCCCCTTTAACCACTTTATACACATTTAGATGGTACAGTCTAGCCTCTGGGTTAAGCCTCTCCAAACAAGTTAGATCTGAGGGGACATGAGATCATTAATGGTGGAATGTAACAGTGTAAAACTCTCTCTCTTTGTATCTAAACCAGGTATTTAAAGACATGTGTATCATTTCTGTATTTAAACAAAAGGATGAAAAAAATTACTAAAAGACTATATCTTTGTTAAATGCAGTATTTCATTGAGTTGTGTTGTTTCCAATTATGTTCAAACCAGAGAAATTCAAGTTCACGTTGTGTTTCATTTGGTCGCCTGTCGCAATAACTTCTGAGGAATCATTAGCCGATACATCAGAAAGTAAGGAAGGAAGTCAGCAAACCTGACTAAGGATGACGTGAATAAAACGTTACTATATTATCTAATCTACGAACATTTCTGTCTGAATCGTATCAGATAGATTGTGATCTCGATGATGGTTGTCTATGACGACAGAACTCCCACGTCGCTTCACGACATCACCGAACTACTACTTTTGTTTCGACTGAGAGCCCCGTCATGGCAGCAATTACGTACTGTGCGTTTAAATTAAACCATTTGAGAAGTTTAAAGGAGGAAAGTATTTCTGATGAAAGAGTTGATGGACCTTCCACCTCTGTGCTCACGTTGTGTGCACATAATTTACATTTCATAAATGTTATGTCAGCATCTCAGGGTTCCTTGCTTAAGTTGTGAAGGTCTTTGTGCCCTTAAGTCCCAAGACGTAACACGGCTTAGCTTCAGCACAAGACAACGTTGGTTCAGGCGGTGATATACTGTAAAGAAAAACCTATAGGGGAATGTTAATCCAGACTCAAAATGCTACAGAGTGATGGTGGTCACCCAGCAGAGATTATTAAGGAATGAGCACAATCGCTCCATGTGCAGATGCCAGAATCACAAAGAGTCTTTGTTGGAGCCACAACAAAACCCCTGTTCTTCTGTGATTCGACGCGTACACAGAATTACATGGTACTACTGAGCACGCAGTGGAGCTTGATCCGGCACGATGGCTTCTTTCTTCACTCTTTGGGAAGGAACAAGGGGCAGACGATGTGACAGTGCAAAGTCGGAGGCCGCTTGATTCAACAAATGATCTGCAAGAAAGCGACAGAAAGCATTGGCGCTTGACTACTTTTTCATATCGCAGGGGAAGAAAAAACAGACACATGGAGACGGCGACGAGCACAATGCCTCCGAAGGCCCCGAGGCTCACAGTGGACGAAGACGCGCTGGCATCACAGGTACTGGAGATCATCGGGGACTTCACTCTGGAGGCCCTACAGACCCTGAAACCTGAAGAACGAGAGGTGTGGCTAATGGAGGAGGGAGACGACTCCGTGTTTTACAGCGATGAAGACGAAGCTCATCAGGACATAAAAACAAAAACACCTTGTGAGCTTGGTGCCAGTGGCTGCGAGCGTCTTGTCAACAGCGTGTCGGCTGATGAACCAGGAAGAGAATCCATTACTGACAGAGGCAATTCAGAGATGGAGAAGGACGTGACTCAACAGATCATTCTTACTGAAGGAGGAGAGGAAAGGCAACAAAAACCTGAACCTACACATCAGACAGATGCTGCAGATCCAGGAGAAAAGTCTGATTTAACTCCAGAGACGTCTGTGAGCACCTGTGGAGACTCTCTGCAGCTTATCTGCACGAGTGCAGACATGCAAACGGAGCCAGAGCAAAATAAAGCTGCAGAAAAAGGTAAGAGGGTTTCAATTTATTGTGTTAAAAAGGGAGTTCTGTGTTTTTCTGCAAAACAGACTATTCCTTTATTTTTTCTTTTTCAGCAAATCTACCGGCTGAGGAAGAAGAGGTGGTGCAAGACACTCTGACACCAAGCCTTCAACCCTTTGATGTCACTAATGAGGAAACTCAAACGAGGCTGAACGGGGAGGCAGAGGTCCCCGAGCAGATGTCTAGTGCTGAACTTCAGATATCAGGTGACAGGCAGCTTCAGGTGGAGCGGGAGCCAGCGGCGCAGGAGCACGACGTCCACGCTCCCGTGGGGTTTCATCAAAACCCCAGACCGGTCTACTCCACTCTGCCTCTGCCAAAGAAACCCGGTCCTCACCAGAAATCCTTCGACCACCTCTCTTCCTCCTCCAAATACAGCACCGTGTCGTACCGCAAGATCCGCCGAGGCAACACCCGCCAGCAGATCGACAAGTTTGAGTACATGATGATGAATTTGTAAGAGCAGGGAACATGAATACTACTGGACATTATCCATAACACAAGAAAATGACTGTTTCACATGGTTTACATATTTATGTTGTCAAAACTACTCGCAGATAATACTGAAAGTCTGTAATGTAACTCTCCACGTCGCACGAATCTTACACGACATTTCTAGTCAACGACCAGCTCATATGTAAGAGGTACTTTGTTCTTGACTGCTTTAGGAGGGAAACGACTTGTTATCTAAGGCAGGTATTTGAACAGTAGATTAAATAAATAAGAAGCTCAGGGCCTGATAATCCTACAGATAATAAGTAAGATGCAGTCCGCTGGCAGAGCTTCAGTGTCTTAAAAGGTGCACAACTGTATGTCGTTTTGGGAAAGAAATTGACTGATTTCTTTATACCGTAACAAACTTAATAAACTCTTTGTTTTCATGACTGAATAAACAACCTGACCTTAGAGGAGAGCACAATTTAACATTTGTTTGCTTCCTTTATATGTGGTGGACCCTGCCACCATTCTAGCTTCAAACAGTGTTCTGGGGACCTTTTTTTTCTCTGAGAACAGCTTGTGTATTCAGTTATGGAAAAAAAAAATATTTAGGAGTTTGTATTATTACCTCAGTAATATTGTAAATATTAAAATTCTGAGTATGAATTTATTTTCCAAAACTACACAGTGCCCTTACCAGGTGAGACTGAGAAGTGAAACTACTATGGGAAGTATTTTTGAATGATTTGCTAAACATACTGTACATACATGTCCTACTGAAGCAAATAAAAAAAGAGATAAATGCTATTAAAGTCTTTATCTTCATTACTCCATTCTACTTTATGACAAAAAAAGCATTGCCTTCAATGTGTGGTTAAAGAGTTTGATAACAATCGTGAAATTACAGCACAGATTTATTGGGAATTTTGAACCAACACTTCCCTCTAGTGACGAGAAGAAACTCATACAAAAAAGGGAAATTTTTCACAACAAAACCTTCACCCACATAATGCATCATTTAAAATCAGAGAAGCAGCTGTTTCACCCAACATAGTCCATGACATCTGGAAAAGATGTTTCACACAAATGAATAAATTCTAAATGACATGCAATTAAAGTCATTATTCAGTCAGCAAAAAACACAAGCAAAAAAAAAAACTTTTTACAACTCAAATTTATGAGGCACTTGTTCATCTTTTTTTTCAAATCTTTGGCAGTAACATGATGTTGAGCTTAAGAACTGACAAGATGGAGTGTTCTTCCACAGACATTCATCTGAAGCCCTTTAGTCATGCCAGTGTAGAGCAAACTTGTCCAACTCTTAATGAAAAAAAGAGAAGACTCACTCTTTCCTCAGGCAGTAACGTTCAAACTCAGGGTCAGTCCGTGCTGACATAATAAAAGGACATTAGAAACATTGCACATCCCTACCCCCTCCGCTTTACACCACACATAAACTGCCACCACGGCACTTCCCACCTCCTCTGGACAGTCGTGTTGTCTTGTCCTGTAGTGTGAGGTCTCCACAGTCTGTGTTCTGTCACATAAAGCTCCTTCCTAAAGTCTCATCACAGAGTGTAGTAGTGTGTGAACTGCCACTTTTGGAAGGCATTGCCGGTTTCACATGGGTTCAGGCGAAGAGTGTCGCCCTGAGGCCCCGCCTCCAGGCACATGTGGTGGGACACAAACTCTGCTATAAGGTGCTCCGCCTTTGCAAAGACAAAACAGGAAACGTAATCAGGGAACAAGGCTGCAGATTTTTTAACTGTGATGCACCCATTTTAAAATTGACAGCAGCATTTTCACTCCTATTGAATTAAAAGCAGGTTGGTCCTGTTTGAAATTCAGAGACTAAGATTAGCATTAAGAAAACAATGGAATGTAGACAAAGCAAACCCAACCTACCAGAGCAGAGTTGGAGGATTTGTGGAACCAGCGTTGTTCAGCCCTTGTGTTGTCACATTCCTGTAAAGCAAAGCCGCTGCCCTTGCCTTTGGGAGCGACACATACGTCGTGCTGGCGGAAGTTTCTGACCCAGGTGTAATTAAAGTGCTGACTCTGAGAGAAAGAGAGAGAGGAGTGATGAGGATGTAATTATGCTTCATGAAACCTGAAAGATTATGAAAGATGGCTCAGTGAGGCTGCTCTGAATCCAAGAGGACCACATTTAGACAGGCTTGGCCTTGTCTTGGACTCCACCCTTGTTTATCGTGGCTTGGGTCCTGCCTGGATTTGTCCTGATCTTGGTCTATTCCTGGATATTTTTGTTATGGCCCCCTACAATTACCACAGTCACAAGGCCAGGATTGTACTATCTGTGCATATTTTCCTAAGAAACACTATGAAAAATGTAAGAAATATTGTGAAGCTGCTACAAGGAACTTCCATTTTTGTTGATTCTGGAGGCCCCTGGGTTCATAAGCGTTGTGAGCACTGTCCTCTCCTATGGTAAATATATTAATAAAACATAATAGACACTTAAGTTGTGGTGATCACTGTTATGCTGATCATAAAAAACAGCATCAGGCAATAAGTTGAAGTTGCTTTAAAATTAGGCTCCATAGCACAGATGTCTCCACTCCTCTCTTCTCAATTCCTTTCCTCGTTTCCTGTGCTCGCGTCTCATGGGGTGACAAATAAGACAAGGAGGAGAGGAAGTCATAAAAAATGTTTTTTTCGAATTTTATGAGTTATACAACCCGGATAAAGGGCTTACCACACCAAGAACAATCACTATAAAAATAGCCATAGTGATAACAGTGTGAGCATCCACACTGATGAATGCTAAAGTTCTGTAGACAGTGGTACTAAACACACTCTGCATGTTCCAGCTGTGCCAGCAGCTTAGAAAAAAAAAGGACACTGATGAGCTGTTAATGCTGCATGTTACACAGAGAAACATACAAGACAATAAGATAAAACCTGGAAAGGAAAAGGTTTTATGAAAATCTTCGAAGAGAGGAGTTAGAAGAATCCAACACCTTGTACCAAGACTTGTCGCCTTTGAAGACACATTTTTGTTACACTTTTGTATGAGTCAACATCAATTACCCTGACGATTATCAAAGAGGACATGAGTATAGACAAAGCAAACTTCAGACACCTCATCACCTGCCAAAGATTGATAAAAGATGTTTATGTGTAATTTGCATGCAGCCTCATATAATGTTATATAATCGTTTAATGCGTTTGATAAATATCCAAGAATGAGTTATTAGAGTAGACTATCTAACAAGTGTCTCTTAAATGCTATCAATTAGAACAATGTCCCCAAAACCAAGCGAGGTGATGGCCATGTAAATTTGGAGGGATTTTGATTGGCTGTCAGGGTGTCTATCCTTCATCAAATCGCTCTGAAAGTGATCCCCACAATGTCGTTCCCCACAGTCATTGTCTTTATAGTTGTGGCCATCCACCCGAGTTATAAAGACTGTTAAAAAGATCTATTTATTGTTTTTGGTATAGTTATCATTCTCTGTGTTGACGGCCCTTAAATCTGAATCTCACCAGGTGACAGGCATTCAAATTAACTATAATAACTATATAGAAATCTCGTCGCTGACGGTCTTGTTTGCTTATGTAGGTCATCTCGAGGAATCAGTATTAAATCATGTTTCATAAACTGTTAAAAACTGTTTAAATACAATAAAGACACCTACCTGCTTGCTGAGATCACACGTCTCAAACAGCAGAGAGCCTTTCTGCAAACTGAGGCATTTCCTTAAGCCACGATTTAAGATCTGCAAGAAAAAAATGAGATAACAATTGTACAGAAGTGAAACAACAGAGCTGCAAACATTTGTTTAATCATGAGAACAGGCCTTGTTGCTGTTCTCATTTCCTTGAATGAATCCTGAAAGAAAGCTTTAATAGTCAGCTACTCTTTGTTCCAAAGGAGCACAATCACAGTCTCTGTTTGGGTCGATTTAGTAAAGGGGTTCCCAGCAGAGATAACAATAGCTTCATAGAGAGACAGAATAACAAGCTTTTAAGAGCTGTTTTAGGGGAAAGTTAACAGAGATTACTCATGTACATACCAGGCCTTCAGCTTTAACTAAGGGAGCATTCATATCTGGATACACGTTCTCCAGGTACCACTTGAAGCTCTTGCATTTCAGATTCTTTCTCAGCTCGATCTGATCGGTGAGGTTGCCGATGACGATGTTCTTTTTATCCACCAGGTGATGGTACCCGTGACCGTAGAAGAGGTCCTTGTACTCGTCCAGCCAGACCTCCGCCACCCTCGCCAGGTTACGCTCCACCGTCTTCTGCCTGTCCTTGGGGAATTTGTAAGGATTCTGTCCTCGAAAGATGTGACCCACTCGAGAGCAGGGGATGATCTCGATTTCCCTCCGCACATCCAGATCTGTTCATTTAGGAATAGGTGTCATGTGAGAGATGTTCTAGGGAGTTCCCAAACACCTGTGGTTTGAATTCATATGAGTGAGATACCTTAAATGAAATCTCCATGTTCTCCCCACCCCACACATCGAGGCCAGGATCATAGGCACCAAGCTCATAGAAGTACTTCTTGTCTATGGAGAACAGGCCTCCAGCCATAACTGGACATCTGTAGAGAAAAAATATCAGTAAACACGCAGAAAAAATAAAATAAAGACATAAATGAAATAATAAGAATAATAGTAATAATAAATTATTATGAAAATTGAGTGTTTAGGTACCTGATGGGATCTGAAATTGTCATGTTGTGCTTCTTAATGTACTCGTCTGGTATCGCGCTCCAGCCAAACACCAAAGGCCACTTGAAAATACCTCTCTGGAAGTTGTCAACCAGCATGTAACTGCGGAGAAAGAGCCAGAACATAAGCTCCAGTGTCATACAATAAACATTCCTGATGAAAACATGATCACACCGCTTGTATGGCATCTCTGTTACTCTAATATGACAGTGTTGAGTCACCTCATGTCCTTATCACTGATGACTTCAATAACTGGACAGGGCACCTTCTTGCGATCCAGATAGACTCGCTCCAGCAGCGGCTCCAGCCAGCCCACGTTACATTCAATATGGGAGTCGAGGAAGGTAAGAACCTCACCTAGATTAGAGGAAAGCAAACATCCTGCTGCAGTTAAACAAACAGACATATTGGTGTTTTAACAGTGTGACCCTTGGAAGACGTGACAGAGTTCTTTGAAAAGATAGTTTTATGCATGGAAACAAGACAAATAATAGAAAATGGTGAATACACACGATAGCAGGTGCAAGTTTGGGTAGGTTTTGTGTTAAAAAAATAATGTGTAGTGCAACTCAGTGAGACTAATCAATGATGTTGCTCTTGTGTCCCAGTATTTGTTACAAGAATTATATTACACATATGAAATTTCACAATCGGTGTCATTTCACACACGTCTACTAAAAAATGTGAAGTGATGCAAATGTAATTTCATCTTGGAAAGCAGTTTGGATGTGCAAGATACAGAGACTAGGTCACAGACTTTCTGTACTTTTGATGTGTTAAAATGCACTTATCCGTGTCAATTTGGGGTTTCAGAAACAGAGACGAGTGTACCTGACACAAACATTATCACAAAACCAAAAAGTGAAGATTACACTGTTAATGTGTGAGAGAAGAGCAACTGGACATTCAGCTGAAAATGTTTCTCTTTTGTCATTCCATTTTTTTAAGCTGCCAGGCTTTTCTTACTACGTTTAACACTCTTTAAATAATCCTACAGAACCAATAAAACACACCCTGGAAACTGTTTGTTTATTCACATTGTGCCTCTGTCCATGTCATATTATTAAGCATGATAATATGTGAGCTTGTGCAATGAGACAAACCCCATCGCAAATTCTAGGAGTGTTGACACCTTGCACAAATCACACACAGTGAGACACGCTACAGTTTGCATAATAGGAGTAAATAACTCATCACATAAAACACACTAGAGTTTAACATTCATAAAAGACTACCAAGTTTGATTGACAATAATGTGAATTCTGTTGCTGCCTTATTATTTATTTTAAATTAACCATTCCTCTATCGCCTTTACACATATGTATGTATATACCAAACATTAAAGACACTGATGACATTAATTAATCAAAGCAGTGCTTACCTTTGGCTACAGCAGCTCCAGCCAGCCTGGCTCTGATCAGGCCCTGCCGCTCCTTCAGACGGACGATTCGCACTTTGGGAAACTGGGACATGTACTTATCCAGCGGCTCCTTCAGATTGTCTGACAAAATATTACATATGATCTTACAACGCTAACAACAGACACAAGTGCATTCAGCTCAAAATGTCAATTTCTAATTACAACCAATGAGATTAAACTTAAACAAACTACTAGAAACCAAATGATGCTTGAACCTCTATTACCAGCTAATTACTTTGATTCAGACTGGCTAGGCTGAGGACTTTTTTGGCTACATTAAACAGCTATAACTGACGATATCAGATAATAAAACATATCAGTATTGGCATATATCCCAGCTGCTGATGTGTGGGTCATGTAGAAACTGTGCCACCATTAAGTAGTTCAACAGAGAGGACAGGGACATCTGTGAAAATCTGTGGATTTGTTTTTGCGACAATTGTTCTTCTTTATGAACACTTATATTTTATGTATATTTTGTGATAACTTCCTTTTTTTTGTGTATAGTTAGATTAGATGTTCTGGATCTTGAAGATACAGTTTTGTTTGTGTCTTATGCTATTCTTCCTGTCTTACTTATTTTCTGATAGTTTGTCTTTCTACTGTGGTCACAACTCTTTCACACTAAGAGGCCATCTTTGGGGCAGGTACTCGCTCATCTATTTAGCGTCATGTGTGATATGAACAATGATGAAGGCTGCTGAAACATATTTGTTTTTTAAAGAGAGGACTGTCAAGTTTATTATCAACTGTAAAATGTCTCGCTCAGTACATTACTCTTTGTTTCAGCTCTTTAATCTTTATTAACCACATTTCAGGGATAGCTCTCAAAACTGTTATTGAATGTTGTGTACTTATGCAAATCAAAATAAAAACACATTACACTACAATTCTCCAACACACCACTGTTGTGCAATAAGTTATCTGAATCTGATGTATTCATGTAAACATATAAGTAAATGAATAATAACACGTGATATGTTGTTATCTTTTTTGAACTCTCAAATGTTGTACTTGCTTTGGCCTAGAATAATACAGTTTCTGTAAAAGTCTAGTGTTAAATAAAGACTGCACTCTAAAATAAACATGACATGAAAATATGTATTGATTGAAACATTATTATCATTATTTTTTTTTAAAAGGCATTCAACATTTTCACAAAAAAGACCTACAAAGCCAGAGACATTAATGACCATTTTGGGTAAAGAGTTGCAAGAAATTTCAATATAGTCAGAGGAGTGATTATAAAGACAAATAATTATAAATGATCTAATTATAAAACAAATTATCCTATTAATGCTGTACATATTGAGTTTGCCCACAAAAGTTTAAGCTTTAAACAAGGATTATGCCGGTAAATGTGATTTCCTTTTGACCAGCCTAAAGCAAATAACCTCAGAAATGAATTTTAGAAGAAAATTACATGTGCTTTAGCTGCTGATGTGAGTTTTTATCCCCCCTGTGGAGATCCATTCAAGCTAACAGTTACCTTTGGTGCTGAAATCATCCACCAGAATGATCTCTTTGAGGAGGTGTGGCGGAGATCTGTTGAGCACACTGTGCACAGAGCGGAGGAGCGTGGACCACACTTCATCCACAAAACAGAAAATCACACTGGTGGAGGGCAAGTCATCGTGGACCAGATTCTGTGCACACCTGCAAAACACAGCAAGGGAAAAAACAAGACAATTCAGCGTGGCTATCAGAGCGGTCTGAGACAAAAAATGTGCAGAAGTCGACTTACATCTCTGGCCTGGTGTCCGGGATGGCACGGTCCACTGGGATCTGATCACTCAGGTAGACATTGAAATGCCCTTCGTCCCATCTCTTCCTCACCTCTGCGTCTTCGTTGCTGGAAACAAGTGCCGCCTGACCAAACTGGCCCACAGCGTTGGCATTTCTGGGAGAGAGAGTCGCATCCAGAGCAAGCACCTTATGAACACCTGATTTCCCTTTTGAGTTACTTTTAGAGTCCTCTCCTGCTTGGATCTTGACTGCAGGTTTTGGGATTTCCTTCACTGGATTCAGATCACTCTCGCCGTTCCTCTCAACATGTTTCTCCTCTGCTTTATCAATTACCTCCTCAGCATTTGCATCCTTCTGTGGAGGTTTGGATGTTGCTTTAACAGGGTGTGCCTCCTCAGCCTGAGGCTGGAACTCCTTTGTTCCAGTCTTGCTCTTGAGTCCCTTCTGTGACGTTGGTAGTGGAGCATGTTTGTTTTCCTGAACACCAGGTAGCACCTTGGTTTTATTAGACTCTGCTACAGGTAACATGATTTTATTAGAGCCATCTATTACATTACTTTCCTTGAATTTGGTCTCATTCAGATCCAAGTTTACCACCTTCTTCTTTGCAGGAGCATCCTGCTTTGGTGGGACATTTTCTTTACCCTCAGGGGGAACATACTTAGGTTTGACAGTCTGGGAAAGTTTACCTCCTCCTAACTTTTTATCCCACAACTTTTTGTCCTTTCTCTCGTCTCCCTGTCTGTACACTTGGGCTAGTTTGCCGCCTGCACCGAGTGGTCCTTTCTCAGCTCGTGTAACATCCAAGTCCACCCTCTCAACCGGGTGTTTAAAGCCCCTCTTCATCAGCTGTGTGGTCCTGGACTGCTGCTTGAAAATCTCCCTTTCTCTTATCACGCTCTCCTTCAGCAGCTGGCTGTTCACGTCGTTTAATGACATGCGGAGTGCAGCCATGTCAAACAGCAGCCAAATGACAGAAGCTATGAACACAAATGCGAGTACCCTCCCACTCCCCCTTAAGTATCTCCTAACCTTCATCATTGTGTGGCCTTTTTTTGTTTGTTTGTTTGTTTTTTAACAAAGGAAATCCACCTGAAAATGCAGAAAACGTCAAAGTGTCATGCTGTGAGGGCCACTTCTTGGTTTGCTAGTCTTTGGGGAAGTTAGCTGCCTGCGTGGCATGCTGAAAAAGTAAGAAGCAGCAGCGGTAGTCGGTGTTGTCAGTCAGAAAACACCGCAGGGCTTGACACCCATGGCTCTGGCGGAGAGGCACAATGTGAAGTTATTTTCTCATACCGTGTCGCTCCGGACATCTTCAACCACCGGGGGACATCAGTTTACGTCCGTTCGCGCAAAGTTCACTCCAACTTCTGCGTCAGCGAGAGAAAGTTAGCGCAAGTTGTCGGTCCCTTCTCTGAAACCTCCACGCCACAACTTTGACCGTCATACAAGTTTTGTATGAGGACGTAGCAGCCAACTTCCACCTTGTCAGTAATCTCTGATTGGACAGATTGACAGGAAAGTCTCGGCCTACACGGCGCTAACAGCAAGCTAGCCGGAGAGAGCTAGCGCGCTACAGGAAGTGCGGCGTTGTGCCTTCAAAATAAAGTACTCAACGGACAGCCGTTGGATCATGTTTCAGGCAGATATGGGGCCATGAATTGCTAAAATGTTGACTTTACCAGCTGTTTTGGAGCTTTAGGTCATAAACCTATAATAGCTACTAAACTGATGCTGTTGGCAGTGATTTCTAGATGGCTTTAAAGTCAAGAATAAGCAACATGGAGAAGAAGGCTTGTAGGCGACACAGGAGGTCATCCATCTCTCCCACAGGTAACTGGCGTGCTTAATAATTTTATATTTGTTTATTTTTCTTCAATATTTAGTTATATTACATTATTTGTATTGTATTTAGTTAAAGGACAATTATTCACAGTAGCATTCACCCTGATAAAGACCCTCTGATATGATGACTGAAAGCTCCAGAACAGCTAGACCTGCTAAATGGACCTTGTTGTAATTTTCTCAGCTGCTGTTTCCAATGATGGGTTTAAGCATATTGCCAAAAGTTGAGAAAACAAACACTTCACTATCCATTTAGCAGTCATTTAAGTTTAGTTTTCTTAATCGCTCCATAACAAAGCAGTGTCTTTGTGTAGAAGTGCAGAAAAGAAGGAAGGGTGGATTATTTAATTAGTGTTTATTCTGATTACTCCAGTACTAAACATAGGCATAGCCTACATAATTCACTTTTCGATTTCCAAACAATACAAATAATCTAAAATATTAAATATATCTTGTTAGTCATTCAAACTGAGCATAGCTGTGTAATGCAATATTCAAAACTTGAAGGGGCACTATGTAGCCTTGGAGAATAAATTCAAGCTCAGAATCTTAATGTTTATAATATTAATGAGGAAATAACCCAAACTTTTCCCCCCATAAATCAATAACAGGCTGCTCTCGGAAGAAAATAAGATCATTGTTTAAAGCTAGAAAGGTGGCAGGGTCTGACACAGGTAAACAAAGTACAACAGCATGAAATTGTGTTGTCCTTTAAGGGCAGTTTATTTATTTAGTCATGCAAAGAAGACAGTTTGTTTATTTAGTTTGTTAAGTCAGGGACAAAATCAGTCAATGAAGATATTTCTCTTCTGATTAGAATGTATTCCCCAAAACTACATATTGCACCTTTAAATCATTTTAAAATGTACATTGAAAGCTCTACAAAAAGAAAATAAATGGACCTTGATTTGATGTTGTTTGTTTTGAGTGTTGTGTCTGACAGTAAAGCGTCAAACTCAATTATTGCAACAAATTCTCTTTACTGAAAACCTTATTTTGTAGCTTCCTTACCGGAAGCGGCTCCTTAAACTCAGCACGTTAACCGCTCCACGTTCACGTTGGCAGAAATTACAGACAGCAGTCAGAAATATCGACGTCAAACTGCAAGATGAACTGCACGAGCGGTGCAAACCGGTATGGGCTGACCACCCAATGTCTTTGTTAGCCCAACTGTTTGCTTTACATTCTCTCATGAACAATGTCTCATACGTAGGCGGGCTAAACCTGCAAGACAGACTACGTATCTACACACCTTAAAATGTGATATTACTTGATTTACCTCCATGAGTAACACAAAGGGAATGTGTGATGTTGTTTAACAATACATACGAGGTGTAGGTGAGTTTTTATCACTGAATTAGGCTATGTGACATTTTATAACACACACACATTTTAACACTAGGCTAATTTAGTTAAAACAGTGTCAATAGTGATATTTGACACCACAACTTAGCATCCCACAGTGGTGTCTTTTTATTGTTTTAATGCCTTATATCAACTTCCTACATGTTTGATCAACAACTTTTTTTTTACATTTAAGGTGAAAATTTGATGAAACTGTTCTTAATGGGAATGAAACCCAGCTTTCTTTACTGCTGTTACGACTAATGTGAACAGCAAAGCAATCATTTAATTTTGGACTGCAATTACTACTATGTTCATATTGTTTGATCTGCAGATTAATCACTTCAATGTTTAGTGTATGAAATGTAAAAAAAAAATAATAAATAATTAAACTGTCCAGTGTAGTTTCCCAAAAAACAAACGAGTCCTCTTTAAATGTCTTGTTTTGGGGTTAGGGTTAGCAATAGCTCACCAATAGCCCAAATGATATTCTGTGCTGTGATATAAAACAGAGAAAAGCAGCAGATCATAACATTTAAGAAGCTGGAACCAGAGAATGGTTGGCATTTTTGCCTAAAAATGAATGAAACTATCCATGAATTAGGCTGTTTAAACAGGGTTGGGTTAATTTATATGTGTCTGATATATTTGTCTCTGTATTTAGAGACTGTTGATAGCAGGCTCCAGTCAAGTTTACATTTGGATTCCTTATGCACCTTTAATGACATGCAACAAAACAGATCAACAGCGATTCTTCATATTATCGTGGTTTGGTGAAGGTAAATCTGAAAATACCCTGAAATGACAGTGAGCCTACGCTTGGTATGTAAATTGCAGTTTTACCAAACACCACCAAGCAAGGAAAACACAATAGATTCCCCACTGAACATTTTTTGTGAGATCACCGATATCCGATAACTTCAGTATTTCTCTCACACGCACGCGTACAGTCACACATGCACAATCGCATTTGTAAAACCTGTGTTACTGCAGCCATTAGGCAGTGATTAGTGAGGGCGACGACAGGTTTTCCTCTTCATCAGCAGGCCTCTCCTGGGAGTCCCATTGGCTCCATCCAGCCTATTAACAGTCCCCAACATGAGGAGGGAGGGGAGTGGTACCTCCCATGGTGGCTGCCCTTAGCCACACTACACACGCTTTCATTAGTGTGTTAGCTAAATGATTGGCCTCAGGATAGCCCCCGAGCCCTGCAATGCATGTGTTAGCTTATATGTTCCATCCACTGGGCAATTTATTCATTTATTCACCCATTTCTGCATTCGCACTCATGATGGCATCATTTGGTAAATTTGATTGTATTTCCTCTAAACTGAACGGGCACCAGACAGAGGTGACGGAGCATATAGCGGTGAAAGTCGATCACCGGAGTAATAACAACAAATTAATTAATTTATGGGGACATTAACTGAAGTGAGACAATGTAAAAACACACAGGTGTCTGTGCTGCTCTTACACATAGAATACACTGTGTACAGTCTTTATACTACTTCTCAGCATGTCCTCAAGTGTAATTATTGCTACAGCCACTAGAAGACGCCACCAAACAACAAACGCCGATGTGGCAATGCCAGTGTGTCGACCTGTATCTTCGTTTATCTGATGAGGATGGAGTCGACTAAATATAACACAAGTAAAACCTGTCCGTGAACATTTCTGCTTGAGTCACGTAGACAGATTTTCATTGACAACAACTCCCATGATCTCATGATACGTTTGTCTTTTGTTTTGATTGAGAGACCCCTAGTGGCAGATATTACAAACTGTGCGTTTAAAGACGTCCCCTCAGTTTCTTTTTGATATTCAGTAGACCAACAGATTAATTGATCAATCAAGAAAATAATCCAAAAATGAATTGGAAATGAAAATAATAATAAGCAAGATGCAGCTTTATAGTACTAAATGCTGTACTTGCACTCTAAAGTAAAGCTGCAACAATTTGTTGATTAATTAATTAGTCAATCAAAAGAAAATTGATCGCCACTCAAAACCGTGATGGGCAATTTTTATAGAAAAATAAGTAATAGCAGTTATATAGTTATAAGACAAAATCTGGTGTCATACTTATATGAATTGTTGAATAATGGCCAAGAAAGGTTTTTTGTGAGGTACCACCACTCAAATCTAATCAGTTAATCCTTGAGTCCTAGTGGACATTTGCTCCAAATCTGAAGAAATTACCTCAAGGTGTTCATGAGATATCATGTCAGAATGGGACGCACAGACAACCTGAAAACATTATGATTCCGGCCACGGATATTCCCGGTGCGGAGGCATAAAAATGGCTTGTTGCGGCCCAACACTGAAGTAAATGGTCCTTCAGAGGTTCTTGGAAAGAACATTATTTCCTATCGGAGCAGTGCCAACAGAAAACCACTCGAAAATAATCACTCAACAGTTCTTCAGCTAGCTGCTAAAGATCTTTAAACATACCATATTGATCTGTGGGGTGTTATTATTTCACTCTTAACAATTTCTGTGACATCTTTTAAACTAATCAGTCTCACTGTCTTTGATTGTGCCTGTTGACCTCAGTAAGACAGAGTGAGTAATTGGGATGAGTGTAAGAGAAGCCGAAGCTAAAATGCCCACCTCCATTACATGTAAGTGCTTTCTGAATGAGCTCGGTCACAGTGTCTGTAAATGCTCGCAGCTCCAGCAGTCTTGAGTTTTGAGGGTGGTGAGTCACCCCGAATAGAAAAGTTCAGGGCTTTAATACGAGAAGCATGAAAAAAATAATAGCCTTTTTGTCATAATTGACATCTGTAACATAAGCTGTCATGATGTTTCCCATCAGAGGGATTACACAAAATGAAGGCAAATGGAAATCTTGCATTGACACCGGCGTGTGTAAAATGAGCTAAATGCACTTGTATGATATCTTTAGAACATGTTAATTAGACCCTGGAATTAAAATTACAACAGTTGGTCTGTGTAATTTACATAGAGGTCATGTTGTGCTAATATGGCACTCGTTGAAATAGACAGCCAGCAACAATATGGTTAAGTCTGACCCACTGACATTTTCCAGCTCCAAATTATGCACATTGTGTGAATTAAATTAATTAGAGAATTCATTAAGAAATATGGCTCGCGGAAACGAGTATAATATTTAGTTATGTGATGTAATTTTCTTTCATTGTTAAAGATAATTTGTTTCATAACACTTCCTGCGGTAGTTTCCCCCCTGTACTAACTATGATGTATGTAATTTGTTAGCCACTAAATTAATTATGATTAGAATTAGTGAATGTACAGCTTGTTTTGACAGATGGTTCCCATCAGGGAGACCTTTGCACAATTAACTTATAATCAATTACATCCCATTTCTTTCCGGGTTTTTTTACATCTTCAAGTTTGTGTGGAAATCTGCAGCATATGCATCGTGTGAAGGCTTTACTGGGAATACATCAAATGAGCAATTATCTGCAATTTGACCAATAATACAAAGGAAATAAACAACTTTGATTCATTTCACGCTTCGTGAGATACCTGCAAGCCAGTGTAGGCTGCTCGCTTACTGACTGTCTCTTCCGTGTTCAATGGTTTTTGTCTTTTGTATGCATCAGATTCTCAAATCATAGACGTTTCTCCGGCTAAATGAGACCACCATAAAATGTTTTATTAATCACTTTACTGCCGATTTTACTATTTTCTCAAAAACACACTATTATTCTCCTCCAGCTGACTCAAACACTTAATCAGTACCTTGTTTTTGTCTGCTAATATTTTTTATTATATGTACCATTAAATGTTTATTGAGGGCTTTACTGCAGATTTTTACTATTTTCCCAAAACCATACTGTATCATTGTACTCAAGCTGACTTAAACACGCAATTAGTGTCTTGATTTTGTCTGTTAATATATTATATAACATCTATGAATGTAGACGTAGATTTAATGTTTATTGGATTGAGTTGAACATTTTCTCAAAAACATAGGCCAACTGAATTGTTGCACCCAAATTGATTTAAACACTTAATCAGTGTAAATTAGGCAGTAAGTGTCTTATTTTTTTCTCTTAACATATTATCTTACATGCACTGCAGTATGAAATGTTTATTGATTGCTTCACTGCAGATTTGACTATTTTCTCAAACACATTTCGTATCATTGTACACAAACTCACATACACATTTAATTAGTGCCTCATTTTTGTCCATCAATATATGATCTTACATGTTTTTTGTTTTTTTTTAATCATTTCAAGGGCTTACTGCAAGTATATCTGTTGCCAAACCTGTGCATGTAAAACAAGGGAAGCTGTTTGTGTTGTACTTGATTTAGTCCACAAGATGGAGCTTTAGTTCTGTTCATGTTGTGCTCTGTGTGGTGGGATGATGACAGTCGCTTGGCTTCATGGAAGAATCTGTCTCGTGTTGTCTTATTTTCTTTGCAATTTATCCGTATATAAGTAAAAAAAAAATAATATAGCAAATCAATCTTCAGCCACCAAATATTATTTGTTTTGAATGCTTATTGAAAGTTTGTGTAAATCTATGATAGAAAGAATCATCTATGATACAGCAGTGGTGCGTCGTTTTATATCATAGCATACAACCCTTGTTATCGAAGTCGGGTGGGTTTTTTGTAATAAAAAAACAACCCTTTTTCGTATTATAAACCCTTATAAAACCCCTGCACATAACACACAGGCAAAACAAATCCTCTCATATTGCATGACTTTATCTCTGTTTTCCACAGGATCCACATTAAGAGAAAAAGGGTAAAACAGCTGAACAGGAGCGTGATTTTTAAAAACCAGTTGTCGTATGATTGAATGCTGTGACGATACGTTAAAGCGGTAAATTTCATAAGAAGAAAAATAATTCACAGTTTATAGGATAACATATCATATTACTTCTGAAGTCTCTGCACTACAGAGATCAGATCCGGCCATAATTCAATTCAATCTTGTTTTTTAAAACCTAACATTTCACCAAACAAGTTAAAAAAAACAAAAAAAACACCCCTGTTTAAGAAGTCTACAGCCTTTTATCAATTCTTTTTTTCCAGGTGACATGAAGGTGATACTGATTTGGCTCCCACTGGACATGACTTAATGTCTGACATAAAAAATAACTACATAATTTGTCTCAATCCAGAGGGCTGACTTGGCATGGACAGCAGCAGTCCTAAATGTCACCCTATAATGAGTTCTGGCCAAAGGTACACAGTTAGGACAGTGCCCGCTGGCACCTGGGATGCCCACTGGCTAGCTTTTTACCCCACAGCCATTTGGACAACCCCAGTTTTCTTTGTGAGCGCTGCCGTACACGATTTGCATCCAAACAAAAAGTTTCAGTATCGGGAAGTTTCATTTTGCCTCGGCAATGGAGCCATACAGAACGGACTACAACAGAATAAATTTAGTGTCACAGTGGTAAAATAAAGCAAAATGATGAATTATGTTACGATAAAATACAATAGAACAAACGTGCAGGTGATATAAAACCCCTCGAGACGACTTCTAAAAGAAACTGGAGATCGACATTGTTACATGTTTTGGTCTTTGATTACTCACTACTAATGCTAATGAAGATAATGCATTGATGTCAAAGACTTTGACTTGCCGTCTTCTCAGAGAAAATGCAGGAAGTCTTTCAGTTTTGAGGAACTTGACTTCTTTTGTTTGACTGGTATGAGACCTATTGGCAACACGCTGGGTTTATTATCTTACAAAGGCGCAGGAGATGAGGGAACATTGTATCTAAATTAACTTTTTCTATTTCCTGGTAAATGAAATCAATTCCATCCTTTTATGTTACTTTTCATCTGCCTTTTGTCTTGTTGCGGAATCTTTTCTCTTTCTCCCTCATTCATCTGTTTTGCCCTTTCCTTGATCTGATAGCATTAAACATATAATTAAGTCATAAAGGAGGGGACTGATGAGTGTAGCAGATGGTAATTGCGTCCTACATTTGAATGAAATGATATGCATTGCTACAATTTACAGCCTTCGCCTCATATTTTATTCAGCAACCTTTTATCTCTTTTCCTGCAGAATTATTCTGCAATAAATTTAGACATCTTATCAATAGCTGGAGTGATAGTGGCAGAAACATGGAAAAAATGAGCCTCTGCCGTTTTATGCTGTTTAAAATAATTTTCCATAATAAAGGAGCTATCAGAGCTGCTCTATCACTGTAGAGGGGCGGATATTCCTTTTCCTAGTTAGGCTGCCCTTGGTTTGTGGACAAGCTGTCACTTTCTTTAATCTGAAGAAATGTAAAAGGACAGAAGAGGATGATTCTGGTGAAGTTTAGCTGGAGTTTGTGAACCTCGCACAGGGAAATGAAGTATAACAACTTGGCAAACAAGTTAGTATACATGTTTTCTTCATAAAAAAAATAGCTGTTTCATGAGTGAAATATGTTGTATGGTCATTTCTCTGATCTGATACAGTTCTTGATGCAGGGCACACATGCCATCTGTCAGGTGGATGTGTACCAGCCTTAGCTAAAATAAAAGTGCAATATGACCCTTAGACCCAAACTGCAACATGCACTCAGTTGCCAGTTTACTACATCTATATTATATTGAAAGTCTCCGACCCCATTTATATCTAATGGTTACAACTGAAAATTAAAATACCTCTGAGAAAATTTGCAATACAATTCAGCACAATCACAACCAAGCGGCAACCTCCGGGGCTGAAAGAGCACGCCAACGCTGAAGCGCCAAAAACTGCAGTTCCTTGAATGGCCACTTGAGGCTGGCTGCAAAAGTGAGTGGCCAACATAACACCAGAAGAAATAGAAAGTTGGTCTTTATTGCTAATTTCCTTGTTAATGACAACTGTGCCTCATCACAAGTAATGCACATGAGTGAAAGAGTACTTTTGATGTTCCCTTTTTAAACTATAGTTTGACTCTATTATATTTTTGAGCCAGTAAGGCATTTACCACTTTGCTACATTTCTGCACTAAATTGGTGATTGTGTGTCGGGGGGAGTGCGCGAGTAGCACCTCTGCCAGCTGCCTGGAATAAAAAGAAGCACCAACACGATTTGATGACGACCGAGCAAAAGTTCGGACAAGAGACACACAGAGATCTCAACTTTTAACAACTCTAGCCTTTGCAAGCGTTTTGAGGTTATTTGCAAAAACTGAAGGTGAAAATGTAGTTAGCTACGTTAATCTTTGATGTTAATTACATTTTTCCCATTTTTGCACAAATTTCCCCATTGGCGGGACTAGTAAAGGAATTTCTGATTCTGATTCTAGGTGACCACATCCATGTTTTATACAGTCTATGGCTCGAACCTCTAAAATGATCATGAAATTGAATATCCCAAACACTTTAAAGAAAAACTGAGCAGTCCTAGCTAAATTTAGTAGCTGTGGCCCGATGGTTGAATTAAAACTTGAGGCAGGATTTCTGAAAAAATAAACATGCATTTTAAGTTTTTAAATGCTAATGGGTGATGAAGCGTTCATAAACAAAAAGAATGAGCCCACCCACGTATCTCTCCGTCCGTTGCCTTGAACAGGCTGTGTGCTGCTAACCTGACTCTCGCCAGATGCATTTCGTTTCGCTTAGGTTAGGTTTTCCCTGCGTCGCTACGTCACAGGTTGGTTTCGATGTGAGTGGTTGAAGTAGCACGTCAATAAAGATGACAGACAAGTGGTTTATCCAATCATATGCAAGGATTTTTGATAAGGCCCAGCCTTCTGAAATACCTCTCAATGGGAGCGATCCCAGATGGATGTGAGTGAAGGCAGGCGGAACGAAATGCATCTGGCGAGAGTCAGGTTAGTGTGCTGCATAATGTACTGCAATTTGGGCCCGAATTTCCCCGCAGTCCTGCGGACGCGACGTCAGATGACGCTGAATGCGCGTCCTCGACGGCTTAGATACAGGAAGAAGACAAGGGCGGTGGACTCAAACTATAGTGTTTGGTTAAAATGGATTCTGCTACGGCCAGAAAACGACCGACCACCACACAAAGTCCAGAGAGTCGAAACGAAATTACGACCAGAGCGGCCGGAACCAGAATAAACATCGGATACGCGTTCGGCTCATGGAGGCAGCTTCAACTTGAATTGGGGCTGACAACAGACGCTGACATGGCTCATTTCCTAGTGACCAGGTAAGAAAACATTACAGGTCATGTTTAGAGCTTGATTTGAAAATCATATGAGATCACCGAGGACTCGGAGTGACCTAACGTGCAAAGTAGCGTTAGCTGCTAACATGTAACTTAGTCCACCGCTGTGTAACTCTGAATAGTTACAGACTGCGCATTTTCCACGGTCCTTTAGTCTGAAACCAGATAGTTAGAAATATGTCCCTTTATATATGGGACCGAAAGCCCAACCTGTTAAACGGGAGGTGACGTTGGCAGCTGGCTGTAGCCACAGGCTAACGGTTTGTTTGTGTCTGTGTAGTAGCATTAGCTGCTAACACACAGCAGTCCCGTATCAGAGACGATGTTTTTGTCCCCCAATATGCTGTCTTTGTTTTCGCCTGTGCCTTTCAGACCGGCCGTGCTTGTGTGTCGCTACACACAGCGAGCTGGCTTCCCGGCTGCTTCGTGTGTATGGGATAAGGCTATCGCTTACACACAGCACAGTTCGCAGTTCGCAGTTGTGAGCCAACGTCATTCCGCGGACGCATGCGCGAAGGTCTCGCAGTAAACAGTCACGTGAATAGCGAGTAAAGAAATAACAGTGTATAACATAATAACAGCATAAGCTGCTCTGCTGTGGAGAGTTCATGCGCGTTCCAGCAGCGGCTTGGCTGATGTCTCATCATGTCTTACAATGTCTTATTCCTAACTGTCCACAAGCTCTTACACAAGAGGCACTTCATTCTGGATTATAATACACATTGATTGTAAAGTTAATCTTTCATTCATTTTTGGCAATTGACCTGTTTATTATACCGAAAGCTCATATCTACTACTTTGAACAGCCACATTTTCATTTTAGTGTTGAATCAGGTTGGATTTACAAACTCACCCTTAGTCACAGTGACAACTTATAATTCAGCGGAAAATATTGTTCCCCAAATAGTGCAGGAACTTGACTAAATCTTTATTATTATTCTGTCTTATTCCCAGGTACATTTTGTCCATAAAATGCACATTACAGGAAGCAGAGATGCGTCACTTTGTCATCCAGCCGTTTGGCTGGAGCCCTCTTAGGACCATTTGTGTTGACTTCCTTATGAAAACTTTCCTCCTGTAATAGCAGTGAGCAGAGCAGTTGAGTGGTGCCAGAAGGAGCTTTTTGTCCCATTGACATGCTTTCCTCTCACCGGTCCCTGGTGAAGTGCTGGACTCCACTGATATTTGAGAAATGGTAGCTGGGGCGATATAGGTTTAATTCTCATGTTCCTCCCGACCTGCCAAGTACAGGCATTGGGTGCCAGCTGGAAGGCTTTCATATGTTGGTGTGCAAGGGTGAGGAGGAGGGGTGTACTAGCAAGGGCAGAAGAGAGGAGGGCAAGTATACAGTACATACACAAGTGTCTCTAGACCTTGAAGGTGCTACAGAAGTGCTTTCCACATCTAGACACCCCAGGCACTTAGCGTTTAGTCATGATGCAGGTCCATTACCTTTAAGTACAAGTACTTATGTTTGGTCGCCTGTTTTTACAGCCCTTCCAGCTTGAAAGGAATCTACCCGGGGTGACCCAACTCTATTTATTGATGCCTCCTGAGTTTCCACTTGCTGGTAATAGACTGGAAAACACAGATAATGTGTTTGATCGATCAACGTGAACAAATTTCATTTGTTGGGATCAATAACAGTTTACAGTTGACAGAACCGAAAGAACTACATTTATTTGAGCTTTTTGATTGAAGCTGTCTTGGAAAGCCGGCAGTGTGAGGCACACCAGACCGGGCCTATGTGGCAGGCATGGACTCTTCTGTTCCATTATTGCCAGCAATCTGTATTTAAAACTAATATCAGTGTGTGCTGCATGGCTCGGGGCAAAAGGCGCCGAACCAATCTGATATACAGCATGTGTTTCTTTTCGGTTCCTTGTGATGTGAATTAGAATGTGAAAAATAACAATTCCCTTACATTTTTCACTGGTATCCGTTTTTTCATTTGAGGGCGTAATGATTAGATTTTTTTCCGTCTTTTCCAGCAGCATGATTTGTATTATGGTTTCACTGTGTGTTCAAAACATAATAGAAAAGTGATGTGGAACCAAAGGGAAAAAGGGGAAATTAACTGACGTGCAGAAGAAAGACGTTTCCGCGGCTCAACCTTTTGCAGTTTTCTTCATGTTTCTGCTTTTCATGATCATGCTCTGTGGAACGCCCTGAAGACATGAGAGCCCTTGCTCTGTGTCATACAGTTCCAGGCCAGGCCGCTACCTTCTGCACACACAGACAAAAACAGCATGAGATGGGAAGTCCACATGGATAAACATTTACTACGGTAGGTGTTGCTTCAGGCAAGCGCTATTCAGAGGGAATTTACTGTGTATACACCGGTGTTACTGGTGTTACGGCAGTAACCTTCTTATAGAGGTGTCTGTGCAAAGCTTTTTACTCCAGTGTAGTAAATGGGCTCAGGTGGGCTTTAGCACCAAGGGAGACCGCATGATGGATATTTGTCATATTTTATCAAACTGTAAAGGATTAGTGGAGTGATATTTATTTATTTTTGTGTAATGAAATCCAATGAAAAGACCAAAGCCAACAATAAGTCAATCATAGTAATAGTAAGTATTACTTTTGCTGTCAAACTTACTGTAATCCTCTGTGCCGTACACTTCCACCGTTGTCCATAAAACAAATCAATGAGCCACGGTGTTGCATTGGCTGACATGTCCCATTCATTATGGCCACTTTAGACTTTAGGAGTTAGTCTCACTTACACTATTCTGCTAAGGTAAAATGTTCAGCTGTTTTAGGGATGTCAGAAAGTATGGAGAAATGGAATAATGTATTGTTGGTTTTGGTCTTTCTGTGTGATTAGTTGACCTGACAGAATAACACCAGCGTTATTCTGTTTCTTATTTGTCCCGTAACTGAATTTTCTTGCCACACGGGGGCAGCAGAAACAAAGCTGTAAAACGCATCAGTGACATATTGTCACTCTTTGAAGTGGCAAAGACAACTTTTTGCAGACAGGCAATCCGTTAGCTCAAACTTACCATTATCATTATGAAGTAAATGTTGATTGCACAATATAGTGGTTACAGAATAATGACACCATTGGTTCCCTATAAGTCTCATGTTTACAATGCATTTTCTGTCTCCCTCAGTATGAAATCTGATGGGAAATGGCTCACTTTACGGGGCAACGCTATCAACTTTCAACACCACATGAATGAATGAACTCACGCTTTTTCTCCAGATGTATTCCTCTATTCTCCCTCCACCCTGACGCCCACATCTGCTGCAGTTACTCGTTTGTGCCAAGCAGTGCTTAACTTGTTGTTAAATGTTATTACGTTCTTATTTGCAAAGTGGTCTGGATCGTTTCTTCATGG
The DNA here is from genome assembly GCA_039737535.1 of Lagodon rhomboides. Taxonomy (NCBI): domain Eukaryota; kingdom Metazoa; phylum Chordata; class Actinopteri; order Spariformes; family Sparidae; genus Lagodon; species Lagodon rhomboides. The sequence continues at coordinate 19,434,335 of CM077790.1, forward strand.
CAATTTGAAACCAAATGCAGTGTGTCCTGTGTTATTCGTAGTTGTGAGGCTCTGAGGAAAACGGAAAGCGATCCAGTCATCGTTCTGACAGCGGCGCCAACAATAATACCACTTGGGAATGCTGTTAAAAAAAGTTGTCTTTCTTCACTTTAAAGGAACAATTTGTAAGATAAGGATAAAGATATTACAGAAAATTGTGAAGTGTGAAGAACCATGTTTGCAGCCGCTACCAATGCCCGACTCGCTCTCTTTTCTCTCCCGCTGCACACCCATGTCTTGTAGTCTTCAGTCATAGTCCTGGTCAGGTCTGCTGTACATAACCTCCGTACAGTATCCCTTGTCTTCAATCTGACCTTTATTGGTCTTGGAGACTGTGTTCAGTTGTGTGCATTTCACCAGAGTAACCACTAACTGCTGCTAACTGCAGCTGCTGTTAGCTAGCTGACTTGGATAGTTGTGTATCTAGCGGTCTGGACTGAGTGCTCAGAGCACTGGGGGAGTGGTAGTATTTGGGTTAGACCTACACTGCTATCACAGGAGATTTGGACAGGACAGATCTGAGCTAGCTGGTTAGCATACTAACTTAATTAGATATCTCTTCAATACGCAGATGATGATTACTTTTTTCCCACAGTCTGTTGATATATATATATTTTTTAATGTTTTCAACTAAAACTCTTACATATTGCACCTTCAAGGATTCGCACAGAACATCTTGATCTGTAGTTTCCTCTTCTTCATTAATTTAAATTGCTCTTTTGCTTTCCCTTACTCTGTGAACCCCATTCCATTTTGTGACCCTGGTGCTGTAGACCGGAACTATAATGACCACTTGTGTTGGTCTAGATGCTTTTCGAAGACGGAGCCTTTTTGCAGTCTGCTCTTTACTGCAGGCTCTGTGTGTGATTGCTGCGTGGCTGTATTCACAGGGAAGGGCATGGCCTTGTATTGGAGGACAATGCATTAAGACTGCTGGTCCCTTTGCCTTAGATTTGGCACAGGTTAGGGAGAGGCATGAGATGCATATTGTTTGTGTTCATTTGAATAAGGACAAATGTCAGATTTCCATGGCTCCAGGCAGCCTGCATGTTAGATGATCAACTCTTTTGGGCCCCTGGATGTGGGGTCATCAGTAGCGCTTCCAGGTCACTGTCACTGCATGCCGGTTTGGGGCCATAATTGACCTTTTGACAGAGCGCAGGGAGACAGCCTTTCTCTCAGGGCAGGAATAATCACTTTAGATTTACTTGTGGCTGAGCTCATGTTCGCTAATTAAAACGTTTGTTCTGTTAAAAATTTAATTTGTGATTTCAGACAATTGTTTGAGAGTCGCTCGTGGCTTCAAGTGATGTATACTTTTAAAACAACAACTGAGAAAATGTTATAAATAATTGACAGTTCATTGATCTGTGTGCCCAGACGAAAATACACTGATTGTGCTGATGATGAAAGCTTGAAACGACTGCAGTACGCAAGTCATTTCTGACGTTCCCCATGACTTACTGTGAGTCAGTCAGTCATTCACTTTTGTATGTTTATTTAACATTTTTATTATGTGTGAACAAATGACTCAGACCTTCTCATGGTATACTGTAAAAGTGCCATCATCCCCAGTTGTTGTTGGTGTGTGTGTGGCTGCAGAGAAAGGTTGAATACAGCCCCGTATCCCACAAGCCCTTGAGCTCCCCCAGGCTTCTTTCCGGTCCAGGATCTCCAAAGAAGCGTGCGTTTACCCTTCACTGTGCATGTTATTCCTCACAACATAGCACCCACGGCCATGTCTCTGTCTTCATAGCCCTTAACATTAACTTTCATTCACACCATATACTCTGCTCACATGGCATGTTTTCTTATCCCAATACCTTTTTTTATCTCTTCTTTTCTAAATCTATTTCGCAATTTTTCTTCCCCATCCTCCTTTTTTTATTCTATACCTAAATTATGATATATGCCACCGTGTACTTTCCTCTATTCCTGAGCTATCACATAATGCTAAAAAAACATTTTTCTCTGCTTCAAACCTCTGCAGTGTTAGTTTCAAGCATTATGTATCAAATCCTGCTGCATGAGTTGGAGTGTGCAGAAAAATGCTCCAAGCATCTTTGCTGGGATCTTGAGAGTATTTACAAAAAAAAAAAGAAAAAAAAAGAAAAGCAGAAAGAATGCCAGGGGTCGAGGCTTTGAGACCAGGGTATTACATTATTAATTAAAATACAAGTTGCCTTGTTGCCCATGGGTATACAATGTAACACACTTGATTGAATCAGGTAGTGGCAGCCCAGGCCTTTTGTATTTTGCGCTTGAAGGGACGAGAGAAATTTGAGCTCGGCTGTATTACTCTACACACAAAAACATGTTTTGAGAAACGGTTGTGAGCTGTCGTTGAAAGCTACAGCAGATTTAAAATGCAGTTAAAGTCCTGTGCTGTAGCCACACTTGATCAATCAACTAACTTTTCTTATTGCAGAGTTTAGATAAATGCTGTACAACTTTTAACGGGTGCATTTCTTTGTAAACCTTTCAGTTATTTTTGTATCTTGTAACATAAAGGAAAGCACTTGTATGGAGAACATACACACAACATTACTGAATACAGTATTTGACATAGCCTCCTTGTTGTAAAATGATGGTAAACAATGTCTCAATGCCATGTCTTTTATAGTTGGCTCAGTTTGTTAGTTGTCAGATGAGAACATTCAGTCATTAGGTTACCAACCAAATTAATTTTTTGCCTTGTTCTGTGACAGACATGTGCAAGTCTTTGCTATGAAGGGACCCACTGTTTGTTTCTCCAAAGAATACTATCTGATCCATCACAGCAATATGATAAATCACGGACAAAAGCAAACTCTTTTTCTGAGAGGAAACTGTGAAAATGCCCATAATTACCCAGGGCGAGGTGATGTCATCAAATCGTTCAATTTGTCTGACCAATAGATGAAAAAAGATATTCTGTTTGCAATCACATAAGTAAAGGAAAACAAAACAAAACAAAAAACAATTGAGAAGCTGTTACCAGTGAATATTAAAAATTAATCAAATTATTATTTTTGTGTTGATTGCCTAACCAACTAAATGCCCCCTACAGTGGCAGCTAAATGTAAGAACATTACAGAACAAGAACACAAAAGGCCCTCTGTAGAGGTAGTGTTTGTTGTTTGTCCATTGTAGGCTACTGTAGAAGTATGGTGGTGCAACATGGTGGGCTCCCTCGCTCCTTCTGTAAATATAAATGGCTCATTCTAAGGTAAAAAAAAGGCTTAGTTTCAGGTGATTATCCACCTATGAAAACATAATTATATTATTTATGTCAATAGATTCCCTTAAATTCTACACAGTGGATCTTGAATCAGTTGATTGAACTGAAAGCTCAACGCTTGGTCACCAAGCATTAATCAAGATGTTCTTCTCTTTAAGCCTGAACATTTTCTTTCTGTAGCTTATTCTGCCTTGAAATTTCCTCCTAGACGCCACAGGGCAGGGCATGCTAATAGTTTTAGCAGTGTGATATTCTTCAGTCCTTGTTTATAAGCACTGTAGGCACATAAGGCACATCAAGTAAGACAAGAACCTTTTTCTGTTTGTTTGCTTATAATACGTATTCTGAACATAACTATGTCTAAAATCAGGCAATTTAATGCTCATTTCTTTCTGACATCATCTGGATATTACCTTAGTTCCTTGGACTGTTTGTGCCCACACTACGGGTAGCTTTCTTCTCTTTTCATCAACACCTTATGTCCTATGGTTCATCATAAAGCGAGGACAAACTGCGAGAGTCTCCCTTCGTCCTCATTAGGGGTCTGTTCTACAGAAGTGTGAAGATGTAAACTTTTAATAGGCGTCCTGACAAAATGAAGTTGGTCCCAGTTCTTTTAGTGCTGGGGTGGGAGTGGTAATGGCACCAAATACTGGACAAAAGGTGCAGAAAGAAGGTATCATAATGAGTGTTGGTGTGAGAGAGAGAGATAAAGAGGACGAGGAAAAATCTTTATGCGCGTGGCCATTTCAAGAGGCAGCATCTGGGGTAAAAAAAGACGTGGAGATTTCAATCGTGTGGCCCTTTTCTAATTTTAACCTCTCCTCTCCTCTCCTCTCCTCTCCTCTCCTCTCCTCTCCTCTCCTCTCCTCTCCTCTCCTCTCCTCTCCTCTCCCTTGATTCCTACTGACCTCCAGTCTAGGTCTGTTAGATGTAGTCCAGGTCATAGCAGACAAACGAACGATGGAAATATCAAAGCCAGCCCAAGGCCTTTACATTCGGTTTTCTGCTCCAGGTAATCACAGTGTGTAGATCAGTGCGCAGCACAGCTGAGGCCTTGTCTTCTCCTTAGCCTGTCTTTTATTCCGGCGTCCTCCCTCTTTCACGGGGGGCCGAATTCACCGACTTCATTTCTGCTGTCATAAGCAAATCGCAAGGTTAATTATGTCTTAACACAGTGTGACTACTGGTATCCAAAATGGCAAATTATAATGAGATTTAATTAATTGAAATCAAGCTCCTATTCTTTTATAAAGACCTGAAAAAGGGAATCCGAGAGCTGCGGAGTGATGGTGCCGTCTATCCATTAGACGTAGACCTGGATCCATCTGGAAACAAAGTGTTTGACGGAAAAGCAGCCCAATTGTGTGAGATCATGGCTGGCTGTGGAGCGCGCGAGGTCCTGAAGTGTATCGAGTGGCACAGCTGAGTGAGTCGAATAGTCTGTGGTCTATTGATAACTCGCGCCTGTTTTAAAATCCTGGCACAACAATGCAACTAGGGCCTCGTGTGCTCCACTGAGCAACAATACCTTCTCTCACTGGCAGCTTCAGTGTAATGATGACAAATAACAATAAAGGAACCCCTTTTTTTTTCCACGGGCCTCTCATTCCTGGCACCTTTTGATAAGAATATTTATTAAGTTTATCCAAAGATAAACTTGATGTTTTTTTTTTTAAAGGGAATCAGTAGTTTCTTTACTGTTATGCGGATAAGACCAACAGACGGCTGTTAAAAGGACGATGCGGAGAGCTACCTATCTTTATTTCTACCTCCTCTTCTTTGCCCCACACATGCTCCCACATCTGTGGTCTGCAGTCCTCCTTAGCTCCTCTCCCTGTCTGTCTCAGTGTGCGTATAGAGCTGGTTGGCTGGGCCAGTAGCTGGGAGGTATGGTGGAGTGTAAGCAGTGTTGATGTGGATGGCCCCTGGTCAGAGGCCAGGGCCTGGCTGTTAAAACGCACCCTCTTTTGTGCGTCAGAGCCAGCACTGCCAGTCCTATTCCACCCCTGTCGCTAGGGGTGGGGAGGCATTTACCCACCGCGCGCATTCATTCCACTGGCATTGCTTGATGCAGGGCTAAATGGCATTGTTACAACGCGCCTCTGAGAAGTGTTGACAGGTCCATATGCTAATTTTAATGAATACAAGGGAGCTGCGGTTTTATTCACCTCAACTCAGCTGCAGAATCCGATCTGCACCTAGACTAGCAGATATAATTGCAGCAAACTCAAATGAGCTCATTAGGAAATGTATTGAATTTACACATTATTTCCAGTAGTTAAGCTGAGTTATTTTCCCTGAGGACTCAATTACATACTCATTTGTGACTCAGGTAAATGGCTTTCCGCATGTGACTTTTTCAACTGCAAAATTGTAGTCACTGAATAATTTGTAAGAAAGCTGTCGTACAAGCACATCTATTGACATTCATTCAAACTGCAGACGAGATAACTACTCGCTTTTGTTCCTTTATTCACTTCATTTGATTAACTCATAACATCTCATTCACTCGTGAGTTATTTGAACGCGTGCTCATTTGTCTTCGGCAGGGTTTTCCTCGTAATGTTTTCTTTCACAACAGCCTTGTTGTCTCTCTGACACACGTAATTTCATCAGCCAGCGGAGTAGATGAACTTTATCTAGTCAAAAGTGCGAGTGCAAGCCCTTTTTCACAATGGAAGCAGGACAGAACGCTCAATCTTAAAAAAGACCCGGTGAGTCAGGGTTCAGTATCAGGGATTATGCCAGCCTACTGCGCTCTGAAATGAAAGTGAACATTCATCGAGTGACTCACTTCTTGAACCATGTCCTCCCTGGGCCACAATGAGGAGATTGTTGGAAGAGCGGACATGGTGTGGAAACTATGTGACAAAGAGGAGTGCCCGAAATTCAAATTGCTCATCGAATTGCTGTTTGTTCTGTGCGAAAAATGGCCCGATTCGCTGGAAAACAACAAAGAATTTTGGATGGGTAAGCATAAGGGCTTTCCACAGAGCTTTGTATTGGCTTGTGCTGGATGAACTAAAGTGACTCTGGCTTTTGGCAGAGTTCCCAGGAGCACATTGAAGACAGTTTCGGGCAGCTGTAGTGGTCTTCAGTGATCGAAATGTGCCACTGATGTCTGGTATGCATGATTTTATGTTCCATAACTTTGCTGTCATCTCCTCATTATTGTGTGTACTGCGAGGAAACCACTGGGCCACCCGTACTGAGGCTCTTTTTTCTCTCTTTGCTTTATTGGATGGCACATATTGGAGGGCGACAGAGGAGATTTTGGAGAGGATGACTTGTAAAGGTCATTCTCCAGATTCCGTCTCACCGTATCATAAGCACATGGCCTACTCCTTACTCTGCTGAGCCAGCAAGCTGTCCAGGCTATGTAAAATTTAGTTTTGTGTCCTTCTGTATTGTGATTTTTATGGTATCGTGATCTGTGCTGTGAGTGTGCTGGCTGTCCTCGCCCATGGAGTGGCTACGAGGGGAGCGGGACCAGGCCTGTTGGTGCTGCGCTGGCCCTGCAAGCCTCGATCCAAACACATCCTCTGCACTCAGCTGTAAATATCACCAACAGCTGGTGGCACATGAGTTAGTCGTGCTTAACAAATTACTGGCCTACATGTGGAGGGGCAGGGGGCTTCACTTGCCTCCTTGCCAACCAGGGAAGAACAATCTGCAACAAACTGGTTGTAGGAACCTCCGGCCCATACGTCCCTTGATTTCACAAAAACTAATGTCTAATTACTAATCACCCCTTTCATTCCTAAGCAGACTGTTTTCAGGACAGGCGCCTTTCTGTCTGATCCCCACAGCTGGCTAAAGGAGTACGATGTTGTTCTTGCAATAAAACCTTCAAGACACGATGATGAACTGATGGGGAACTAACACCACTAGGTACCCCATTTTCAGACAAACACCCTCTAGCCTCTCAGGAATCCACTTTCAGAGCTCCAACAGGAAGATGATCCGTTTCTTCAAAAGATGTCATGATTAACCTATCTGCAATTGTAAATCAAGAGTGTTTTCCATCTCGCCTTGCCTCAACAGGGAGATGGTATCTGGTTACTTTCCTTACCCCCCTTTGTCAAGTCCTTATTTACGACATGCTTTTCTGTGTTCTGTGTCTGGTACAGGGTGAGACTTGGATGGATCAGACTTCAAGGAGAACTTTTTGTTAAAGACTTCTTATTTTCCACTAAATGTTTCTAAACATGTTTGTGTTAATAAGTATTGATGTTGAACAGGAAAGATATGTATTCGTCCTCCGTTCTACTGCATATTCACATGTTTATTTGTAATCAAATTTTTATCCCTTTCTGAACTTTAAGGATTTCAACTCTGCCATGTTATTTCACGTAGGCATAATCCACATATTAAGCCATGGTGAAATTCTGGGAAAGGTGAAACACGATCTTGAAACATTAAAACTATAGTTTCTTTAAATTAAGTTTTGTTAGTTAAGACTTAGGCTACAATATGGTCTAAGGCGTGAACCTATCACTCCTCCCTCCCAGGGAGCCTAATAAAATACAGAGACATGCTCTCCCTCTCTCTTCTTACACTCTGACCACTCTTACTCTTCATGCTCAGGCTCAGGCCTCAGCTCGCGCTCCGGCGCTTGCCAGCGCCCTTCTCTCTTCTTTTTCTTTTTAAGTTTTTACTTTTATTTTAACTTTGACTTTGCGACACAGCGATCTCCACAGAAACCAACCACACGTTGATTTCTCTCAATTCTTTTAAGTATTTTTACTTTTTAAACTTTAGCAGAACTAAGTTGTGTTTGTTTTTGATTTTGTTTAATATATATCGTTAAGTATCACCGCCTGATTCAGAGGAAGTGAATTCAATTTAATTCATCCTCTACTGAGTAACTATACAGAGAAGATCCGCCAGACCAGCGTGCATCTTCCAGTTTTTCTTAAGTCAAGCAAGTTGACTGTTACTTAATAACCTTAAGACAACCACCACTCAACCAAGAAGATCTTTATTAAGACGTTGCAGAAACTGACTGCTTCAGAAACCGTGAAAAGGGTTTCCAACGAAAGAGACATTGTTGCCAAGCCAGACCGGCTTTGACCCCCAACGATCTCAAGCGGACATCCCGCTGGGCCGTGGACCAAGAGTGTCATCAGCTGAGTACCGGACGAGCCACAACTTCCCTCGGGTTACTGGACCGACCCTGCAGACGCAGTCGAGCAAAGAGCACCCGAGGAGACCAAGGCCCGGACGTCCTGACTCCCAGACTCCCAGGCTGAACATCTCCATACAGATGAATTCACACACGTGAGACATGAGTTGGTGTCTTAGGTTATGATTTCTACCTCCTGATCTTCTATCTTTTGATCTTAAAAGAAATTCCAATAGGGTCTCGTTAGAAATTAAAATTACTCTCGTAATATTTAAAGACTTTCACCCGACCCGCAATTTCACCATCTGCACATTAGTCACATTTTCTATTTTCTATTTTCTGTTGTTGTTTGTCTAAATTTCCATTTCATTTATTTACCCTGAACTATTAGTTAATAAACATATATGATTGTACGTCGTTGTCTGTGCAAGTTTAATTTAAAGGTGGAGAACCATGGAACTGTGAAAAGAACTTAATACTGCTTTAGACATGAGATTGAACTTAATTATGAATTATGAATTATGAAATATGAAATTGAATATGTCAATTTAAATTGATTAGGACTGTTATAAACTAAACTTGTTTAGTCCAGATTTGAATAATTTCCTCCGGGTTATTCAAACAGATCAAACAACGGAGGTGGTGCCCCTTTTACGAGTGTATAATTGATCCCAGTGATTAATTACGATTATCAAAGTAGTGTTTCTCCTACATTTATTAATGGTGCGCCCGTGTGAGGCCACCTAAAAACCACAGTTCTCCGCATTAAATTAATGTGTACAGACAACTTAGTATTTATGGTGCCGTCTGTGTGAGGACACCTAAAAACCACAGTTCTCTGCATTAAATTAAGGTGTACAGACAAACATCAGTTGTATTAATTAAAATCCAAGCTGTTTTAATGACGTGTGGCTGTCCACCGAGTGATTAAGGCGATACTTAACTTTATATTCTTGACTGCACATACCTTGAATGGTGTGTGAACATAAAATTTCGCTGAACTATAAATGTCGCTGCTTAATATGTAATTACTTGTTCGGATTCTGCATTGTAATCAGATCCGTGAATGATAAAGAGCCTTCCAGCATCGTACATGTTGGAATCATTTGACTACAGATTCTGCGTCGTACCAGATCTGTGAATTAAAAATGTGTTTAGTGCCATCGCGCGTTAATGTTTTGTGTACAGATTCTGCGTTGTACCAGTTCTGTGATTTATTTGCATGCATAAGTGTCGTTGCACACTTCTTAAGTTAACCGGTTTGATGAATCTATTCTGCTGCGCTGTGCCAGGGATTTAGATATCATCCTGAGTCAAAATTACTATTGGCTGCGATGCTCCAGCAATATGTTTAATTTTCTCAGACCCTCGCGTGTTCTGATTTAGATTAGCTACCTAAACAGAAAACAGCTGTGTTAACAGTGAGAGGCTTTAAAGGTACTCCTTGTAGTATCAAGATTGGTTGCTGTGGCAACAGTCTGTCAAAGGACAGTGTATTTTGCTGTGTAAATGAGGACCGAAAACCTCTATCAGCTCAAATGCTATGCTAGTTGCGGGTTGAATGTTTTCAGAAGTGCTAAAAACTTGTGTGTGTGAAGAAATAACTTCTGGCTGCCGCGCCCAGAAGTTGCTGTTGTGTGAAAAGTGAACTCAACTGCTATAATTCTTAAAGCTTAGAAGTGAACCCCTTAGAGCCCAAAATCCCACTGAGCCAAACTCTGTTAAGACAGGGGGGTATATCAGTGGGCGGAGCTAAAATAAAAAGTCCTTCCTCTTGACTTCCTCTACTGATACTTAGGTAAAATGCCAAAATTTAAATTAGCGCCCTCTGTTGCTCAACTTTATTAAAGTTCGAAATTTGCAATAGTGCCCTCTGTTGGCCGACTCTGTTAAATTTTAACATTTTGTGATATCTCCATCTGGTGGATGATTCGATAAAGGTTTTTGTTTTGTGATAGCTCCATATGTTGGCAAACAGATTTAAACTCTGCTAAAATATAATTTGTAACATCACCCCTGGTGACTGATTGTATTAACAAATACGTTTGAATTATAAGCTATGATGACTGACTTGGTCAATTGAATTGAGCCTTTCAGCTTTAATTGTCTGAAATCCCACATAGAGATTTGCTAAATTGTAACATTTGAAACCTGTGATACTGCAATACCTACTACAGTGAATGGATGTGTCTCATTATACAGGTAAATTAAATAATTAAGTTGTAAACTACATATTCGATAACTTTAATCCAAATTTAATTGAAAATTTTCGTTTAATATTACTTGGAATTCGATTTTTGATACATGCTACGAGTATGCAAGTCAAAAGATTAAGCTGCTAACTACAAATCCAAGTAGCTTTACATTTAGATTGAATACTTTAGCCTTTGTTGTTAAAACATTAGCTATCAGGTTCTCTGAAATCCAAAACGCCTACTGTTTTTGAATTTCACTCAAATATAGAGTTAATTAACCAAGAAAACTCTACCTCTAATTGAAGACAATTAGAATTTAAAGTTCAATTAAGATAAACCAATAAAATAATTTTATATATGAATTTTTTTTGAAAAAAACCTAAACTAAAATAAAAAATTTGCAAAGAAATTGCTATAGAACGCTTTAGCTTAAATAGGAGTCGAAAAAAACAAACAAATATAAAACCCTTAAAAGCAACATGAGAAGACAAAGAAGTCATTAATTGAGACAAAACAAGTCCTTAGTTATGGCAAAAGGCCACACTAAGTTGAGTCTCAAGTGAAACAAAAACAAGTGATTGAGCAAGCTAAACTGCAAAAAGGAAACGCAGAGCTAAAACAAATCCTTCACGCCAAAGGATAGAGTTAGATAAAACAGAATATCAACTCATAGAAGGTGAAAGAAAATGTCTTCAAGACATGCAACAGGCATTAAAAGATGCCAGGGATCAAATTGACAATACCCATCTTGAATAGATGCAGAAACAAAGAGAGCTCAACAAGGTTAGAAGGGAATTAGAACATTCTCTTGACTAGCTCATCTCCAAAATTGCCTATAGATACAAACTCTCATGAGGAAGGTAAAAAGAGCAGATTCCACAGGAATGCTCAAATTAGGCATGTCTCCGACGCAAGATATGTCCCGCATAGATCCCACTGTCCGCACTCGGACTGAACAGGATCTGAGTGACAGAGTTAAAAAGGTCTTCTTCACCTCAGCCTGTCCCTCTTTCAAGCGCTTAATATTCGCGATGTCCTTTCAACAGGAACCTAGATAAAATTGCTCAAAACATAACCCGTTTCGAACCCAAACCTGGTGGTATTGACTACACCAGTGCTTATCTAAAAGATACAGAATTCTATCTAAGGAGATTCCCAAATGTCACCGTTGATGACAAAATCTACCTAATCAAAGTAACCTCTAATCAGAAATTCAACAAATTCATCGAGCGACAACCTCGCCATGTCAAAAAGAGCTATGAAGCCTCAGCAAAGCATTACTAAATTAATTTAAAAGTTACATACTAAAGATACACATTAAAGACAGGTCTAACTGCCGCTTTAATTGTCAAACAGGGAAGACAAGAATCCCCTAACGAGTATTATAAAAGACTTCATAAAGCCTACTTCATACCTAAAAACAGGTCTTACAATGTAAATTCGATAAATGCATGAATGTACTAGCTAAATTAATCTGAAGGTCGTGACTCCGATGAGTCTTACAGCTAGTTGATAATATGATGACAATTACTAACATAGGCCCCTGTAGCCTTATAGGATTAATACTTCCTACTAACCCTCAGAAGAAGTTAGGATTATGAGTATTGTTTCCTCTTCATTCTTTCTTTTCTATATGATTAGACCTTAGCACATGATAGTAACAGACACCAACTCTGATCATGAAGTGTGCCACCTGAAATCCGAGACGATGGACTCTGATTCCGTCGATCCAAAGTTCCTGCTACCACGGTCATTTGATCGAAGTGGGGGATATGTAGGGGCCTCTGCCCATACGTCCCTTGATTTCACAAACATCTAATGTCTAATTACTAATCACCCCTTTCATTCCTAAGCAGACTGTTTTCAGGACAGGCGCCTTTCTGTCTGATCCCCACAGCTGGCTAAAGGAGTACGATGTTGTTCTTGCAATAAAACCTTCAAGACACGATGATGAACTGATGGGGAACTAACACCACTAGGTACCCCATTTTCAGACAAACACCCTCTAGCCTCTCAGGAATCCACTTTCAGAGCTCCAACAGGAAGATGATCCGTTTCTTCAAAAGATGTCATGATTAACCTATCTGCAATTGTAAATCAAGAGTGTTTTCCATCTCGCCTTGCCTCAACAGGGAGATGGTATCTGGTTTCTTCCTTACCCCCCTTTGTCAAGTCCTTATTTACGACATGCTTTTCTGTGTTCTGTGTCTGGTACAGGGTGAGACTTGGATGGATCAGACTTCAAGGAGAACTTTTTGTTAAAGACTTCTTATTTTCCACTAAATGTTTCTAAACATGTTTGTGTTAATAAGTATTGATGTTGAACAGGAAAGATATGTATTCGTCCTCCGTTCTACTGCATATTCACATGTTTATTTGTAATCAAATTTTTATCCCTTTCTGAACTTTAAGGATTTCAACTCTGCCATGTTATTTCACGTAGGCATAATCCACATATTAAGCCATGGTGAAATTCTGGGAAAGGTGAAACACGATCTTGAAACATTAAAACTATAGTTTCTTTAAATTAAGTTTTGTTAGTTAAGACTTAGGCTACAATATGGTCTAAGGCGTGAACCTATCACTCCTCCCTCCCAGGGAGCCTAATAAAACACAGAGACATGCTCTCTCTCTCTCTTCTTACACTCTGACCACTTACTCTTCATGCTCAGGCTCAGGCCTCAGCTCGCGCTCCGGCGCTTGCCAGCGCCCTTCTTCTTCTTTTTCTTTTTAAGTTTTACCTTTTATTTTAACTTTGACTTTGCGACACAGCGATCTCCACAGAAACCAACCACACGTTGATTTCTCTCAATTCTTTTAAGTATTTTTACTTTTAAACTTTAGCAGAACTAAGTTCTGTTTGTTTTTGATTTTGTTTAATATATATCGTTAAGTATCACCGCCTGATTCAGAGGAAGTGAATTCAATTTAATTCATCCTCTACTGAGTAACTATACAGAGAAGATCCGCCAGACCAGCGTGCATCTTCCAGTTTTTCTTAAGTCAAGCAAGTTGACTGTTACTTAATAACCTTAAGACGACCACCACTCAACCAAGAAGATCTTTATTAAGACGTTGCAGAAACTGACTGCTTCAGAAACCGTGAAAAGGGTTTCCAACGAAAGAGACATTGTTGCCAAGCCAGACCGGCTTTGACCCCCAGACGATCTCAAGCGGACATCCCGCTGGGCCGTGGACCAAGAGTGTCATCAGCTGAGTACCGGACGAGCCACAACTTCCCTCGGGTTACTGGACCGACCCTGCAGACGCAGTCGAGCAAAGAGCACCCGAGGAGACCAAGGCCCGGACGTCCTGACTCCCAGACTCCCAGGCTGAACATCTCCATACAGATGAATTCACACACGTGAGAAATGAGTTGGTGTCTTAGGTTATGATTTCTACCTCCTGATCTTCTATCTTTTGATCTTAAAAGAAATTCCAATAGGGTCTCGTTAGAAATTAAAATTACTCTCGTAATATTTAAAGACTTTCACCCGACCCGCAATTTCACCATCCGCACATTAGTCACATTTTCTATTTTCTATTTTCTGTTGTTGTTTGTCTAAATTTCCATTTCATTTATTTACCCTGAACTATTAGTTAATAAACATATATGATTGTACGTCGTTGTCTGTGCAAGTTTAATTTAAAGGTGGAGAACCATGGAACTGTGAAAAGAACTTAATACTGCTTTAGACATGAGATTGAACTTAATTATGAATTATGAATTATGAAATATGAAATTGAATATGTCAATTTAAATTGATTAGGACTGTTATAAACTAAACTTGTTTAGTCCAGATTTGAATAATTTCCTCCGGGTTATTCAAACAGATCAAACAACGGAGGTGGTGCCCCTTTTACGAGTGTATAATTGATCCCAGTGATTAATTACG
>CM077790.1:23253912-23635434 GCA_039737535.1 Lagodon rhomboides
AACCTCTAAACAAGCTGCTGAGAGCCCAGCAGATGGCAGGGCTGATGGTGAGAGTGCTGCCAGATTGGGCTGTGAGCAGAACGACAGCCCAGGCTTCTCATGGATGCTGATAGAGTGGTCCTCCCGGGCAGCACAGCATGTGTTTGCACAATGTGTCCATGTATATATGTGTGGAGGCAAATATGCGAACGGTTTGGAGTATGTCTGCAATCAGAAACACGTGAGAGTTCTCAAAGTCGGTGCCATGTTTGTCACACTTTGGCCCAGTGTTGGTCTCAGATTATGATACAGTGTGTTTTGCCATATACATACATATGCATATATGCATGTGTGTATTTTTAGGTTAAACTCTTCAACTGGAAGCACTGAATGTATTCCTGTATCACACCCCAGAGCCTTCTCTATGAGAGAACTAAGGACAGAACTGGCGCTCCCGCAATCATCTTTAATAACTTTTACAAACCACACACATCACTGGAATTTGTGCGCACCACAATTGAGACAAACACATCAAACATCTCCAATCACTCTGCTCTAACTTTGTTGTGTGCGCATGATTGTCCATTTGTTTACTCCTCATAACAACAAACAATGCGCTCCAGCGAGCGAGATACAGACAACCAGAGAGAGCTGAGGCATAAATACAGGCAAGACTTCAAACTCGATAGAAGACGAAGAATATTTCTCTCAAATGAAGACATCAGGATGGAAGCCACACAAACACGAGCTGAGCGTGGCTTAACGGTGCAAAGACACACAGAGGAGCAGCGCTGTGCTAATAGGTGTGAGTTGTCGAGGCTCTGACGTTAGTTGACAGAACCGTGAGGCGCAGTGGTGGGATTTGATCACGCCGCTGAATATGAGGGTGGGAATTGTGTCTGATGTCTGACAAAAGGGTTGGGGATTGGAATAAGACAAATTTCACACACTTACGCTGTCTCCATGTCAACTACCAGCACTATGTGTGTACAGAAATGTGTTTCAGGCATCAAATGTTTCGCAGAAAAGCTCCCTAAACTCAAACACACATGACTGATAACTCTAATACCCTTAGTAAAGGAGTAGGTAATAAAGAGGGCCACAACAACCAATGGGTCACAATACGGAGCCCCCTAAGGGTCATATTGAGAGTTTCATTTTTAGGATAACCTTTGTTGAGAGGGGCTCCAGGAGGATGAGTGACCCCGATAGGAGCGGCAGAGGATCGAGGGAGGGGCCGCTTAGTCGCTGTGTTTAATCCTTAGTAACATGGCTCAATGGAACAGAAAGAAAAAGTATTTGCGAGGGAACGCAAAACATATTGCAAGGTAACACAAAAGACCCTGCCATGACCCTTACTGGGCTTCATACAAAGACAATGTTTTTGAACTATTCAGATATATTAAAATGAAACATCTAAGAAGGTACATCACTTTCAGGTTGAACTGCTCATAGACATACATGTGACAAAGGGTCACAGTAAGTCCTGCTTGGATTTGGGGTAGTTGAACACTCAGATATCAGGGAATTTCCATGTTCACAGCCCCAACACACTGAAGCATGCTGTAATAACTTAAACCATGTATAGAGAGTTAACTCAGTGACCTAACTGCAGATATTTAGGCTCCTGCATGCTGAATGCATCAAATGACTGAGAACTTCAGTGTCTCACACCTCTTCACTGTCTTAATACAGTCTTAATAAGTCTCATAAAAATGTGATTGCATGACCTCCCTAATGAATATCATATTGCTGTACATATACATACACGATCGCCACACCCGTCTCGGTTTTAAAGGATTGGCCGTCAACGTGTGAAGTCATGGAGGAGTCATGCAAGGATTTGGTTGCACAGATGTTAAACGACAACTGAGGACCATGTGGGTGTTCTTGTCCTGAGCAGCACAGAAAAGATAAGGAACTGTCTTCAATGTCGGCGATATTTTAGTTGGAATAGCATCGTGGTCTGACCAAATGGCGTATGAATGACACACCGATGTCTCAAAGGTCTTTACATAACATTTAACTGTCTGCATGAAGCTTTTTGCGTTTCATTTCACATGTGTAAGCCCTTAACCCTAACCCTAACCACCGAAACTAGGATCTTTTCCCAAAACTAAACATCTATTCCTACCCGGTCAAAATTGTAAAAAATGTGGACGCTGTTAAATGACAAGCCAAATGTCCTCGAAAGTGGCATTTATATGCCATCCCATGGGACCTGTGCGGAATGGCTATGGATTGGTCTGGGTTTATATTGAATTACGAATTAGTCCCAAAAAAGTTCCCAAAAACATTTTCACCATAATTGCCCAAAAAATATGTATCACACATGTTTCATGGACATAAATACACACAAAACTATTAAAATGATGCCAATTTTTCATTTTCTTTTGGGTTTTTTTGTCTGATAGGAATGGTGGAGCTGTTGTATATTGTGGAGGATGCATCATTACTGTGACCATGTTGTACCGTAGTTTACCAAAAGTAAATATGGCGTATGACCCGTTTTGTTTAAAGACACATAACTAAGGAAAACAAGAAAAAGAATTTGACAAAGAATCAGATCTAACAGCAAGATGTTCGACCCGATGGTCGATGAAATGCCTGTTGGTCTCCACGCTCACTGGCGGAAATGGTCCGACTTCCCATGAAAAAATAGCAGGTTTTGGTCGCAACAATGACCGCTGGAAATGTCCCCAGGCATCCCTAAAAATATCCAGTGGTGGGACTTGAACTGGGTCACCTGTTTGGCAGCCTTGTTGGCTTGTAATAATGAGATGTTACAGGCTGAAACATCCAATCACAAAGCAAATTGCAAATGCACTGGTCAATCATTATTAAAAATCAGGCAACTCTGCCATCCGGAGTTTACCATCCAGTGTTCAGCACCAGCATGACCCCGGATTCATCCTGCAACAATGCGAGAAATCATTAATATCAGCGGCTGATGAAACTGTTCGGCTGGATGCCACATCCCGTGTACTGGAGGGGATTTTCACACAGTGTTATAATCTTGCTCATGTCATGTTTTATTAAAATGTGCTTAACAAGAGGCCCCTGTTACAACGGCAGTTGCTTTGACAAAAAAAAAAAAAAAAAGGAGTGAAGGTGAGGCTATGTTTTAAATTGCTAAAATGTAGGTTAAGGATTCAACAGAGCTGTAGTTGTAAGGTTAAAACAGAAACAAAAGTAAGGTTAGGGGGAAAACAAGTCTAGTGGGAGACGGTGGAGGGGATTCTCCATGAACAACACGGTTTTACTGGTGTTCCTAGAGGCTTCTTCCCTCAGCTACGCCTGCAGGTGCGTGAAGTGGAAGTCAGAGAAATGAATACTGATTAAAGTTACACATGAGCCTCCAGGACCGGCGCTGCACTGGTGTGGGACAGCAGGATATGAACAGGGGTCACGGAGTGTGTGGATGGGTTGGGAGGGAAGAGTGAGTTAATTAGCTCATACCTCCATAAAGGCATGTGGTGCATTATCCCTATAGATCCCTATAGAGCTCTGCTTAAAGCTCAGGGTAATCCTCACAGCTGAGAAGTGACTCATCACACATCAACGTACACACACACACTTTGTTTAATGACACCAGTGAGGACTTCATGATCACTTCGTTTACTTCACCATAACCCTTGATCCTGCATGTTGAAGACAATTTCTTCACAGATGGTGGTTGAATTCAGCGACTTGAACTCTTTTGTGATGACTGGTTTTATTGTTTAAAAGTTTAGTTTATTTTAACTCTAAGATCTCATTACAGGAAATGCCTCATTGATTATCTATGTTTGATTCTAAAGAACATCATTGATATTACCTCTATAGCCACATCATATCTAATTCACATGACGGGCATTACTGACAGACAACAATGTCAGACACCGTAAAGCAAAGCTCTAACATCTGAATGATATCGCATTTCTTTTTCAAATGCAAATGTTATTTATGTTATTCATGCCAGTAAGGGTCTCTACTTTGATGACATCTTGAAGTAGCGTGGGATCACGGTAGTTGCGGTCTTCATTCAGTTCTGCAATCAGCAAACAAGCAGACAGACAACCATGTTTTGGCAACTCATCAATAAAGCATCTGGCTGTTTCATTAGTGAATCAAAATAGGGGAAAAACCGCCTTCTCTTAAAAACCAAACATCCAGTAGATCAAATTCAGTAAAATATTTAGACCAAATACCACAGTATTCCACGCATAAACGGTGTCAAAATAGCAACAAACTACAATTACAGATGCTTTCAAATGCGTTTATATGTCAACAAAACATCATTACTGTCCATATGGGAGATCCTATGATGGCCTAGGTTTGATTGACAGCTCATTTGACCTGATAGGAGCTCCTATGCCCGGCCTGGAGCCTGCAACAGTCACAAAGTCAGTGTAAATAAGGAAATAAAGAACTATAATGAACTATAAAGTTTTATAGTTACTTCCAGTTCACTTGGGAAGGTATTTTGAGATTAGAAAACTGCATTTTTTTCCAGTGTTCAGGGTTCTTTCTAAGTGATTATCTTATTTGAACTTAGACCATGTAAGACTATATGATGCAAACCCACTGTGTTTTCCAGCTAGCAGGGGCATTTACAGGTCATCTTCAGGTTTATATTTTCATTAAAGAATACAAAGATAAATATTTCAGTGTGTTCAAACTCCTATAGATCAATGCCTGAAGCACTGACAGAGCCTCTGGCAGCTTGGGGAAAAAAGTCGGAGTCTGAAAGTTGCCATTTCAGGAATTGTTAAGCTGTGATTTTTGTCAGCCAGCCTCTAAGTTTTGTATCATTCTACTGCCTTTTTTTCACTCCATGCTCTGCAGTTGTCCTCCTCAGTGTTTTTCACCTTTCACCATCACCCCACCTGCACTGCAATCCTGTCATCATCCCAGGTGCTGATGTATATACTTATTGGACCAACCCCTTATTGTTCTCTCGAGGCGCAACCCAGCCTCAGCGTTCCGGTGTCCTTGTTCCTGCCTGCTTATTTCTGTTTGAGCTAGTTTGTGCGACTTTATATATAATACCTTATAATCCCTTAAATGTTAAATCACATTTATTTACCCATTTCAACCTTCCCAATGGATCGACACAGGAAAAACCTTAGTTCCTGTTCCTATTCCGCCCCATACAGCCGATCAAGCCCCAGCAGCGCCGCTTTCACCTCGTCTACTTCAAACACAGGCGTCACTGGAGGTAATGCAGGACAACTGAACAAACAACGTCATTGCCGGTCCCGGTGTCTCAATTCGGCCACACACACGCACGCACATGTAAAATGCACACAAACAGGTCCTACAGCATAGGAAATGAGAGTGTGTTCGGGGTCCTGCGTGCTGTTAACAAGGTAAACAGTGCTGGGGGTCACTGCGGGGTAATAGCGCTGTTTATCGGGGGGACCAAGCAGGTTTGCTATTGACATCTGTAATGAGATTAAGACGGATGGGGAGGGACGGGTGGAGAAGATAAAGCGACTTGGCAGGAGGGGGAAGAGTTTGTCTCAACAAGGAGGTTAATCTTGGAATACAGACAACAACAATACAGGATGGTTTTTAAAGGCAGAGAGGGAAAAACATGTTTGTTGGACATAAAATCCTTCCTATTTCTCTCCATAGAGATGATTCTATTTAATTTTCTCATTCTTCACACTTAAATGATCACTCTGTAGGGAATCTTGGCTTGTCATAGTAGGAAACGCACAGGTGGAACATTAATGATGACTGCATTGCGTAGAGGTGTTCCAGGGAGCCAGCATGCACCGCGCAAGATCCCTGGAACTGGCAACCTAAATGGATTGCAGCTATTTCTGATGTTACCAAAGGCTCAATGTATATTATTTTTGATATGACAGACTATCAATGAGCACGCTATGGAGGTCAGTGCTTCAAAACCTACGCTGTTTCTGAGTGCCGTTTGCATGTTATCTGAGTTTCAACACATCCTCGTACCTAAATGCCTGAAATGGTCGATAATCAGCAATCGTTTAAAACGAAATATATCACTGTTCCCCAAACAGCATGAACCCTTTTGTTGAATGGTCCCAGTTTGGGTAGGTTAATGCGCTAAACTACTTGTTAGGTTCAGGAAAACATTGTTGTTGTGGTTAAAATCACTATGTTACCTCTGTTAATTAAAAAATGTTAATTGAATTATGTTACGTATGCAGATGACATAACTTCACACATTACTAAATTAAAGGAATTCACTGTTTCGTTCTGGTCTCACACTGGACGCAGACAGTGGTCTCCTGAATGAAAGTCCAATGCTTTATTGACCCGATCGTCCATCCCAGGCCTCCTCCCTATACGGACTTTTCACTCTTTACACTTCCTCCTTTGCAGCTGTAATAATTAGTACAGCCACAAGTAGTCATCGTCTAACATTTGCAGAATTTTACAATGTCAACACTTTATTCTGGCGAGTGGGCTGCAATGTTTGTATGTGTTAACAAAGTTTTATAAATAAGAGTGACTCTGGAATCATTTGACCCGAGGCTGCTGCTGAAATTGCAAGTTCATTGAAATGAATAAAAAACTTAACACAAACACAGAAACCGCCAGTATTGTGTTTCACCTTTTCAGAAATACCAATAGAAGGATTGTTCCGAGAATAAATACATGAAATGAAGGCTTGTGGAACAGAACTCAAGGACTGTGGTTCTTTGTTTGTCCCTGTACAGTTTACTGGCCCTGAGGGGGGTACTGAGGTTGCGAAACAGAGGCGCATCTTTCCTCCATATAATTCTGTTCCTCTTGTACAATACATCCACCCTGTGGTGGTAATAAAAGCTTTATGGAGTATTATACTGAAACATTTACAGTGAGGTGTGATCAACACAAACAGCCCTCCTTGTTAAAGTGCAATATATTAATAACTGCACAGAGTTGTGCCAAGTCTAAATGAATTGTGTGTCAAATTAATCAGCTACCTTGTCAGGTCGCCGGACAAAAATAACAATGGGCAAAGTTTTATTGGGTTTGTGCAAATAGAAAAAAAAATCGTGCATAGCCTGGTTTTTCAGAGTCATGGCTCGAGCTCAAATAAAGCTCCTCTGCTAACAGATGCTATCAAACCGGATGAAGCTGGTTTGTTGCGGTGCACGAAAAACACACAAAAAAACGCAGGAAAAGACGATCTCCTCACTGTTCATTCACGAGTCATGAATCCCACAGGATCCCAATATGGACATGTTACTGCACGTGTTTTCAATCACGTGCTTAAAGGGTAACTCCACCCATTTTACACATTAATAAAGGGTGTTTACAAGTCTTGGGGAATACTACTGCATATGTGTAAAAAATGTGTGGCTCCACAGGAAGCTGCACGTAATCTGATAAGTATCCTCTAGTGATGCCATTAGTGGCAAAATTGCATTGTGGGTAATGTAGGCCATACTAAGGAAGACAAGATTTCAAAATGTAGATCAACTCCAAAAGACATTCATCCTATTTTATATCTTGACTCATCTCTCTTCCACTAGGTCCTGCAAAAAGAAAAAAAAAATGTGTTGTTTGGTTCTGGACAGATCTCTCCTCTCTGGCGGAGAAATGCAACCAATGAGGCAGAAACAAGCATCAAAATACGCAGAAGAATCAACAAATCAGTTTTCCCCCCCTTGGATCCCTTTTTTGCCTTTGTCTTGTTCTGTCTTCCCGCCTTTACATATCCATCACTCACCCGCTCTCTCTATTTCTTTTGCCGTCTGTTTCATTTTATTTCATTATCCCTACCCTCACACATCCCCTCTCCTTCTCGCCTTCATTTTCACTCAGCAGAGCTTCCTTTCTCCTGCCGTTCTCTGTCTCTATCCGCCCGCAGCGTAGTTATAAGTTAACCTGTTGGAGGAGGAGTGCAAGGTGTGCTGGGTTTTAATCATCCCGAGGGCTGACTGGGTGGCTGCTGGAAGCGCGTCTGCCGAGACTAATTGGAACAAAACACTCCCTTGTTCTTCGAGAAAAAAAAAGACAGATGAGGGAGGATAAAGACAGAATCGCGTCTGCAACTGCAGTTAATTAGGAGCACGCAAAGAGGAGAAAGAGGTGGAGAAGAGATCATCAGTGTATGTGTGTACATCCACTCTGAGCTTGGGATGAATGGATGTGTGTCCATTTATATGTGTGTCAGCAATGCGTGTCCAGCAGTGACTTATTAGCAAGCTCTCGGCTGGCAGATGTGATTAAAGTAGAGGTGTAATTCTCCTCTCTTCCTTGAAGTCTATCAATGGCACTGCAACAAGAGCAGCTTGTAATGTCACTCCAGTGTTACTATCCCCTTTAACATGCCTCTAAGTGGATTTTGATGCAGTGAAACGGAAGACGCAGGCCAGTTCTCACCTTGCTAATGGAATCGGTGTGTTATGGAACAAAGCGAAGGGCAAACGATCCCGAACCAAAAACGTATTTACATCATTCCTTGTACAGGTCAGACTTGGACCTGTTAGCCAGTTAGCACAGTTAGCTGTGCAGTTAGCGGTCTGGACAGGGAGCTTGAAGCCCTTGAGGGAGCGTTAGTGTTTACACCGCTTGGACAGGAGCTTTAGAGCAGGACAGACATGCTAACTTCAGTGGGTATCTTTTCCAACACACTATTATTTCTTCACATTCTGTTGATAATTCTAGTTATTTTTGAATGTTATCAACTAAAATTCGTACATACGTCACCAGTAACACAAACTTGCAGAGCACGCCTTGTTGTACGATCGACGTTGGATTACGTACCCGACACTTTGCTCCCAAATTAGTTTGTGACTGGACCAAAACCACTTTCTTTGGGTCCTGGTTGCTCGTTCTGGGCCCTATCCCAACACATTCTTTACACCTACCACTTAGCTTCACCCCTCCGTTTTACACATTCATGTCTAGGGTATCCTGATTCCTGTTGGGATAGGAGGGTAGATTTCCCCTCCAGATATCTGTCGTTTCAAAGTGTCACGGTCCTTTTCTTTATTACAAGTATAAAACAATCGCTACTAGTTTGCAAATGTTTCGGTAGCTAACTAGCTACCTAGCTAACATTACCTTGTTATTGCTGATTGGTGCATGGCAGCCCAGCATTTTGTTTTCTGATTGTCAATGTTGTATCTCCTCTGTTGATGGCATATGATACCTAAAATTGTACACTTGGTACCGCTCCTGTAATATCAGTGCAGACGGGTTAGGAGCATGGGTTGCTAGTGTTAGCCTCTAAAGCACTGCGAGTGGCCAGGTAATGAAGCAGTGTTCTTTTTTTATTTGATCACTTGATTGATAGCATGTATTTGTGAATGAACTGTGAGCATCCATTCTTTTCTATCTCCACCAGATAAATGACAAATGACATTTTGATAATACCAGGATAAAGTAAAGCTTGAGAAATCACCACAGCATGTTGGAGATGTCAACAGCAATTGATGATGTGTGAGGATCTGGGATCACTGTCCCATTCTTATGGGGGGAAATTTGTAACTCGAGTCTGAGGGATAACGGGCCGCTCGAAAATGAGGGATATGAGTGAAAAACTGGAAATGGGATTGAACCCAGGTCTGCACCCAAGTAGCTACCATAGCTGATCATTTGAATCCGGTGTGTCGGAGCAGAGAAACATCTAAAACATGCGGGACAGAAGGCCCCAAGGACCAGGACTGAAGAACACTGAGGTAAACCATGTGCATCGCAGGGCCTTTAAAGGAACAGTAGTGGGATGAGAAGATTTATACAACTGTTACACAAGCTTAAGTTTGTAAAATACAGAGCTACGGCGAGCAGCTTGTGGGCTTGGCTGGGAACCCAAAGTCTGTCAAGACGTCTTTTGAGAATACACACAAGTATTTGTGCATAATTTAGTAGCAATCCACAGTAAGTGGTCTAGACTGTGTTTAATAGTGGCAGTGCACAGGGATGTGCAGGTAATGTAAAGTAGGGCAAACAGATGACCTTAGGCAGCTTCAGAACCGCCTCATCCTCTCGTCTCCCCTCCTCTGTGACTCAACTGTTTAAGTCCTGTTATCCTGTATCCTTCTTTTCTTTTCACACCTGCCCGCCTAGCCGCACCTGCCCACCAGCTATCTCCACAGAGTACCCACATTAGCCCATCACCTGAGCCACTCACCTGCTCTCACAGCTGCTCCTCAGTCCACAGTCAGCCGCTGTTTAAATATCTCTACACCGGGGTTTTTTGCGGACACACGGCAAGGCAGATTAGAAAAGGCGTGGAGGAGCGTCTCCTCTGGGAGGTGTCTCACACACCTAAATAATTCAGTGACTGGTATGGATGTAACTCCCAGCGCCGGCGTCTCCAAAACCTACAGCTGTATTAGTGCGAATATATCAAACCAACACAGCATTTACATATCGAGCCTTGAATTATAAGTATGTCTGTGTATGAATGACGGTAATACTGGTCAATAAGGAGCAGAGGTTTCTATGCAGCGTCTAAAGAATTGGAGCAATGTCATCTCCAAGTCCACCTGCGCGAGAGCACCTTGAGTGCCGACATGATGACACGACAGTGAACTGTGCCACATCCTCTCACGGCTCATAATTGCTCTCCACTTGCCTTTAATTAAAAGACATAATCCCATTAACAAGCAGAAATAGGATTAATACTGCCTCAGACTCCAGCTGCTGCACTGTAATGAGTGTGTGTGTGTGTGTGTGTGTGTGTGTGTGTGTGTGTGTGTGTGAGTGAATGTGTCTGGTCCCCTGACTCAGAGATATCACCAATACCACATGGGTGATGTGGGTGAGAGGGAGCCAGCAAAGAGAGATTTAAGGAAGGACAGAAAAGAAGAAGAGGGACCGGAAAGAGAAACGGTCGTAGATAATTGAAAGACTGAAAACCGACCGAGTGGCTTTTGAGGGATTTGCACCGCTAGATGTTTTTCGGAACAGCAAATTGACAGCTTCATTATATGGTTATTTCAAAAACATCATTACCGCCGATTTCCTTTTTGTTTGGATTTATAAACGCTTCTTTGTCGGAGGATATTTTGCATCCTCTTGGGGAAAAATGTTTTGTCCTAAACGCTCGCGGCGCTGAAGTATCCCAAATTTGAAATGTGCATGGAGAAAAGCATTGAAACAGAGAGAGAGAGGTGCTTGATGACAAACCAATGTGACGAGAGGTCACAGTCTGTCCCACAGAGACATCCTCCCTCGCCGCCGAGCTAAAGGTGAGAAACAATGACCGTGAAAGGATGACATGCCAGCACAACGCCGCTATTGTAGAAATAACAAAGGCCGCTGCTGAGCAACAAGGATAAGAGGACACGGTAACAGGGGAGCGTTCAGTGTTCCTGAGTCGATTATGTTGTTGTTGCCTCACAGCGACGCCTCCCTACATCGCTGCCGTCCTCTAATGTACCTCTCACAAGCCGACATCATCCGTAGTCTCACGCCTGCCCTGTCATTATCGCATTTTCCTCATCCCTCCACCGCATTGTTGTCATCAGTTGGCTATATTGGCATGTCACTCTTGCAGTATCAGAATCAATAGGGATTTATGCCTTTTATCGTGGTTATCGAGAGTGTTACATCTATAAAAAAACAGTATTCCCTCCCAAGTTGGTGATTTAGTAACGCTGCTTTTTATAGTAATAGGTAATAAATGACACTGGAAACAAATTTACAGTATGAAAGGGCTCACTTGTGATGAACTTAGATTGAATTCTCAACAAAAAGTGTAGCTCCATTCAGCTTTTTATGAAGATTTATAGCAAGTTTAAGCTCAAATTTACTTTTTTGATGAACTTGTTGCGTTGCAGGAAGCCAGTACCAGCAAAAGCTCATCTATGGATGGGACAATTTTCTTCAGAGCCAATCCTAGGGGGGCACCTTCTCTCATTGGCCTAGAATTCAAACAACTTGCAAACACTAGTTGATGTCGCTTTGGCTAGCTAGCAAACGGTGACAGTTATGAAGGAGGGCGGGGAGGCAGTGGCTCAAACAGGCAGCGTGAAACCAAAATGGCGGGCAGAGTTAGTGAGTAGCTGGTGAACATAGCCTACTGTAGCTGTTGTGGGTGGGCCCATCTTATACAAGTGGCCAACCCTAAATGACCAAGAAAACTTTCTTCAACAAAATACACAACAAAGACTAAAAAACAAAAGGACGCCATTCATTCGTCCTCTATCATGAGAGAAGCCTGGACCAATTACAAACAGGCCATTTAACGTTGACCCAGCCGTGCAGCCCACACACACGTCACAGTATGGAGGCATCTGTAAATATATTTTGTCCCTGAAACTAGAAGAAATTTGAGAACAGCGTCGAGGTGAAGTTCCTGCCTGCCTTCACCGTCTCTATATTGCCTTGAAAGCATCTATAAACCGTTTCTGTCGAGACAAGCGTATGAACTGACAGCACAGTGTGCTCCCTTCTCTCGTTAAAAATCAGCAGTCGATCTCTCTCTCTCTCTCATTTCATCAACCTAAATGATCACCCGGTCAGGGCGTTCAAACAAGATGGTATGTCCTTAAATATAATTAAAATGTCAGTGTTCTGAACAAATGGGTGTTTTGGTGCGCAGTCCCCAGAAAAGGAATTAAACACGAGAGATCCGATGCTGTTTCAATTTCACACGATTTGAGCAATATGTTCATGTCCGGACTCCTAATAAATATTAACTGTCGCCGGGTAAATTATAAGCTGTCTCGGCGCTGAACCTGCTTTGGAAAAAAGCGTGAACACGTGTCATAATCAACCAGAGACGCTACCCGCCTCCTACTGCATGATATCATTTCTGTTTTAGCGAGACCGGGAACTGTCAAAAGAAGGCAAACTGCATGAACGTCTGTAATTATAAGGCCCAGCCAAAATTACTTTGGCCCGTCCAAATTTGAAATTCTGCCGCTGTGTCTGTACTTTAGTAGAGCATTTAGCAGCTAAAGAGACGTATATTTCCATGCAGGAGTTAGAGACCAGAAGTAAAGATCAAATAAAGATGCCAGAATAACCAGAAACACAACACCAAATGAATGCTTATGTTGTTCTGTAATTGCTGGATCCTAAATGTCTTTAAAAAATCTGTTATTGAAGGTTTAAGCTGTGATGGTCAACTTTAAATGCAAGCCTTAAGAAGAAGAGTCAGAAGGGAATCAGAAGAAATAAGGATGTTTTGAAAATTGTTCCAGGATTAAAGAAAGGTGTCAATTTGTTAGAATGATAAGCTGTTACTGTAGAGGGTCAAAACTTGTCTCATCTCTTACCAAATGTGTGGTGGTATATGACCAATAAGAGCGAGTTAAGAGTCACAGTAATGGTAATTATATGTTGGCCAAGAGCTAGATCAGAAAAGTCAAAGGAAAGGTTACTTTAGAACAGAACAATAGTTCTGTTGATTCTTACTTGAAAAAAAAGCAAAATTGTTGCTTTACGTCACACGACGTGCTGAGACTAAGTGACCTTGTGTGTCATTCCACACGGCCATCTAATGGTCAGCATTCCAACAGCCTACTCTGTCAGTCTGTCAAGTGTGTGTGTGTATGTGTGTGTGTGTGTGTGTGTGTGTGTGTGTGTGTGCTTGATGTGTCAGGGTTTGAACCAGTGAGTGATAGAGTTCAGAGGGCTTGTCTGCGCTCTCTCTGTAGGTTTCTCTCTGACAAGACAGTAAAGTGACAGCGTCAAAGCGTGGACACCCCACTGACAACAAAGGTTACACTGATAAATGGGGCCAAAAGTGTCCTTTTTCGCTAAAACTGGGCCATACCTGTCAGTGTCACCCTCCATTAACACGGTGTGATGTGTGATCGTTTATTGGAATCCCCTTAATATGAACACACGACTTGCACGCTCGTCTTTCATAGACAGTGATGAGTTTTAACACAGTTCAAAATATTGGGTATCAACAGCTTCAGTCCACAAATCTTGGTATCAAACCGCAGGCTCCACATCAGTGAGCCAAGTGAAACCTGGGCTTCACAGAGCGATCAAACCCTCCTGACTTCCACTCCTATAGAGTCTTAAAGCAGAGAGATCAATGGTCTCAACATGAACCATATCTAACACCAACATATACTTGATCTGAAGGCGCCAGTATGTCAGAACTGCCGTTTGCCAGAACTGACAGTTGAACTGCATCAGGAACTTCTACACCTCTCTGATGTCAACCAAAACTGACGGTGGGCTTTGAATGTGACCAATCAGTTCAGATCAGGTAGTGGTCGGTCAGGTCAGAGGAACTAGTTCTTTCCCGGCATAGCCAAGTCCAATGAGTCTGTCTGAGTGAGGATGAAGTTTTGGGGGGGGATCAGAACAGTGGCAACACAGGTGGAGCAGGAAGTGGAAAGTGACAACAAGACACAACAGGAAACAGCTAACCAAAGTTATGACGATGTCTCATGTGACAAATGGACTTGCATTTCTACAGCGCTTTTCACTTGTCAGATTCACCCATTCACACACACAGTCATACACTGATGGCGGAGGCTGCCATGCAAGGTGCCAACTCAAAACAGCGACCTTCCCGATTACTACGCGACCCCCTCTACCTCCTGAGCTACAGCCGTCCCTGTTACCACCAATCCAACTGTCTAGACAGTCCATGTCTTTTCACTGCTTTTCACTTGTGCAATAAGAGCTAAAAAGCAGCCCAAAAAGGCCTTTTCAGTGTGTGAGCCCAGCGAACACCACGTCCCGTTCTTCTCAATACATCCACGCTCTTAACAGATAGGGTTCAGTGTCTTTTGCTCAAAACACAATCGAGATGCAAAGAAAAAGTTAGATAAATTGTGGATGGAATATTGTTTCTAGCCGACCAGTTTTACTTCAGGTCTTTAAATATCTTACTTAAAAGACGACAACAATGTGCTAAGGTGTGAGGAAACTTAATGAGGAGCTGGTGTGTTAAATAACCTCATTAGAGACATTTGCATTGGAAATGGCCTCACAGCAGAAATACAGTACAGGATGACTTACGTAGGGTCACAGAGGTCAATGTAAGAGCTGCATACACATTTCTGCAGAAAAAAACAAAAAACCACCAATATCAGACGTCTAATCTTATAAAGCACTATAATGAAATGCTACCACTGATGTGCAATAAAGATTGATTAAAAGTTCAGTTAACTACTTTTATGATTTCCAGTCTCTGAAAGATCACACCACTGAACAACCGTCACGACTCATATATATAGTTTTAAACTGTGAATTAATCCGGTATGGATTTATTTAAGTCGGAGGGAACGATAAACAAATCAATAATATATACGCCTTCCGCCGTGTGTCAGTTCGGTTGAGGTTGGGTTGCCCTCCTTTCACACCACTTAAGCTTGCGTCTCTGCTGTGAGTGACGTGATGGAATATATATCAGTAATAGTCAATGCAAAGCCCGGAGTATGAGATGGAGAAAAACGGCCTACGCTGTCTGCATGGAAATGCAGCCCCACTGTAAGGCTTTGACATAAGATTGCATAACAGCTCATGCATAAAACATTCAGCTATGCATATGCAATGCACACACAAGCAGGCGGGCATATGGTGTAACCTCCTATTTCCTCTTTTTGCCCGGCCGAAGCACCGAGTTCGCGGAGCTGATTGTACTGCGTGTGCATTCTTGCCTGTGCGTGGACGTGTTCGCGTCAGACAATGTGCCCTCTCTTGAAGGAGCTGTTTAATTGGGGAAAGGCTTCCTCTCCCACTCACGTTTTCTCTCCACCTCATCCTCTCTCCACGACCAAAGAGGAAGCCCACCGAGTGATCTTCATCAAGTCGAGTTTTTTTTTGAAGAGGACTCATAGGAGAGAGGATTAGGATTAAGTGGGAGGAAGTCCAAAGGCGATGGCAGCGGGGCGAAGACGCTACCAGGATCATGTTTGCTTTTAGCACGGCACATGTGAGCTGATTAAAAAGGGGGGGGAACAAAGTGAAACATGAAAGGCAAGACAGACTTCCCTCCAAGTGCTTTTTGTAAGTCACTTTGGTGTCTTCTTCGAAAACCAGATAATGATGGCTCACAAAAAAGGGCCACGGGAGGACTTTAAAAACTTCGGGCCATTCCAGCTGAAGTTTGGAGGGTGGGAGGACGATGGGAAAAAAAAAGAAAAGCTGACAATCATTAAAAGTGAGGAAAAAGGAAACTTCAAAGTGAAACTTAAAAAAAAATGGAGATAGTTTCGGGGATAATTACGAAAGTTGGAGCGGAAATTTGTCCCATTTTTTTTTTTTTTTTTTTCGTGAGCCCCAAAAACCCAAATCTTCCTCCCCCGCCTCCCTGTCCTCGAGTTCACCTCTCCGGCTTGTTTTTCCCAAGCTGTCCTCCTCGTTACCTAGCTAATCCCAGCTACTGTCAAGATTTAAATGCTGCTTTCAGCGTGTGCCATATTTTTTCGGCATTCAGCATTCAGCATCATTTCCCTGAGCCCGACAGACAAGGAGAGAGGGAGAGAGAGAGAGAGACAGAGAGAGACAGAGAGAGAGAGAGGGGAGGAACTGGAGAGGAGATAAAGAGACACACTCCATGGATTACACCGGCGCATACACACATAAATATGCATATACACATGCAGGAACACATTGTATGAGCCTCTGTTTAATTAGCCTGGTGCTTTATCAGGGTGATCAGGAGTTCACAGTAAAGTTTCCGGTAGATAAAACAGTGTTTGGGGAAGCCGTGGCCTAATGAATGCTGAGCAGCACGGAGGAGGAGGAGGAGGCGGAGGAGGAGGAGGAGGAGAGAGAACTGAAGGAGATGAGAAGAGGATGACAGGAGGGCGCCTCGGTTTAATTGCTTACCTGATACTTTTCCTTTTCTCCTTATCATCCTCTCCTCATCTATTACAGCAGATGAGGAAATTGCCTCCGACAGATGCATCCGACGCAGAAATGCTGTCTTTTATTTGCTGGAAAAGGACCGAAGCTTTACGATGACAGCTTAACTGCGATAGTAATTGACGGTGCCCGCACGCGCTGTTAGGACATCCAAGAGTTTTGTGTGCGCCGAGGTAGGATCCAAGGGCGTAGCTTTGTGTTGAGGAGGGATCGGGACAAAAGGGCTTAGATAAAGTCATTGACGACCCACAGTAGGTACTGAAAACATGCCATAAGTTATGTTAATATAGGCAGGGTTGGTACTCTTGATCATACAGTTCAAGGACTTTTCAAGCACTTTACATACAGTCCAGTAGGGCATCGCATGTGATTTTAGGCAATGTAATAAGGGGATCGTAGGAAGACAGTCAAGATAATAACTGTGGGAAGGAAAATCACATAATTGTGCATCAAAATTAATTTAATGTAATTTCTTTCGCACATATTTAACTAATTGTGCTTTTTGGGAGTAAGGGAGACAAAATGGTGGAGACATGTCCCCAGTGACACTAAAGATAACTGATTATTATATTTTAGACTAAAACTCAGGACCATGACCAAAAGGTGCTGGATATCAGTTTTGTTATTTCCTGCCTTATTGTGAAAGCCTCTCCTTGTGTGCCATGTTTTACTTTACGCTTCCTGTCTTTGTCTTTCTTCCCATCTGTTTTCTGTGCTCGCCTGTGTTTCAGTTGTTAATTGGCCCACGTGTATTGAATTGAATCATTTATTCTGTGTTATGATCCTGTCCTGTGATTCGTCTCTCAAATCAGATCTGTAAAGACCAAGGGCCTGCACTATCTTTTGCACGTGAACAGATCTGATTTTTTGGGTCCAGACATCACCAGCATATCTGCATGGGTTGCTATTGTATCAACAAAGACATCAGTAACTCCTCACACTGGTGATGAGGCTTTCCAACACGGACACATGAGCAGTCGTCTTGCCCTAAACGATCACGAGTCAAGTCGTGGAGCAGACAGCCTATCCTCATGTCTTCCATACCACTCTCCCTTTTAGCAGGATGGATTCTGCTCAGCCGTACGGATGCACTTTCGTCTCTCTGGATTTGACGTTGCTGTTATGTGTCACACTGTGAGAGACCCAAGAAACGCTTTGAAATCATACATGAGTGTCCAGAACGTATATACTGAGATGCAAAGATTTGAATTTTTATTTCTTGGACATGTCAAAAAATGGATTTGGGCTGACTTGGGCATATTTGAATCACCTCTCAAACCCCCTAGAAATGGGGTTTGGATCCAATTTGCAAAAATGGGATTTCTTCTTGCTGTCCAGAAATCCTAAATTCAATTTGGATACAATCTGGACATGCCATTAAAAAATGGATTTGGGCTGGCAGACTGAACATTGCCAATGTTTGCATTCACTTTGGGTTTTACCTGCAAATAAAGATGATAACTGTTCTGTTGGATCTATTTCTTGAGTGTCTTAAGTGTCAAGATCTCAGCAATAACTTTAAGTGAGTCACCACTTTCAAATCCTGCAGTAGTCTTTAAACGTAAACTCAAAAGCATCCAACAGTCTCAAACAGCTTAAACAGACAGTGAACATTTTGGACTGAAGTGATTTTGGGGGTATTTTAAACGTTTTAATGTTGCTGTAGTGCCATTACTGAGAGGGAGGGTCATGTTGTACATTATGAATCGTTCTGAACAGGACCACAAGGTTGTGCATCTGTCAACATATAGACCCACCCGTCTATAGACGTCCAAGACAAGTCCCAGTCATAGGTTCAGTTACCAGACCTATTTTGAACGTCCACAGACATCAGTGTGGTTCAATAGCCAGGCATTTATCTATTGAACCTGTGTTGCATGTCCATGGATGTCCACAAAGGGTCCTAGTCAGACATCCAAATATTAAATTGAATGACCACAAGACATACTAAAGTGGTCCTGTACTGACGGTTGTTAAAAAGACATGATCTGAACGTCGCACGTTTGCTCTGGGTACAAGCCGAGGCACCTAATCAGAGCTGATTTCACGAAGCCAAAGCACCAGCCTGACATTTTGTTGTTTTTGTTTGCAAGTAAATGATCCCACCCACTGTCACAGTTGTGTCCAAACAACTTAGTGATGCTACTTGATGATGATGATACGCAAATTCTCCTGCCAACTTTTACTCAAAGAAAATTAATTCAATAAGAGCTAATTTGTGGTAGAACCAGCACCCAGATTCACCCCATGCCAGCGAGCGGGATCATTCCCTCCCAGTTATAATGTAATCACATCCAATTAGGGGAATGACAAAGCGGTCTTCAGCGCTTCGACAGGAGGGGAAGTGTCATCTTACCGCCTGTGTGTTCACGGGGATAAGCTAGCTCCATCGTTCCCCATCGTCCTGCCAATGTTTTCCTTTTTACCCCCTAAAGATTTTATTTTCCAATTTTCCACCGGCTGTCTGGCCAAATCATCACAGAGCCCAGCGAGGGAGGAAAAACTCAACCATATTGACGATCCGTCTGCTGTGGAGGAATGCTGCGATTGGGATCCAGAGCAGCCAGCGAGGCCTGGGAGTGTGGGCATGGAGCTCTCAGCAAGGTAGGGCACGCTTTAGTTTTTATCATTATAATGGGGAGCAATTGTCTCAAAAGAGGTAAAAATACAATTTGTCCTTAATGTTCACCAATCTATCAATTTATTAACCCATAATAAACAGTCAAAACAACACAGTTTAACCATATTTTTTTATTTAAATGTTACTGTGAATGATTTAATTGAATTTTTTTAATGTTTGTTTGAAGTTATTCATAGTCAAGCGAGTCAAGAGTGAGCGAGTTAAGCGAGTCAAAGTCCGAGGAGAATTATTAATAGAAATGTTTAGTCCGCCCCTTTGAGACTTTCCGTGAAGGTCAGGCTGGTTTTTTACTTTATTCCCTGAAAGCTTCAGTACAACACAAAGGGAACACAAAGATGGCGGTGAAAAAGTGGGAGAAAAAGGAGAAGAAAGTATAAAAGCCAGTTCTGAAGATCATTTCATTTCATTTTCAGTCAATTTAAATCAATCTTTCCCTCTTCAGAAACACAGTTGCCTCATTTGCATTGGAGCACATACGTATAATTTTAAAAAATGAGGAGCGACAGCCGCAGAGCCATGACCAGAAGATCTCATCCATAGTTTAGAGAAAAAAAAAATTGGATATTGACTTCAAAAACAGCAGTATAGTGTTTGCGGAGGCTTTGATGAGCAGTTCACAAAAAAAAAAGCGCTTTGAAAGCCTGAGATTCCTTTTCAGACGGAGAACTGGCGCACGGCGGAGGAAGAGACAGGCGGCCAACATACACCGTCTGGGTTCCAGCGCCGGGCGGGCAGTGATTGCACATATGCACACATACACGAAAAAAAAAAAAAAGGGTCAGGCAAGCACAGCAAAAGAGGAATGTGGATTATTCATGAGTCTACAATATCACTGAACAGCTGGATT
Organism: Lagodon rhomboides; assembly: GCA_039737535.1. NCBI lineage: Eukaryota > Metazoa > Chordata > Actinopteri > Spariformes > Sparidae > Lagodon > Lagodon rhomboides. Next base: position 23,274,126 of record CM077790.1, read on the forward strand.
GAAATATATCGACCAGAACGCACACACGCAGCAGAGGCCTGGCAGGTCGTGTTATTGATGTCATTCATTGTTCTGCCGCTCAGCACCATTACCCCACGAGGAGCCCCGGCCGATAGGGGTGCTGACGGTGAGGCTTTAGTGACCCCATCTGGCAGGGGATTGGTTGAAACTCGGAGCCAAACAGAGAGGAGTATGAAAGGGGCAGACCACCCACCAACAACAGCAGTTCCGATTGGATAATCCACAGCTCGGTCCAATTGTTAGTCATCTTTCTCAGTCAAAGAAGTTGGCCTTTGTTATTGAAGGGTGTCTCGGTAGTGTGTGGGCTTAAAGCGTGCGGCAAGGAGGAAATTGAAAATTGCTGATCTCTGTCTGGTGAATAAAGAGCAGCAGCCCACAGCAGGCTGTCAGCTTGGTTATGCCACCCACTCTGACAGGTCTGCCTCTTCCAATGGAGTTTTTCGCCGAGACTGAATTTGAGGCCTTTCGGCTGGATCTGATGTAAGAGTTCTGTGGACGTAGAAAGAGCTGTAGGTGCCTGTTTACATTCATTTACGTGCAAATGTGTGCCTGTGTGAATTCATCCCTTATAGAAGCTCTATCAAATTAAAACAACTACAACATGAACACAGATGAACCTGTGTGATGCTGAAAAACTGCTTGTTTATAATATTTAAAACTTTATTAAATGTTTTCCATAGAACATTTTCTTGAACCATTTTAGCATAGCACCGTAGAGCAGAGAATAAGGACCCGTCATCTGGCCACAAGATAAATCAAAAGATTGTACAAAAATGGTCAAAGATTGTATTTTATTCTGGATGTTCTATATATTTTATTTTGAAAATACTTAAAGTCCTTAAAATAACTTAAGGCCTTAAACATTACTAAAACAATACAATTTAGAAAATGTATCTTTTATAGAAGTAAAGTCTGGTAAGATTTGCTAGATTAACTAATTAATAGTACTAATAATAATTGTGTTTCTGTTGACTTCCAAAGAACTATTTACTCACACTGCACACAGCAAAACTGTATTTTGTATCAAAATAAAGTAAAGATATTGTGGTGAAATATTACTTTGGTAACAGTGAAAGTCAAACCATATGAAAAGTCTTAAAGTATCTGAAATTAAATATATTCAAGTATTTAAAGGAATTTTCTGGCAATAAATGTACTTAATTACCAAAAGTACAGGTAAAATGTATAATGTGGGTCGACAGATTTACCTTCCTGGCTGATAATTAGACCTGATATTCAGCATTTTCTGATTATCAGAATAAGTATTTTGTTATCTGATTCCTGAAGAAGTAATTTCATTAAAAAATTGTCTATTTTGGCTCTGATCCAAGATGCAATCTTTGCAAAGTAACGTGGAGTGGAGGTATGAAGTAGCAGAAAATGGAAATACTCAAAATTGTACTTGAGCAAATGTACTTAGTTACATTCCTCCATTGGTGACACGTACCTGTAAGCGTTATGTGTTGACATGTATACACTCTCAAGTGTATGCAAGAGTGCAGGTTTTGTATTAACATCAGGCGGAGCTCGCATTAAGAGGTGAGTCTCTGGGTCCTCTCTCAGGAAACGTTGAGAATCAAGCACCTCATTCCTGCATTCTGGTGAATGTTTGTGCAGCAATTTGTTCCTTTTTCGAAATCAATTTATGTTGGAAAATATCTTTAAAACACAAACTTCAGGCCTGAGGTGACAATTTAAAATCTAATGAGGTATTCTCTACTGCTTTCAAACAGGCCAATTTATTCTCCTGTACATTAACTTTACATTTTCTTTTTCCTAACTGAGTCAACAAACGCATGTCACTGCTTTGTTTATCTTTGGACGGCTACGTAACTGGCTTATCTGATGCTAACTTAGCTAGCTAGAAACTTTAATTATTTGCAGGCGACTTACCTTAAGACTGATTAGCAAACTCATTACTTAGAAGTTCATTAGCTGCCATCCAAACATCCAACTTACTAGGCTACTTGGTTTTGAGACTATTTGATGAATACATTTCCTGATACCAGACCTCCTCCCCTTTTTTCCTTCCAGCTCCTCCATTGTTTGCAACCTTGCTGAGGCCCGGTTGCTTCTCCTTTTTCGTTCTGTGGCAGGTTGCAAACATCGCCTTAGACCAGGGGTTTTCAAACTATTTTTGGTGTCCAAGGCACACCGAAAGGCAAGCCAAAATATCAAGATACACCTGTAATCATATCTGTGCAAAATAGCCTTAATAACACATGTCAGCTAATCACTGTACGTGTTCATTTTTAGATCACTTCGACTTTTTAAAGGATTTTTTTAGGGTATAGATTTTGCCTCTGTATTAAAAAGTGAAAGATATAGTAGATTGAAAACCCAGTCATTACTTGTTCTATAGTTATTTCAATACTAACCTATGGCTGTAACAAATTCCCAAGGCACACCAGTTTGTCTCGTCACACCATTTGGGAACCACTGCCTTAAAGGTTGCATATGACCACCACTTACTTTACCAGAGGTGTTGTTAAATCCATAGGTCACATTCTGAAAGTCCTCTACTACTTTCGTCATTTTATAGGGGGGGTGGACAAGTGCGCGTCTTCTGGATATTATGGAGGACGTGTCCTGCGCGTCCCCCTTTCGAATGCTTCTCTCATGTATACATGTGTATGTGGGGGTAATTGGTATGGCCCATCCTGTCTGCGCAGTTCGCTGCCACTGTGACTCGGCTGTGAGTCAGGAAAGGTTGTCTGAAGGTAGGGGAAGGATTAGAGCACTTCAAAGCAATGCTCACTTCTAAGCTGGCTGATGCAAAATCCGCTTTGTGTAAACGGACAGCCGGCACTCCAAAAAAAAAAAAAAAAGGAAAGAAAAATCCGAGCCCGGAGCCGAGGACGAGTCGACTGTACTCTCAATACGCTGATATAACTTGAAACAGTCTCGACTTAAACTCTTCTAGAGAGGATGTGTGAGTGTGTGCACTCCGACTTCAAATGAAGCAAACTCTGACAGAAATGATATCAAAATGATATCACGACCAGACTCAGACACGGGCTTTTGCTGAGAGTTTCTCCACGCCAATACTGATTCTGTGGGAATTAAGTTTCAAATAGCTTTTTTATCTGTGGTAGAGATTCTTTACATAAGTAAAACTACTAATGCCAAACTGTGAAAATATTCTGCTGGAAGTAAAAGTCTTGCATTGAAAATGTTACATAAGTATAATCAGGAAAATGTACTTAAAATATTAAAAGTAAAAAATGTCCCTTTGGCTGTGAAACTACTACATATCATTAACATGGTTATGATATTAAATTACACATGAACTAATGTAAAAGCAGGATTTAATTGTAATCGTTGGTTGAGGTGGAGCTCAATTTAACTTTTTTGTACAGGACTACAACTAATAATTATTTTCATCGTGGATTAATGTGATTGTTATTTTCTCCATTAATTAATTCATTGTTAAGAGATTTTAATTAATTCATTTTAAAATCAAGAAAATAGAAAACAGGGCCCCAAGAGACACCTTTCACAATGTTAATTGAAAAATTATTACAAATAAATTATATTATTACAATAAAACTATTACAGATACATTGGTTGAATTTATGACAAATCATATTTTATAAATTCTTGTATATTTTGCATGAAAAAAAATCATTTGTAAAGTAATAAACTCAGTCAAATAATTGTTGTTAAATAAACAGTATAACATTTCCCTGAAAATAGCGTACAAGTACCTTTAATTTGTACTTAAGCACAGTACCTGGGTAAATGTAGTTAATTAAATTCCACCACTGACAGGAGTTTCTGAAATATTTGTTAGCGCAGGCACACAGGGGTGCTGCAGAACCCCCTAAAATAAGGCGTTATATAACTATCAATTGGTTACAAAAAAATGTGATCCATTTTGACACAAAAATAAATGTATAATTATTGTGTAACATATGCCAAATTTACAAGAAGGCCCAAATAATTAAGAATTTGTCATAGTCAGCATTTGACAAAGTTCATAAAGTGTGTCTTATATCAACGACGCTCAAAATTGGGCAGTTTTTTAAGGGAGTCTGGTGAATTTCTCTCCCTGTTCATTCCCTGTCTGTTGCTGTCTGTAGTTGCTGTGGCTGTTCAGACATACAGTGTATCTGTGTTCAAGTTTGCCGTCTGCTGTCACGCAGAACGTAATTGTTGTACATTGTTGTTAATAACTATTTGCTTTAAGTCATCCTGGCCATTCAAATTAATACAAAATCACTTTACTATGATGTCATTATGGGTTGACCACTCAGCAGCCCCAGCTGTGAGTGACTTCAGCGTCCCTGTTTGTTAGCCCGTCTCTGGACACCGTGCAGAAAGCAGGATGGCAGCTAGTGATTGTACCAGACAACTCTGGAAATGTCGTATTAGAACCAATGACTTTTTATAGACACCAACTTTATTGCTGAAAATCAACACAGTAAAACTATTTCTTTACTTTCACCAAATCGGACTGGACCACGATTAAATCTAGACCAATATCTTTCAGTTTATTTTAACTTCAGGCATTCAGATTTATCAGTAATGCTGATGAAACAACCACACACACACACACACACACACAGAGACACACACAGGGAGATACAGAGAGCCTCCTGGCCGCCTGTGCAGTGATATTAAGACTAGGAGGTGGGAGGGTGATGGAATGGCTGTGGTCAGAGCACAGTGACCGGCAGGGCCGCTTCGGTAAGTCCTAAATCACCAGGAAACCAGACCGCTGCTGTGATGGATGTGCGTGGCACGCCCCGGATCAGGAAACCTCCAATCCGTCTCCAAGAAGAAACATTTCAGTCCAACACACTGGGCTGGGTCGTACACTTACTCTCCACAGATGCACGCATGCAAATAAACGTGAACACAAAACCGCACAGAGAGACGCACTCATAATGAAAAAAAAAAAAAAGAGCCAGCAGGCAGAAGCGGAGCAGTTCAACAGATTTATGTGAGCAGAGGTGCTGTGGTCAGGTGAATAGATTGGTTCGCTGGCAAGGTGGGTGGGTTCTGTAGCCTCTGCGGCCAAGACAAACCTTCTAATCATTCCAATAGCATGGCTGATTTATGCTGATAAATTATATCTGGAGGGGAAATCTACCCGCAATTGCAGTTCTGACCGGCCAGAAGAGATCCACAGCGACGTCTGAAATCTTCTTACAGGAAAAGGGGGAATGAGTGCGCCGCAAAAAGTAGTTTTTATGTCAAAGGGGAATCAGTCTCCCTCAGATTTGGTGGGATTTCCAAGCAAGGCTGTCTCAGCTAACTTTACCTCATTCATCTGTCATTTCATGTATTTATATATATAGACTTTTTTGTGAACATAATCAAGCAAGGCAAATAATTCTCCAATGTTTCCGACGTGGTTTTTACAGGAAAAAAGTATAATCAGCACATTTAAATCATTAAAAAAAAAAAAAAGGGCACCTTCTCCTTCTCCCGCATTTAAAAAATGACAGAATATATGAAAATGCAAATAATTTTTTTTCATTTCACAAATTCAACTGCTGGACACAAGATGTCTCCTGTTTCACTGTGGAGGTCGTCCTCGCTGCGCCGGAGGCTTCAAGTCCCCACGTCTTGTTTATGCTCAATATTGGACCAGGATTTGCTTCCAAACTGTTTGTGATGTCACAAATCAACCTTGTAGGCCCCGCCTCCTAAAATCTGATTTTCGACGAGCTCAGAGAAAATTCACGCTTGTGAAAAAAGCCTTCTAGTGTCAAACTCCACGCAGACATCATTTTACACAGCGAAGCTCAAACATTCAACTGCAGGAACCAGGAGAAAAATACATTTTTGACTGGATGGGGACTTTAAATGTGTTTGTTTTGTCAGTTTTGTTATTGAATTAAATTTAATCATATTAAATAATTGCTGACATTGTAAGTGCAATTACTACTGTAAAAGAACAACAATAATGTGTATGAAAACATCTAAAAAATATTTATTAAAGGAGTAATGGTTTCCTATGCTTTTTCAACATCAACCACAAAAAAGAGAGAGTTTTAAAGTGAAAATAGAACTGTCATGTTGTTGTTTTCTCTGTGGCAACGTTCATCGAGCTCCATCACTTGATGTGGTTAAAAAAAAAAAGAATGTGCAATGTGTAAACACGCAGTCAGCTGTTCCCGAACGTTAAAGACGAGGCACGAACAAGCCGGGATGTTGACCAGGCCCTCGAAAAAAATCTGTGTTGGTTGCGTATGGAGTCAATATGGAGGAGCGCTTGGCGTTGTCCACGCTGGCGGCATGTTGTGTTTATCCAAACAGATTAGATTTCTGCCAGAGGATGCCTGCCAGCTCGTCTCCTCTTGTTCCACATTCTGGGTTGTTTTTTTTTTCGCAGCCACAATAACTGGAAACTTTCTTTGTGCAGGAAACTAGAACGTCCGGCGCAGGAAAGCTCCCATAATTAGTGCCGAGCCACAACAAGAGAGGTTCTCCAGTGCACCAGAAAATTATTCTTCGGGTCTGTTCGGTAGAAGGGAACAATCACAGTGAACACTTAAATGGTTCTCTTTGCCAAACTAATGCGAGTGAATACTGTTCTGGATTAGCAACTAAATTCAGATATTTGTTGTGATTTGTTTGTAATAATTCTGAAGAAATTATTGACAATTTTAACCCCTTTAATGGGTTTAATGTGCAGACATCATGGTTTAAATATGGAACTACAATGACTTGACAATCATCCCATGAATTCTAAAAAGAAGTGGCATTTCCACAAAAGAACCTGGAAAAAAAAAAAAAGCTTCGTGAGCAATATGTCGGGCGGCCAGCAGCGTGTGGAGCGCAGCCTGGCCCGGCCTGACCACAGGGGACCGAGAAGGGCAGAACCCATTAACCCTCGACAATAACATCCTATAGTTAGAAGATGCCCTAATGGCTCGTACAGTGTAGAAGAATAAACTGAGATGTGTTTATGCAGGAAGTTTTGATTTATTGAGTAAGATTACGGCTCCCGGGGGCTCTTTTCTTCACGGCCTTGTAAAAGTTTAAACGTCACTCAAACGGGATTTAACAAAAGTCGATCCTTTAATCTGGGATGTAATAAAGCGGGATGAACCATTTTAAACCAATTACTGTATGAGCATTTTCAGTGGCAGGAATATGTCATCCAGTTTTTGATTCTGGATTGATCGACTTTTATTGACTGTGACTAAACTTCATTTTAAGTTTTGTTGGCGGTTGTTTGTTCCTGAGGATCACTCAGAACGTCTGTGTGGATGTAAACAGGGCTGGAAGATTAAAGGCACGCTCATTACTGTAATCAATTTTACTCAACAACTTTCCTTTTATTTATTATATTATATAAGTACTTTTTATATCAAGTATTGCACTTTGCCACATTTCTAGTTGTATCCGTTACAGAGTAAAAATAATAATGCACTACAAATAAAGATTATGTCATTATTGGTTAAGGTTCACGTGAGTGTACCTTGGATGATCAGTTTTATTGCACAAGCTTTGGAAGTAACGGGCCGCGTGTAACAGGATTACATAATCAGGATTCGAAAAGAGGTAACTGCATTCCGGTAAAGTTACAGGAAAACAAAATGTAATATTCAGTAATCTAACAGGATAATAATTTTAAATCTAACAAGATAATAATTTTGAAATAAAGAATGATGCACTAGTCTGCAACGCTTAATGAGACTCACAAAACATCACTCTGGTCGTCAGTGGAAACAAATATACTCGATATTAAGATTAAATAAAAGTCATCTCAGTGATATTTCTTCTTTTTTTGTTTAGTCTTTAGTCTCTTGTCTATATTTGCATATATTGGGTAGTGGCCAAAGCAATGGAAAGTAATCAAGTTACATTACTTTGTGATAAGCCTGTGAATATTCTCATTCATCCAGGTCATCCAGATTACTTTGTGATACTTGGATTATATGACTGACTATATTTTCTAAGAAGTAACTAGTTACCGTATCAGAATACATTGTTAAGTAAACCACCAAATGCTATTTATTGGACATATCGTTGGTTTGGACTCAGTGGTATAATGTGGACCCACTAATGTTGTTGGGTTGACATTAGCCTGAAGGTGTTCTTTAATTTTTCAGATCTATTCACTTGCAAATTCGTTGGGCCAAAAAATATAGAGGGGCCAGACATTTTCAGCAGCTTGTTTGAAACCGTTTTTTATTTTAAGGTGTTGGTAATGAAAATTCCAAACAATTTGAAATTATTGCAGTTAAAAAAAAGAGCAATGTTAGCATGTGGTGACTTATATATGACATCTATAAGGATATACAGCATATGTGAGACATACATTATACAATATATATGCAGTTTGAATATTTCATCATGTATCAGATTATCTGGGCCACTCGGAAAGTTTCTTCTGGGTCAGATTTGGCCCGCTGACCGCCAACAGAATTACCCTGCTGCCTATCACCAAATAACAGCCAGATTTAACAAATGTATCGATGTACTCAGAGTACATTTTGGTTGACTTACTCCTTACTTTTATCCCAGTACATTTCTAGTCAAGTACTCAAGTACTGCAAGTAGTTTGTGTCTGTCTGCTGTTTTCCTAACAGTGTGTGTCTGGCTGTCCTGTCTGTGCCACCAGACTGAACCGTCTGAGACAGCTGGCCTCTCTGAAGCAATCTGAGAGATCACTGGGCGTGTCGTCCTATTTCTCTTCATGTCATGCCACAGAATGAAGAAATCCATGAGATTAGTGCCTGGTTTGTATTTGCTGACAGACTGGTGACAGGCCTGAGCAAGAGTTTCACATTCAGCGGACCACGCCCGGCAGACGTGTGCACTATATTTGTTTTGAAGCGTTCACAACTGTGCATTCGAGGAATATACTTTAAAACATATTGTTTTTTTGTTGCCTGAGATGATTAGAAACCCCGTCGTATTCATGAGTTTGAGAGCAATGACAGCATTTTATGAGGTGGGGGATAAATGAATGCAGTTATAGCCACTACACACTACATCACAGACTGGAAATGAATCATGTCATCCCTCGCTTTGAGCGCTTGGCAGGTTTTTTTTCTTCTTCTTGGGTTTTCGTCCTGTATTGAAAAGTTTGATGGTGATTTGAAGGTTACTGGGCACCGGGGCCTTCATTTGATAGTTTGATGGTGAAAACACAGACAGGAGAAAGCGATATGACATGCAACAAAAGTTCCCCGCTGAAATCGAACCAAAGACTTTGCGGTCATATGGTCGGCCGACGACATGTTAAACACTAGGACAGCAGGACGGCCCTTGAAGGGGAAAAAAAAACATGGCCGCTTTGAAGACACAGGGAGACTGCTCAGCCTTGGAACTATTGTCGTTTAGTTATTTCTTCTGTAGTACAAATTGAGACATATCTTTGTTAAGTAATGTAGTATTAGATCCAAAGGTTTACAATAAATAAGGCTACAAATGAGTTCATATACAATCTGTACTGAAATATATAAAATATCATACTTTTTCCCCGTTGGTTTATTTTGCAGGTTCCAAAAATCCTTAGCGGAGTAGGGAACCACTTAAAAGACATTATTCAGATGCCACATGTCATGTTGATGACAACATATCAAAGAGTAATCGAACCAAATGTGATTTTAAACAGTCGCAGATGTCACTTTGTATGATATTGATCCGCGGTGCCGCCCGCCGCCCTGTGTCTCGACCAGCAGGTAGGCAGCACCAACCTTTCCCTGCAGTCAGCGTGAGCATGGCTGCATTGATTAGGTGTGACTACTGAGGTCAGGGGCCAATTCGGGGTCACCCGAGGGTCAAGCGTGTTGTCCAATATAACAGCGGGACCTCCAGACCGGATCCGGCCAGTCTCCTGGCAACAGGCACCGCCCCCCACCCCGAACCATGAGAGCACCCGTCCCGGTGGTGATTGAGACTGCAGGGCTCCATTCTCTTTTCATCAGCCTCAATTCATCCGTCCCCTATAACTTGGCCCAGATGAATTAACCTGAACAATGGGAACAGGGGGTCAGTAAAGCGTTCGCCATTGTCAACACGGGGAGCAGTTTGAACAAATGTTCAGTTCACACTGTTTTTGGCTGAAAACAATTTTAATGCCAAATAATTTGGGGCCATGCTGTGCAGACAAAGCAAGGGAACGCTGGGTCCTCAATGTTTCAATATGAATGTGAAACTACGTGTAGATACAGTGTGATGTCTTGTTTCTGTCCACCAGGAGTGACAGGACTTTTTCCCCTTGGAGGGACAGAACTCAAACTTCATGTTGGACGACGGACCAAAAGTAAGCACCTATTGTATTGTATTGTGTTGTGATCCATTTTGTAAGTGTGATCTAAGTTGTTTTCTCTCCTCTGTTTATGACTTCAAACATGTAAAAAAGATTTTAACATTTTTTAAAAAAATTGCCAGTTAAGTCTTAGTTTTGTTGCTCTTTTTTTGTTGTTGTTAGGGTTTATTGGCGTCTCAGGACTTCCGTATTACTGGGATCCCTGTTTCCTTTAACGGACTGACCTGTGCACTCATGCTGCCCGCCGTGCTCCGATTTCAAAAAGTAGCCTACTTAATAATTAGGGATTCTACAAATTTGAAGCATTTTTGCCTCACGAAAAATAGAGCATCATAAATCCTAATTGATTCATATATATATATTTATATTTTTAATTAATTAGATTTTTTGTATTTTTTTACGAGATACATCCGATGGGCCAAATCAAAAATTATTGCTGGCCAACTTTGGCCCATGGGCCGCACATCGGGCAGCCTCGCTATACACCAAACACAAATGTAGTGTATATTTTCTGGTTTCCTCGTGACAAGGATTTATTAGCATAAAACCACTTTGGATGCTGTGTGTGCGTGCGTGTGCGTTATTTACGACTTAAATGTCACTGAACTTGACGTGACCTTATTTCATTCACAGACACGGACGCCGAGTGAAGTCAATGCGGCACCGTCAAAATGTCCCGCTGATACGTTTTCAAGCTATTCAAATAAGTCATTAAATTAGAATAACACATGACTCGGTATCTCGTAATGTCAAGTGAATTACAGAGTGATTTGCAATGAAGAGGAGTCAGCGATTCCAGGATTACATGCTTAGTTGAATTCAATAAGCCGGTGTGTACTGTAATAGGAAACCACAGAAAAATCCATACTTACCGCATCATCTGATAAAAATGTCTGCCTCCTGCTCCGCGGGACCCTGTTAAACCTATTAAAAACACTTTGTTCTCCTGCTAATTTCAAAATAATGCGCCGATTACAAAAGAGCAATAACAGACAACAGTGGTAAATCATCTCGCGCCCAATCAAAGAGGTATTAAAAACACCATGAAGTACGGATCATTAACGATGTGAGTCTGTGGGGACGAAAAAAATGAGAAACAGACTGAGGAGGCACATGCGTTTGTTTCGATGATCTTTCCATACAGAAGGTTGTTAAAGTCAGAGGGAGAGAAATACAGGGCTTCAAGGGGAACTTCACATTTATGATATCACGCACATTTATAAGGAAATTATAGTCCTTTCTGGTTCTAGAGGGAGCTGCGGAAACTGACCAGCAGGGCGGTGTTACCTTTGAATTAGCATAGCCACCAATTTACAAACTGATAATAATGCATCCATTCATGCAGTTTTATCCGAGGTAGAAAAAAAATAAGTGACATGAGGTTCCAGGCTTTGTTTTTTGCGAGAAGCGGGAAGTTATTTTGGGAAAAACTCAACCCAAACTCTGAAAAAGTGCCATCTGTGCAGTCTGCAAGTAGTTTACACTGAGTCAGCATGTTTTATCTACAGTCTATACAGTAGCAGTGATTCACTAGCTGGGGGCTCAGGGCACCCCAAGGTGTCACCACATAATGTCTGAGGGGTCACAGAATGACGCATTACAGAACACAAAGATATTTTGATTTTTTTCAAGGCCTTCCTGGAATATTTCATTTATTTATTTATTTATTATTTAAATTTTTTGTGAATTACCGGACACTTTTACATCACCAGGCCGGAAATAATATTGAGATCAACCCTAGAAAAGCTGTGCTCTTGTTGAACAGGTTCTAACACTCAGACATCTGCAGGGTAACAATGGGTTGCACGTACATTTGGAAATTGGGTGTGACCAACTGATGGTCTGATTGGCTGACGGACAACTAGTTCAATATGAATATGGAGGACACTGCTCATTTTGTACTACATTTTCGTTAACAGCAGCATTATTAAATGCTCCATTTGCTGGACGCTTCTGAGTAGCCACCTTTCCAGCAAACAGTACTGTCGGGATCGTCTCTCTGAGGGTGGCTTGTTTAGTCACTTGGATATGGGAATATATCAAAAATCTATTTCAGAGTTTGTATTATTACCAAATTAATATAGTAAATATTTAAAGTTAGTTAGTTTTAATCTGTTTTCCAATACTACATAGTGCACCTGTATCAAAATAACAACCTCAGCACCATTAAACAAAACAATGCAATTAGCAAATATGAAAAAAGAAGCTTAATACACAAAATATATTAACTTATTTTTATTTTATTTTTTTACCTATAGCTATAATCGTGATGCCAGCTATGGATAACCAATGGGCTATTCTTTAATATATGCACATTGACTCAAACAACAGAGAAAATCAGATAAAGTCTTCAGAAGACGAGAAAGGACGAGCACACAAAAACACGTAAGCAGGCTTTATTCATTCAAGGAAATACAATTACAAAGTTTTTCTACAAAGGGAATACAACGTGTACGAGTTGGTTGTGCAGCCCTGCTTTGTAGAAATAAATGAACCTGAAACTTTCAATAGAACGACTGTTACATTTTGGCAACATTCAGCTTCTGTCTCACACAGAGAAGCAGCGGAGTGCTCGTTGGATGAAGAATCACGCTGCTTCCTGGAGCTCCTGATGAAACCCATTACAACCGTGGCCAAGTGTTTTCACTTCACACCCAACACAACGGCACCTGCACTGAGTCAACGTACTCGCTATAAGCTGGAGGTGGCCTTGGCAATTCACACAGAAGTCAGCTGTTCAAGAGCATCATTTTTGTATTTTTTCTGCAGTTTTAATTAAATGCAATCAATACAACAATACTTTAACTTGAGCAAAGCACTTTGTACCTGTCGACTATACACGTTAATACATCCCTCCCATGATTCCCTGCTCTGTAGCAGGATGTTCAACGCAGACAGAGTCCACAGAGAGCACTTCCAGGACACCTCCAGAGGCCCTTAGGGAGATCCCCCCACCCACCCACCCACTGGAGACCCATGACCAGGATCATCCGTCCTCTGGATCATGACACTAATGACTGCAATGTGTGTCAAGTGGTTTACACTGCGGTGACTGCAGCCCATCCAGCCAGTCCCTTCTACCCAAACACCTCCACCATGGCTGCCAGTACGACCGGTCCTCTCTGGTATCCACTTGTTGTGTGTGTGTGTGTGTGGCAGCTGGAGGAGTTACTATATCAACACAAAGAGTGTGATTTGCACTTCTGTTTTCCCAAATATTTGCTCACCCTGCATCCGATAATGAAGATTATGTTCTCCCACTTTTCCCAGATTGCTGAGAATAAGGTGTGCGTGACTGAGTGTGTAACATGCGTGTGTGTGTGTGTGTGTGTGTGTGTGTGTGTGTGTCCATGTGAGCCTCAGTAATTGGGCCAGCTCTGCTCTTCCTCGGAGCCCCCCGGAGGTAGAAAAACTCAACGTGCCATTACATCCTCCTCTCCGCTCCCTTCATTCAATTCGTCACACACCTCCTCTTCTTCCAGGCAAGTGTTTGCACCTGTGTGTGTGTGTGTGCGTTGTGTGTTCGGATGAGTGTATGGTTATGAGTTCATCGAGGCTGGGGTGTGTGTGTGTGTGTGTTTGTGTGTCTCATAATGAAGCCATATGGCCTGTCTGTTAGTATGCGGGCTGCCAGCACTGGGAGCTGTGACGCTGGCAGAGAGCGCCGAGATGAGACGTGAGCGGCATATTCCTTTCTTCTCCTCTTTTCTTCTCTTCTTCTTCTTCTTCTTCTTCTTCTCTCTCCTCTTACTTTCTGCTCCTCCTCCCTCCTCCTGTTGTCTTTCTGCCTCATCCCTCTGTCCTCGCCTCCCCTCCCTTCTGCTCATATCTACTTTCTGCTCCCTTCCGCCCCCCCTCCTCTTCTTTTTACTCCTCGTCGTCCACCATCGACTTTCATCTTCTTCTCTTATTTTGTAATTACACCCACTTCTCAGTCCTCTCCCTCTCCCTCTCCTCCTCTCTCCCACCCCCCCACCCTTGCCCTCCACATTAGTCCCTGTTGTTTTTCGCTCTCCCTCTCCTCCCTCTCTCCCAATAAGATTAAGTGGTGTGAAACAATCCATTTCCACATTTTCCTGTGAAGCCCGGAGAGGAGACTGTGGCCTGACCTAAATTTACATGTTAGAGAGGGAATCTAGATGACAGCACATGGAGGAGGGAGAGAGAGAGAGAGAGAGAGAGAGAGAGAGAGAGAGAGAGAGAGAGAGAGAGCAGGAGATGAGGCGGGGGGCGTCTCTGTCCGTCAGGGACTTTTCTTCGGACGTACGAAAAACACTGAATCCGTGTTTCTGTTTGGATGAATAAGTTAAAAAAGTGAAAGTTATGATTCCCAGTCATGATTGTGATTTAACTGTGTTATATAGATAATAAAACTCTGATCCACTGCCTGTGTTACTGTTGAGTTTAACAGTGCAGAAGGCTCATAGGAGATAATAAACATAAAAAACACAAGTGAGAGCAAAACTATGAATTTGGATGGTTTGTGTCTAAACTAATAATTTCAATAGTTTATAAATCATAATGTAACTAAACACATGTTATAAATAAATTGCCACAAAAATCCCAAATGTAGATAAGATTGAGAAAGAAGAGTGTCTCAATTAGTTACTCTACAGGAAATAATAAATAATGAAAAAATCGCCCTTTATGGCAAAATATTTATAAGTATAAAACTCAGATTTTAAAGGTTTTTTAATGTTAACATTTACTTTAAATGCTCTGTCTTCAAACAGATTGTTAGAATCACTTGCACACAGTGGTTGTGTTTGAGATGTTGGAAATGTGTGTCTTGCACTTTGCACATTTTTTTTGTTTCAGTACTTTTCTATCCTGCATATATTTAGAAAAGGCAGAATATTTAAAAATAAATCCACGTTATACGGATGAGGATAATTACAAATGAGAGTTTCTGAACGGGACAACTCTGTGTAATTTAAAGAAACGAGCAGAAATAACACAGCTGAGTTGTGACTTTGTGACAGGGTTGTTTTTTTAAATTGCACAGTGTTGTTTTATACTGAAATATAAATATATAACTATATAAACATGCATTGAAAGTATAGCTTTTTAAAATTATTATTCTATTGTATTTTAATAATACACAATATGCAACATCTATGATCTGTGATCTATGTCTACATCGTAGGTTACTTTATGAGCTGGTTCAACAAGATCAGGAAAACTTAAAGTACAGCATTTTATGGCCATTAAATATGTCACCAAATAATACAAATAGTACATATTGAAATGGTGTAATTTTAGCATAAATTTTTCATATAACATGAAATTACTGACATTTTGTAGAGATGTATGTATTTTTGAGATCATCACTGATGCACTGTGTCTCCATTAAAATGCCACAACAGCCACCAGAATATTTAGAAACACTGAAAAAAAACTTTATTTTGAAACTTTTCAACTGTAGAGAAAAAAAAAACTCCAAATCAAACCTGACAGCAATTTTAGTTTATTCTAATCGTTTGTAAATCCTGCTGCTGATGCCTTCTCGTCATATATCCACTGATCCTTGGATTTAAGTTGAACATTAATTTGCCCGAAACACAGAACTGTGTGTGAATTATCTGTATCCATTCACACTCACATTCTGCACCTGCTGAAAGAAACGTTTCACTGTCATACCCTCATTCATAGTACAATACTCCCTGCTGTCATAATATAATGGATTTAATTCTGATCAGGTGACAAGTGAATTGATTAAGAAAAGTAATTCTCTACAATACATGAAGTAATTTTCAGACTGCTGTATTTTTTTATCATGTCATTTTTTAATCATTTTTTATCCATGTCAGAGGTGAAGGCTGAATTTATGCACCACATTAGCATGTGTGTAAATACTGTAGAAGTTGAAATGATCCTGAATTTACGTTTGTTTGTTTTTGCTGTTATTTGTATGTGAGGAACTGTTGAGCGAATAAGGAGAATATTTCAGTAGTATAACTTTATCCTGGAACTCTGGATCTCTCGGTTGTTGTGGTGTTTTTTTTTTATATATATCTGTTCATGTCGGGCTCTCCCTCTCCCTCTATTTCTGTCTGCCATGTGTCTTCCGCAGGGAGCAGGGGAGGTAGACTGCTTCTGCATGCATGGGTGTGAGAGGAAGATTCAACACCCCTTCACTCGCTGAGACACACATGGATGGGCTCGGCTCGGTTTGTGTTTCTGTGGAAAAAAAAAACACTCAGGCACAACATGACTGAGTCCCAGACTCTCAGCTGAAGGGAGTGGGCCTTCAGCTCTCTGTGTGTGTGTGTATGTGTGTGTGTGTGTATTGCCTGTTTGTTGGTATGACACTCTGCCTGTGTGTCTGTACACGTGTGTGTGTGTTTCTGTTCCAGCTAGGTGGCAGGAGTCAGGCCTCTGCGTTCGCCAGTGTTCCCGTATGTGGGATGGCAGCAGCTTGCGTGATCAGAACAAAGCAAGAGAGCATGACAGAAAATCCCTCAATACCCGGCCTTTAAAAAATGCAGGAGGCCAACGCACGCAGAAGCAAGTAAGGTAAATGTATAAATTATGGACCGAAAAAGTCTTGCTTCAAAAAGAGGGAGAGATCCCCCACATGAGGCGGCAAACTTTATTGCATGCGAGGAGCGGCTGCAGCTGCTGAGTGTTCGCCCGGAGTCCCCCTTCGCTCCGTCTTGCTAAATAATGAGCCAGCACCTTTCTAATAAATGGACCGTGGCGGGCTCTGCTGCCAAATATTTGGCGTCGAGCCAGGCGGGTCTGTGTACAGGTTGGCCCCGAAAAAAGAAGCTGTCGTGATTCCACTTAATGCTCCTTTATTTAGAAACATCTCCAGCAGAGTTAGAGGTTGTGTATAATGATCTCTCAAGCATTGTTGTGTGTTTTTGACTACAGATGCAAATCCTTGAAATTAAGGATTTGCATCTTGCATCTTCCATATAAAATCCTTTATATGGAAATAATTACTTACAGTAAAAAACAATATAAATGCAAAAAATAAAAAATAATAGAAGAAAAATATGCATATCCACATGTCACAGCTAATGACAAAATAATTATAGCTAGTACTTATATTTATGCATTTAAGAAAAAATGTGCCTCTTGTATCTGTTATTTTTTCACATTATACTCATACTGAAATAAGTGAGAATATTTATTTTACCGATGCTAATGTTAAAATGAAAAGTACCAGTGCTTTATTGTCTTCATTGTAATTTTCTCTCTTAACTAAGAAATATCAACATCACAAGACAAATAAATTTTATTAAGTCAAACTAGTTATACACAAAGTTATATTGAAAATAAAACTAAAAAAAGTGAATTTTATGAGATTTGAGGACTGATGTAAGTATTTCAAAAAATGTTCTTATTTTTTTCCACCAGATTCAGTGAACAGAAATGTAAAAGTACAATATGCTTTTTTATATATAATATATAAAAAAACAGCATTTTATGATTCTTCTTTCTTTACAGTGTTGTTGTTATCTATTCCATTCACTATGCTTACAATTAAGTTATCACCCTGTGCTGTAATTAGTTGACCTCACTTCGGGGGATCAGGTTTGAAAAATACTTCCTGTTTAATTTTCTGATTTAGAATCATTTCCATATAAAGAAGTATCTGTCATGGCACTTACAGCATACAACTGTACTGTAAAAAACACTAAAAAAAACAATTTCCACCAAGGTTACATTCTGAAATCATCACTGCTACAACTCTTCTCGTCTGCCATAACTCCATATATTTAATATTCTAATTCTGAATATACTGAATAAAGTTCTACATGTGTGTGTAAAAAAAAGGTTTTGACTGTGTGTCTGACTCTAAACTCTGAGCTGGTGCTTTCAGGAAAACATTCATGGTTCAGGTCCACAGAGACAACAGGCCTAATTTTTTTTTCATATCATAATTTTGGCTTGTTGCAAATTTATGTAAAATTTAAAATGGCTATAACCTAAAAAAATTAAAAATGTGAATAATTTCCATGAGCTTTTTAGGGCCGTACCAGTAATTGTGTCAGGCGTCATGCCTTAGCTTACAGTGGGACACACATTTTAAAAGCAAAGTCATGAATAAAACAGTGGCCCATAATATGACAGAGTGAATCACCAGTGTTTTTAGCTTTTAATTTGGAGCCTTTAATTTGAATTTTTTCTTTTCAAAATGTTAGCCTGATGCTAATTCTGTCATTTAAGTGTTCATAAATCCTGTGACTGCACGAGGAGACCGTTCTGAAGTCACCTCGAATAAACACACGGCCGACGTTTCCTGTCAGACTACCAAATGATGCAGCCGCTTTCCTTTTAAGCACTCAGCGGCTGTGTGTTCTTCTCTGCGAATGTGCAAAAAAAAAAAGTGTGTGCCTTCTTTCTCTCTCTCTCTCCCTGTGTGTGTTTGTGTGTGTGTGTGTGAAGTGTGCGCATGCGCATTGGACGGGCTTCCTGGAGTCCTGTTTAAACTGTGCATCAAAGCGTGACTAACAAGTCAGCGCACGAGTCGGTCCTCTGCCCGCCATGACATCGCGCCGTCATCGCTGGGATTTGGACGTCGCCTATCATCGCTCAGGCGCGGTCTGAGCGTCTTCAGCGGGCAGAGTTTGCATGGTAACATACTGTAGCGGCGCACGTGAAGGGGTCGAGACATGCCGGCGTGCTATAGCCGGTGGGGGGTGGGGGGTGAGATGCTGCGTCGTAACAGCTGGTGAGCTCGTGTCAAACCCCATTATGTGCCTTACGTTGAAAGACACGCAACAAAAAGGAACGCAAACAAGCCATGAGAACGTTTTAAGTGGATGAAAATCGTTTAGACGACACAGTGCCATACAAAACAGAGACAGTGTGCACAAATATGACACTGGGAAACAATGGATTCTGTCTACGTACAGGCTCGTGGGATTGCCACGATGGAGCTCAACGTAAGCGAAGAGCATACCTCTACCTCAGCACACTGACAGTACAGTACACCGCATGTATTCAAGGAGATGATATAAACTCTGCATGACTCATGACATCCAGCAGCAAACAGCAGCTCACGCCTCAGGCCGGACCGAGTAATCGGATCATAAACAGACGCAACGCTTCCACGCGACGTCGCCTTCCTTTGGATTAAATACGTTAAGGTGCAGCCGCCCTCCCCTCACCTATCCGTAGGTGCGAGTTGCAAAAATATTTGTTTGATACGGAAAGGCGGTGAATTATTCAGGGATTATTTAATAATGCAAAGAAGCGAGGGGCGGACTCAAAACCGTGGCGGTGAAAAACCGCTCAGCCGGGCTGCCTGCGAGCTCTCGCCACAGATACAGAACACGCCATATGTATTGCCCCTGTTTGTTTTCTAATTGGCAGCTCGCCCTCGCAGACACGCAACCTTCATCCACACTCCATACAGTCCCTCGCATACGTCCCATTACCCGAGCAAAGAGGGGGGAAATGCAAATTCGCTCGTTTGCTTTTTCCCATAAGCTGGAAGTCCCCTGGATGCACCCAGAATAGCACATAACTCAGTAACACTAAGTGCACAGATTGTGTTTGAGTATGTCTGTGTGTGTGTGTGCGAGACTGTGTGTGTGTGTGTGTGTGTGTGTGTGCGAGTGTGTGCATTAATCCGGGGATCCTGCAGATACCAGTTTGACGCACAGACAAGTGATATCGTTAGAAAACAGCTGCACTTGTCACCAAACAGAGGAGGCCCTGGCAAAGTAGAACTAAAGCCGAGATGATATAACATCACACACACACACACACACGCTCGCTCGCTCGCTCACACATACGGAGAGAGCGAGGGGGAGAGAGAAAGAGAGGGAGAGAGAGAGAGAGAGCGTCTACTCGGCTGATCTGTTTAGGTGAGTCACCACTTCTTAAAGAAGCAGTGGGTGGTTATGGCACCAGCTTTAAATAGACAGCATACAGCACCGAGTCGATCTGTAGAGTAACAGAGACGGACGCAAAGAGAGAGAGAGAGAGAGAGAGAGAGATGGAGAATAAGACAGGGGAACGCTGCAGAACGAGGGGAGAGAGATTGGGGAGAGTGTATTTAAGTTGCGCTGAGTGTGTCGTGCTGAGCTGGAGGGCTAGGAATCATCTCACATCCGTCATGGAGGCTGGTTGCAGGGTCAAACCCAGTACTGTGGCGAATGGCCCTGTTATCACACAGCTTTACATTCGCTGCGCTGCCTTTACTCAAAGGCAGCAAAACAGGGCTGGAAGACAACCAAAAATAGAGACGCCCAATTAGAACTGCTCCCAAAGCTTTGATGGAATTAGCAGTGAAAGAGGGCTTGCATAACCCACCCTCCACCGAAAACGACAAAATGTGCAGACAGCATATGCAACGCCTGTCCTATTTACTGGAAATGAGTCCTGGGTCGATTTTCTGGTTGCCGTGGAAAAAAATAAAATTACATAAATAAAGTGTGCAAAGAAGGTAACTTTGTCTTTGTTGTTGTCCTTTTTTTTTCTTCGTAAAACAGATTTTTGCCTACTTTCACATTGAGTTCTGTTCCGTGAGAAATTGTTGGTGCGTAGCCTTCAGATACGAAGGAGTGCATCCTGGTGTGTGTGTCGTCCACATCGGCAGCCCGCCTGCCTCGGGGCTATACAGCCTCACACAGGAGAAGAGCGAAGCTCACAGTTATTTTACCAGACTATTTCACATGTAACACATTTTCTCAAGCCTCCGTAGTGCCAAACACCGACGGACACGCAACTGAAAACACCACCAGCATCTCAATTCAACAGCACTTTGTAGATTTCAATGTAGGGAAATAAAAAAAATAGAGATTGAAAGAGCACATTTGAAATGTAAGATGAGCTTCTTTAAATTTTCTCAGAAGCAGGTGACAGCAATGATTCCAAGCATATTATGTATGAACAAAAAAAAATCCACTGAGACACTGATGAGTAGAGAAGTTAAGTTTTTTAAAATTGAATTAGAAGAAAAAAGCTCTTGACATTTTCCAAAGACGGTATTATCAGACATGAAGTTGACTAACTTGATTTAGCTTTATTCTTCTTCTCAGTTCACAACAGGGAAGGATCCTCTTTCATGAGGTGACCTGCTATCATTATGCAGTACCATCCTCAAGACGCACACAGACACACAAACAGTGCCAGTGTGGAGACGGACTGGTTTGATCACAGCCCAGCAGCCAGCAGCTCCTCAGCTGCTGACGGGGCCGAGTGTCATCAGAGGAAAACACAGAAGGGAGAACAGCAAACAGGCGGATATCACCACTTTGAATATTCTGGGACTTCATCCAGAGTCGTCATCATCCTCGTCTGACTTGAGTATAAAACATTCAAATGAAACGTTTCTTGTTGCCTCAGCAGTGACAGAAGGATAAATCAGAGACAACGCCATAATTAATGTTTTTATTACGCCACACAACTGTAGTGGAGGACGGCAGGAGGCTTTTAAAAGCTGCCGGATTTCTGCTTAATGACATTAAACAGTTCTTATTCTAAGCTCTACAGAAGGAGGGCTGTTCAAAGTTGTTGTTTGTTTTGTTTTTTTAAATCAATGGACTTTCATTTTCATTTACATGTTTGACAAGAAAAAGTTAATTTAAAAAAATGACACAAAATTGTTGCTCCAAGACTTGTAGCTTGTCAGTTTGAAGACTTTCTCTTTCATTTTTTCAAAAGACACACACACACACACACACACACACCGTTATCGGAAGTCTGTCAGCTGCAGTTTGTTGGCCAATGACATCTCTACACACCCATGAATGATTGGACAACACCGGGACTTTAGCATGACGTCTGCTGATAGACAGATACGCAGGACCAATCACGGGCGGGCGTATGCTTTAGATATTTTTTGACCAATCATTTTTGCATTAAAATTGTCAGCTGTTATTTGTAACCAGGATCTTTTTTTATATTTGAGACCATTTTCATGCCAAACATTTTGACCGAAGTTTATAGAAAGTTGATCTACATTGTTGTTATTGTCAACAAAACCAACAGTACTCCAACCCTCAAAGTATTATCGGGTTAACCAGCGATAAAATAAATCTTTTGTACCCCAATTAGGGTTCAAAATCTAATAAAACACACCAGTAAGCAACACTCTTTAATTGGGCGTCATGTTCCTTCGTCACGGTCAACGTGGGCATTGTAGTTTATTTGGAGTCGATCCCAAGCACACAGAACTGCACCACGCGTGTGTTCATCCACGGTTGGAAATAGTCCCTGACAAATTCAACCGGCCAGCGGTTAATGGGTTAAGTCAAAGGAGCAGCTCCCCTCCTGCTCCCTACCCGAGCAGACAGAGAGAGAGCGAGGGAGGGAGAGAGACGCCGGCGATTGTTGGGAGCTTCGCCCTCCTCCTCCTCTCACTAAGTAAGAAGTCGGATGGGGGCGGCGGGGGTGGAGCACGTCGGGCGGGGTGGGGGGGGCGGAGGGCGCCGCCGAGCGTGCCTAATCGGACAGGACAGTTCCTGCTTATTATAGAACCAAGTACGGATAATAAAATCTGAATCAAACTGCCAGCTGAGAGCCACGAGAGAACCTCCTCCTCTTCAATTTTTAAAGTTATGGAAGCGCTTGACACTGAGGTGGATCGAATAACACCGGTTTGCGTGCAAATACTTACTTAGCGAGGCCAGGCCAAATCTGCGCAGCCGACACGCAGGTGAGCGGCGCTGCTGCTCCGGCTAATTACACCGCAGCCCGGGCCACCACCCCCCCCCCTCGCCCTACAGTCACTCGGTCCAGCACTCCCACGCTCCCGCCAACTCACCAACCGTCACAATCCCTCCCTTGAGTGGGCACAGTTCATCTCTTTCCATTAGTTTTCACCAGAGCGGCCAACGCGATGACAAATTCATGTTTTGGCTGCCGGGAACCGGTGGCGATCACGGAGACGCCGAAACACCCAAACACGAAGAGGAGAGAGGCCGAGGAGAGAGCGGAGGGGGAGGCAGCGGCAGCCAAAGAGAGGCTGGCATCTCCGAGCAAGCTGCAGGCCAGCCTTTATCTCTCGCAAACTACGCTCATATGCAGCAGATTTGCATTAGCAAAATACATTCGGGGGCAAATATAATGCCGCCTGGATTAAGCTTTTTCTTCTGCAGATCAGAGAGAACGTTAATACTGTGCGTATCTGCCAAATTTTCACTGCCAAAGTTTTAAAAGAAGAAAAACTGTTGTTCTCATCCACTCACTGGTCCGTCTTTACAGGCCGACTTTAGTGGCAAACTGTTTGGAATTAAATTTAATAACTTGAAAATTGATAAATTCACACAAAATGTTTACAGTAATTGTGTAGTAAGACGCTCAGTGGTGGTGACGTTTAGGTCACGCAGCCACAGTGTGTTTGTAGCCTAGCATTAGCTTTTTACTTCTAGCGATTTAATTTACGCTACGGAAATCACAAAAGCGGTGTTCATCTGTAAAGATTATCTTGCTGAACCAAACGTGTAAGTATCCTACACTTGTGTTTGCTTATTTTTTGCAGGCATTAAAAATCCATTTCAAAACTCCCGTAGTCTTTCAGTGAAGGGAAACGGGGCGATGCTAACTTCCGGGTTAGCCTACGGAAATATGTCATCCCCAGACCACTCTATGTTAGCAAGCGTAGCAATCAGCCAGAAGGCTGCTGTATCTCTGAAGGTGACCATGGCCTCCATTTCATTTTCTTCCAAATGTTTACTTACTTACCCTGAGGCGGCCATCGGCAATTTTAGAAGAGTAACTGAATACTGACTCTGCTGACTTGGAGTAGTTTACTTCTCACTTTGGTGCAATGACGTTTAACATCACTGTTTGCCGTGCTTGCCAGGTAAACCAAAGGAATCATTCTGACCACGCCTGGTCTCGCCCATCACCAATGTGTGGTCAGACATCTCACATAAGTCAATGCTGATTATTTAATGTAATTAAAACCCAACTGAATGGATATTGTGTCGTATTGTGAGCGCATATTTCATCCTTACACCACCAGCTCTGCAAACATATAATCCTCTGGAGTATTATGACGCGGAGGCTTGCATGACATTAACATACGATTAGGATGTGTGATTATTTCCAGAAATCACAGTTGCAGTCAAAATAAGATTTGCACGGTCCGCAAGTGAAGCAGGAAGGTAGAAATGCAGTTGATCTACAGATTTGTGTAAAAAAAAAAAGCTCACTGAGGCCGGCGCAGCTCCGAATCCCCTCCGTGATTTACAACACGGTGTGTGCCTTCCGAAATGTTTGTTTTCTCATGATCTGAACGGGTTGATTAGGTCAGCGGTGTGAGGATTTAACCTCCCAAATGAAAACTAAGTGGGGGTTGGTAAATATAAGCTTGCTGATTTGCTCAGACAGCCCCCCTGTTTGCTCTCTCAGGCATCCCGAGAGGGGAAAAAAATAGTTTACTCTGCTATAATCCTGCAACGGCACAGTTAGACTTCTTCTGATGCAGAGAAAAAAAAATTAAAAAACATGCAGAATATTATTTCTACGGCACAAAAAAGTCGTTTGTGACCTCAGATTATTAATTTGTGGGCACAAATGAGTTTTCCTCTCCTTGACACAGTATTCAAACACCCTGCATTTAACCACCCACCTTTGCCCACCTGACAGTAGGTGCACCATCTGTGCCTGCAGCCTCCATCTGTAGTGCTTAGTCAGACCCAAACCATATGTTTGGTCATTGCTCCGTGTCTTCTTTCCTCATCTGTGCCCACTGACTCCATCTCCATACCACACGGCCAGCTGCTCGGCCACTGTCGCACGTCTGATGCCTGTGAAAGTTGCCAAAAAGCACAAAACCTTTATTTATTCAAGGGAACCAGCATCTCTTGTCCTGTTCGCACTGACACAGCTCAGCATTACAAGCATACGAGGCTTTCGTACTTCGGCGTAGTCCGGTTAAGTGAAATCTCTCTCTGTATGAGGAAGTGTGTCTCAGAATAAAAGTAAAAGTTCCCCCTGTCTGCATAAGACAACACGTTACTGAGTAATTCATGAGTAAAGACTGGAGGAGACTGAAGTAGTGAGATAAACTTTCTGGAGGTGAGATGCTGTGCGGAAGTACCTCGAATGCTTCTGAGGTGCATTTGCACGGAAGTACAAAGTGTTAATGAAGGGTTCGTCTTTCGGTGTGAACACACCTTCGGTTCGTGCCAGCACATTTTGGCAGAATTGGAGCATGAATGTTTGAATAAACGGTTTCCCTGATCGTTCATACAACAGCACAGAGCAAGATAATTAATTTTTGGGATGGATGCAATCACAAATCCGAGCTCTCGGGGAGTTTTAATTAAAGCGATAATATAACGATGAAATTAGGTTTAGTGTTTGTTTGGATCTCAAGTAGTTGTCGCCGCGGCAACGGCAACTTTTACTGCAGGGGTGATAGGTTCAGGCCTTTTTTTTTCTTCTCATGGCCACGTTTCTGTTTTCAAGTGCCCAACAACTCAAAAGCCTTTTGTTTCTGGTGACATTAAAGAGCATTACGCAAGCCACTTCTTATCATCCTATTATTTATCAAACATCCAGGCAGCTGTTTCGAATAGCTGATGATGAAAATGAGAAGAGCAGTGACTCACTTTATGGTGTCATTCGGTTTGTGATGCAATAATGAATAATGAAATAATAATGAAATAATAATAAAATAATAATGAAATAATGCCTTTGGGGAAACCTCCCTTTTTTTGCGCGTTGTAAAGGTCAAGATGTGTCTCGCGTCAGTACCACACACCTGGTGAGGATTCAGTGTCATTCTTCAAAACACTTCAGTTGGTTGAATGCTCGCCAAGAATCGTGACCTTTCCACCAGGTCGGCATGGTTTAATCAAACCCCCCATTGTATACTGTCACGTTAATCAGCAGAATAAATATTACGCAACGTATGTTCCTGCAAACCATGTCTTTGTTGCAACTTTATGTTTTCTTTGGGTCCCAGTTTTTATTTTTACGTTGTGGCACGGCTGTGTGTTAAGCTTAGCTACACGAAACGCTTGGTTAGGATTAGGAAAACATCGACCTTTGCCTTAAAATACCTATTTCTCGTCACGTGTATCTTTTTTTGGGGTCACAAACACGACTAGAAATTGTCCCGAGCTCTCCTTAAAATTATCCAGCAGTATCACACGTATAAATATTGAACCTTGTCGCCTAGCTTCACTTCGCCACCGTCCCCATCTCCTCGCGACGTTAAGGTCAGGTCACAAACATGTCATGTGAACGTGATACGACACGTATTGTAGAAATCAACATGGTGCGTTTGGCACAAACACATTTGAAGGCCTTGTGACCAAAAGTTCCTCATTCAGACTCTGCAGACAGCAGACACTACACACATTACACTGCATACACACACACACACACACACACACACACACACAAGCCCACACGCACAGGGACGTACGAACACACTCGCACATTGTGTCATCTGTTCGCAGCAGTAATTTAGCCGTCTGTGATGAGATCTGGCAGGCCAACATGACAACATAATGAGTACGCTGACAAGCGTGAGCACTACGAGAAACAGAAATGGGTAAAAAAAGAAGAAGAAAAAGAAAAAGAAGAGGAAGAAGGAGAGGATTTGGGCTATTTTCAGGGCCTGTTCGGTGTGTGTGTGTGTGTGTGTGTGTGTGTGTGTGTGTGCATACAGGAGGACAGGGGAGACTGTTAATTACTGTGATAGAGCGAGTGAGAAGGCTTGTCACGTTAGCCCCAGGCGGCGTTGACAATAGAAGGTGATTTACATGAAGGATATGATGGAAGGATTTTTAGAGGGCTCGTCAGGTAGAGAGAGATGATTATGGCTTGGAAAGGTGTGTGTGCGTGTGTGTGTGTGTGTGTGCGACAGAGAGAGCACAGAAAATCTGAGCATTTATTTATACACATTGTCGATTACAGTCCCTTGATGTTAACCTCACTTTGTAGCAGTGTCACACACTCCTCAGCATTCGTTATTAAAATAATAACCCTGCTAACTTCAATAACTTTACTGACTTATTTTAATTTAAAATGTTATCAAGCAAAAAACCCCAGAACAAAATTAAAATATACAGAGCTGGTCCAAGTTCTGAAGAATTTTAATGAGATGAGGGTTTCAAATGGCAGAAGTCTGACTGATGGTCTCCCATATGTAGATACGCACTGAATAAATATTTGGTAAAAACTTTCCAAGCAGTTTCTATCTGGCTTTAGGATTATTCATTTTTTTCATATGTCTGACATGCTGAGTGAAAAAAAGAGAGAACGATCACGTCTGACAAATCACACATGAGAGATTAGAGGCGACGGGAGAAGCTGAGAGTTAATGAGGCAAGATGAGACATTTAGATAATGATGTGAAATGTGCTGACGACATCGGACAACAAGATCAAAAGAGAGGATTTAGAGAAAAGGGTAGAGGAATGTGAACGAGAGAAACGAAACACGCCGACAAAAGTGAGACAAGATGACATGAGATGAGGGGACGGGAATCAAGACGAGATAAAGGAGACCGAATATGAGACGAGGCAAAATGTATATAAAAAAAAAGACAGGATGAGATTACATTCAGTTAAATAAGATGATATGACAAGAACCGGGATGAGACATGTAGAGTGGAAACATGGGACAAGGAAAAATGCAAGACGAGATGAGATTAGATGACACGAGGAAACAGGAATCAAAATGACACCAAACAAATGATATATGAAACAAGACAAAACGCTTAAGACGAGAGAGTTTAGATCGTCATCATCGCGATTTGCAAGGAGGCAACAAGTGTGAGGCGAGGTGAGATAACATGAGTCGAGGCGGCAATAATCGAGTCGGACATAAAGTGATGAAACACGGGAGAAGGTAAAATGTGTCAGCCAACATTCAGCTACAGGAGACAAAATGACGGTGAGAAATGCTCAGACAGGATCATATAAAATATAGAGTATATATAATGAAATGAGTTGTATAAAATAAAATATAACAGAACCACATGAGATGTACAGTTTGAATTAGATGAGATAAGAGACAGTGAGATAAGATTAATGAGACCAAGAAAAGCAAAATTACAGGAGGCATGATAATTGACTCACAAAATGCGACACAATTAAATTAAATGAAAGAAAATGAGATGAGACAAACTGAGATGAGACTGAAGTGTATATTACATGTCAAGGTAAGTCGCAATGAAGACCAGGCGAAACAGCAAGACGCTGATGACAAACCCATGAGACAGAACGAGAAATGACAAAAACATAAAGCTATAGTAGCCATGTGCGCAATGAAAAGAGACAGATGCAACAGTAAAAAGACTGAAGACGCTGTCGGGACAGACTTTCCAGTGTCCTAATAACAGAACAGGGTCCTCAAGAAGCCCACAGATCTTATCGGAGCGACCGCGTCCTGTCGCCCTAATCACCGCAGATGTGATAACTGAATTATCCGTCTCCTCTGATCTTTCCATCTGATAGGAAAGCTGCACTTCCTCCTCTCCGGGGCACAATTCAACTCCAGTGAACTGCCACCATTTCCCAGTCTCACATCTGCACCCCAGCTCTGATCGTATCTCTGCAGTTCAGCAGGAGGAGCTGGAGGGATCGCACGGAGTCAATTGCCTGTCTTGATACATTGGTCAGGAGCCAGCCTCAAAGACCGATGGTTTGTAATGTATGTCACGGCTCGTGAGCAGCGCGCATTTGAATCTGAGCGTCGCGGTGGTAAGCGGTCAAATGAGATCGAAGCGGTGAGCGAGGAAAAAAAAGGCATAAACATACTTTCAGGTCATTTAGGATCATTCACGGAAGATTTGTGCTCAAATAACTCAAAACCCACACAGCCACAGATAACGCACAACGACATCACAGCCATACACAGAGATTTCAAAAGTGATATTGGAAAATATTTGGAGGATAAGTTCAAAGGATGATGAGAAAAAGTACAATACATCTTATTAAAGATCTGATAATAAATAGATTAAATTAAACCAGTTATAAGTCGATAAACTGACCGGTTTTATAGGAGCGACTTCAGCACAGCGGGGACTTGGTGATCCTTCAGCTGAGCCAAAGAGATCGGTCATGGCATCAGATTAAAGCTCTTAAAGTGGGCTTAATGAAAAAGATAAGAAAGGCAGCCAACATAACCTCTAGGTCCATCTTGGACTGACTCTGGATGAGACACAGTTTAGTGGGCTGCTGTGTCCTGCTCTTTATTGGAACGGTTACTAAGATGTACATTTGCCAAAACACCACAACCTGTTTAAAAAAATACATCTGCTTAGGTATAAACGGGGGTGGTCGACACACCTTAACCACTCCCAAAGCTGCCATCTCGAGCTACCAGTGGTTCCTCAAAGTACGCTGATGACACCATGCTATAACTGGAAGCCTGGCAAGATGGATTGGCAAGATCATATGTTCACGTGACCTTGCAAATCCAGCTGCCTGCAAGGTAATACCTGTCTAGCTACAGTATGGACATAACATAACAAAGCCAAGCATGGCATATGACGTTTTTCTCTTAAAGCAGCATCTCTTTATGACTGCTTTACTGTCTGAGGTACAGCCACCCAGTCACTGTTTGGCTTTTTCAGCAAACTTTGTGGTGTTATGGTGAAAGGAAAGGACAGCAAACACCTTGATTTAATTTAAACTTCGGCCTGTTTGGTCAGGTCAGATTAAGAAAAGAATTTCAAAGAAAGCTAATTTTCTTGGTCTTTCTTGATCAGATAAGATAGGATAAGAATTGACGATTGTCAATAGATTTAATGTTTTCTTCCTCTGTGCTTTTGGCTCTGATGTCATTTTCAGAATCTGTGTCTCTGTATGCTATATATCTTTATCTATACCTACACTAAATACTTATTTACTTCATCCAGAAGTTTTCTTTCACAATGCTTGAACCCTACAGATTCAAGTCCTCACCTGGGGATATTTCAAATGGTCCTTGACCACACCCAACACTGACCCTCGGTGTGGTACAGGGTGCAAACTTGACATTTTTATAACCAGAAGAGATCAGTGAAACAATGTTTTTTCTCTAACAACTACCACAAGAATGAAAGGTAAGTGTGTCCTGACCCTTGGTTTTAATTAGCATTTTTAATTGTTTCCTTACAGCACCATAAAAAGTCTATCGAACTTCTTGGGAAGGAGCTACAGCGAACATCTTAAACAGTTCTTTACAGCACCGTGGAGAGTCTATCTGTCATAACGCTGTGATAAAGAGTGTACATCTGTGTTTGGGACCCGCTGACCTGCTTTGAGCTCCAGAAGTTTGCGTTATTGAACGTTCTTCTGCTCGGCTTGATAAAAAAAACGCCGCCGTTGCGCTGCAGGAAAATTGATTATCGCCACATATATAGCCCTCCACCTCACTCATCCTCTTCAAAAGAGAGATGCAAAACGATAACAGATAGCCGGTTAATGAAGCATGAATGATTAAAGAGCCCCGCAGGGAGAGGTTGTCAAACACCGCAGACAGCAAAGCTTCTTTTTTTTTTTATTTGTGTCATCCTCTGTTCACTTTCAGCTGGGGGGCAGGAGACACACAAAGGGGAAAGAGAAAACGGGAGGGAGGTGCTGTGCCACGGGGTGAACTTGAAGGAGACCAGACGAGTTTGCAAGAAAAAAGATAAACTATGAGAATAAGAGTTGGGATTAAAGGAAGGTTTATCTATCTCGCCCCCGAAAGAGCTCTAAAGGAGGAGGAATCTGAGCCTTATTAATTGTACAGGCATATTTGAAAAGGCCCTGGCAAGTGACCTGCTTCTAATATGAATTCAGGATGGCGTGAAGAACCAAAACATTATAATCTTCTCATCTTAATACGGGCCATTAGACCCCCACATTAAACCTCCTGCGCACACTCACACTATTAACCTCACAGCACACCTCAGACACACACCTACGGTGACTCAGCTCTCTGCGACTTTTCCCGGCTCTCCACGTGACCCCTCCATCCTGCCTTTGATCAGGAACCCTCAGTAAACACGGGCAGGATTTACATCAGCGGAGGCAAGCTGCTCTCATCACTTTTGCTGCGCCAAAGCTTTTTCTTTTTTTTTTTTTCCATCAGCAGAGCATTTTGAGGAGGCACCCAGCATGGAGGAGAATTACATCAGCTCTGAGGGTGCAGCTTTTTTTTCTGTCAGCAGTGTCTCAGAGCCAGTAAATAATCCCTAAGTGCTCCCTATTTGACCTCAGATTGATCCGTCGGAAGTAAATCTCGCCGCTGCGCGCGGAAAAAGTAGAAGGCGCTAATGAAAGTGTGAAAACAGTCTGTTGCTGCTCGGTAATTTAGTTTCTGTCAACAAATCAAACATTCGGAGAACAGTAAGTCACTTAAGCTTGCTTTGTAAATATGAGTGAATGCAGTCCCACGCTGCGAAACGGTGATTTTCAAACAACGCCGGCATTTCTCCCACGCTGTAGATCAAACTGTGGCAGTCATTTAAAGCCCCTTTAATTGCCTCAACGTATGGGATTTGATTCACTTTAAAAATTCATCAGATGCCCAGTTTACATTTTTCTTCACAAGTCAAACTTGTGATCTGTCTTTGTAAACAGGAGTTTATAGAGATTAAAAAGTCCCACATCCGTCTCTTTTCGGCTGTGAAGTGTTTCATCTTTCTGCACATGGTTTTCTAAGTCTATAACTTTTATACACGAGAATGAAAATGGCTCGACTTCCCAGCTATAACATTACCCGGATCCTCTGCGTTGTGTGGCCCAGAGAGCGTATGCGTTAGAGACTTCCGCCGACCGAGCTGGCTAACTTCTACTTTGCCGTTGGGTTAACTTGAATAGAGATAGAGATTATTGAATCTTGTGGTGCTCAAAAAAAAACAAAACAATCTGCCTTTCAGTTCAATCATCATCCATTCATTGCGTTGATCACTTACTATCATTGGTCAGGGTTGGGGTATTCTTTACTAACTCTAAGTGTTGCTGAGAGCCATATGCATATCTGACGTTGAGCATAAATGAACCTTAAAGCTCACATTGACATCATGTATCTTGTTTGTTTAATCAGCACAACAACTGAAATGTTGTTTTTTTGGAAACACACAAACCTTTGTTTGTCATGTCCCTCCAGGAAGTTGCAACATTTTGATCTCTGATTTCCAATTCTGCACACCCATGAAATGTTCCCCAAACACTGCATCAGTGTGATGGTTGGTCGAATTTGCAGAAAAGCTGCAGTGATTGGAAGAAAAAAAAAATATAGTCATGCAGAAATCAAAGGATTGGCAATCACAACATCACAACCTCCTGGAGGGTCGGACTCGTACATGCCGCCGATCGGCTTTTTGAGGAACACCTTTCCAAGTCTCGTCATTAGCTGGTGCATCGTGAGAGGTTTTGAGATGGCTAACTGTGGGCGATCATTTCACTTACTTGTCATGGCTGGAGGGGCGGCAACGTGCAAAAATAGTTATAGATTTCTACTTTAAACGTTGTCCGAATAACATTTTGTAAGTGACCCGATCGACTGAGCCCCTAATTAGCAGGAATTTAAATCTTGATGACAACCAGTGAATGGCAGCAGGGGGGTGAAGAAAATAAGCAAATAAAAATTTTGTAAAAATTTCACATAAAAAAAGCTAATCAACAATCACCTCCAGTTATCTTGATGAATATCCTCAAAAGAGGATTTACGGCTACTCATCTGTTCTGCTGATCCAAGCGTCTCCAACACAGATGTGGCCCCATTAATGTACA
Source organism: Lagodon rhomboides (assembly GCA_039737535.1). Lineage (NCBI taxonomy): Eukaryota > Metazoa > Chordata > Actinopteri > Spariformes > Sparidae > Lagodon > Lagodon rhomboides. The sequence continues at coordinate 23,307,018 of CM077790.1, forward strand.
GCGTTTAAACAGACTTTCACATAATGGGGGTCCCCTAATATAAATACTGTACGTGAACCACTAGTGCTATATAAAGAATGATCAGAATGTGCTCTTAGCAGAGCAGATGGTTGCAATTCTGCCAGCGCTAACTAGCGCCGAGCGATTATGTGCGATGATAAGTTGCTTCTCAGTTGAAAGCCTATCATTAGGGCTTTAATTAAAGCAGTAGCCGGGGCGGGTGACACTGTCTGCCACGGATTCCTCGTACCCATGAGGGCTGATACGCTCGCTTCCCTTTCTGTCAGAGCCACGTGGTGCACATGTGTGCCACATGAATCCATTTTTCCTTTCGTGTAAGTAGCTTGGTGCACACACACACAGATGGCAGTGTGCAAGGCTGAGAGCAACCAGTGTCGCCTTGTGTGGTCGAGCGTCTAGACTAAGTGGATGCCCGATGGCATTTATTAAGGGAAAAGCCTTTCTTTCACAGTCGGACACAAGAGCCTGTCAATCTCGCTGCAAACTCTTTTGCTCGTCCAAATCTGCGAGTGCAAGGATATATTGACAGAATGTATTGGTACAGTAGAGATATTCAGTCGCATTGTGCACATGTATTCTGCCGCTCTGCCTCGCCCACAGACAGAAACAGACAGATACAAAAAAATGAAATAAGCGCTCTTCTGTGCGTTTGACCCGAGTCAAAAAACGGGAGAAAAAACGATAATTCCATCTGCACAAAGGACAAGTGGATAGTCTGGGCTCTGTGTGACTGGCCTAGTTTTTTTGGGGGATGCAGATGGATTAATAAAACATGGCTGGGAATAGATGTTGTACCCCAGACCTGATAGGAGAGTCAGAGGAGGACAGAGTCGCCCTTTCAACGCTTTAATGTTTTGGCGCAGGACTTTTGGTTCTGTGAATGTCCACACCGTCCAGTGTAAACACATATTAATGTTTAAAGAGCACCCTGGCTCACGAGGCTGAGTTACTATCGTCATTTCAGTGACTTCTTTATTTACTTATTTTAGATTTGCTGACGTGTGGCAGCTTTGCAGCGTGATTCCAATGTAAATTCTGAACCATCTGCGTGCAAATGTGCTGTAAGAATAACAATTCTTATCATTACAGTTCTATTTTTTTCATTGTTCTGACTCTTCTGTGGGAATTGAACATTTTAGATCAATGTATGAACAGTTTAGATCAGGAGTAAATGTATTGATTGGGTCAATCAACCCCTGACTGATGACGGCAGCATTGTCGTGAGGTCTGACTCTGCTGTCCTGTTGTCACCTGACTGAATATCCCCTGAATATAAGGCAAGACGATCTGAAAGTCTGCAGAGAACGCCATGCATCTGATTCATCACAACAAGGCTGTAATATCTCGAGAGAATTAGCAACTCTCGGACTTCAACGTGGAGAATCTCCCTACACTTGTCAAGCACATTAGAATTTAAATGAAACAATGACTTGAAAAAGTTCACATAAGGGCTGTTACCACTCATGTTTAGTGTCTGTGATGGTCTGTCGCCCTCCGTTTGGGAGACCAAAGTTCTCTAAACAAGCAGAGGTAAAGATGTGGAGGCCTGTCAGAGCATCGCCGAGGAAAATTAATTGCAGAGGATGCACGACGGGATTACGTAACCGCTCAGTTATGTCAGTTTCATCTGATTTGGTCAAATTAAAGCTGACAGTGAGCATTTTAACCTTACAGTCGTTGTCTCGTTACAGCTGTCCTGTGTTTACCCAGAAAATACCCGGTATCTCCAAATAATTGCTTCAGAGAAAAGCACATCACTTAATCCCGACCTTCTTTGTGTCTCTCTCCCCCACTTTTCCCAGCAACTCCCTGTCTCTTAAAGAGCACTTTGAAAGCACCAGGCATCTGGCAGCAGCCTTATTAAAAGAATATACAGTTAAATTGAATGCCATCAATAGCGCTAAACTGCAGGCGCTGTATAAAATGTCAATCAGCGTCCTTGAGAGGCCGGCCGCCGACTGCTGCTGGAAAACGAGCTGATTCGAACGCTCCTTCGCTTTGTTAGCGTCTCGGGATTTATGGAGGCAGGGAGGACAGTTGACTTTATATCAGACAAATTGAAAGAAGAAAAAAAAAACACTTCAAATAATGGTTCATCTCTTCTACCAGCAGAGGCTCATTTAAACGAGTGTCATTTTTTAGAGCATGCAGGGCGGAAGTCTTTCTGCTCAATAACCAGCCAGCAGAATTCACATTCTGTGGTTATTCATCGCTGGCCTTGATAACGCAGACCGCATGCATAAATTTAAAGCAGTAAAATATTTATTAAAAAAAAGGAAAACTTGTCTCATTTCTTCACTTTCAAGGATAACCCGCGCTCCTACGAGCATTATTAAAAAAGGCCAGGGTGGTTTTTTTTAGTAATCACATGATAAAAAATAATTGATTCTGCACCCTGTGTGTTAGATTGATCCGAGGAAGCTGTTGCATACTTTCCACTGAGGTTGCGTCGGAACACCTTTCCATCAGGTAAGTGCAGTTCAAAGCTCACTTTACATTTTAATGCAAATGTTGTTGACGAGAGAACCAAGTCGAAAATGAAAAATAGCTTAATAGATGCAGGGAAATACGGAAGCCCTGAGAGGCAAGACAGAAAAACAAATTCTGGTGATTCGTTTTACTATTTTTTTTTTTTTTTATCTGCAACAGTTTTGGCAGGTAAATACATTAACAACTTCTTCCAGGTGATTTTGAATTTGTTCATGAGCTCTGAATTTGAAGAAAATGAAAAAAATAAAAAAATAAAAATCACATGCCAAAACTTTTTTCACCTGTTTTTACAGAAACATTAAAACAAAAAAATTAAAATGGATCACCACTAGAATTTTTTTTTTCCTCCTTGGCCTTCAGGGCTTCCATAGAAAAGTGTGAAATAGTGCAAAATAGCTCAATCCTATTATATCATAATGTATTTCCCTGAAATTACCTAAAATAAAAAATAAAAATTATAACACTGGAGTGTTTTTATATGGCTTCTCTGGAGTCACTCCTAAAAACCGTGCTTCCATATTTTTACACAGCTGAAGAATGCGATCCCGGAGAGTTCAATTACAGTAAGTGATAACATGAGGCTAACCCGATCCTTTATTGAAACAAAGTCTGACTGATGGATGTCAGTTCAGACGGCCTGGCTGTGTTTAGTCCAACGGAGCGAGCTATCCAAACACCTCGAGCTGTTTGAATTAATGCTGTACGGCACAGTAACCATCACCCGGAGAAAATGAAGATGGATGACCTGACTATGAAAAACATTCCTCGGTCAAAGGTCGCGCATCGGCTCGCATGCAGCCTCCGACTCGCTCAAAACACAATCCGCCGTGCCAGACTCAATACAGACATAATGCCGTACAAACCAGTGTTGGAGAGTTCTTATCTTTGACTAACCAGTAATACAGCACGTATCTTGTTTGCCCCCTGAAGCCAGAGGGAAGCTGTATTTACGGAGGGGAAGTAAACAAAATATCTCAAATGTTTCAAATCCAATTGCGTGTAATGCAGTCATGATCATCATCCCTGCCATTACCGCTGCTGCCCCCTGAAATGAAATCTCCGAGTCATCTTGTCTGCTATTAGCTCGGCATTACATTACAGTCTCGGGGAAGGTCAAGGTGACATGTGTGGACTTGTTCTGCTCTCCTCCTCCTCCTCCTCCTCCTCCTCGACACGCACGGTGAATTCCTTGCAATAGCTGCAAAGTAGCAATTTCCTGTCATTTGCCGAGGGGACTTGTGAGGACTCTGTAGAGAGGAGTCCGCCTCCACTCGTTCGCCTCCTTCCCCGTTCTCCCAAAAAAAAAAACGCCGCTAAATGCAGTATAAACAATTACTGTCTCGAGTCTGATGATACGAAGCCCAGAAATGTTCCACCGAGGACGATTGTGTTTTCTCCAAACGGCCGCGATATTGCTGTGATTTCCTGGCTTTTTAGCAAAGTGCTTCATATTTACAGTGCACTCTCCGGTCCCGATGAATAAATATTGTGCGGTTGTCTGTGATGATGCCGTTGCGGACGATTATTGCAAATCGCAGTCTCTTTTGAGGATGGACGGTTACATAAAAATGAGCTATTGTATAGTAAAAAAACTGCGCTACCTGCTTGTTTACTTCTATCTGGGCTTTTCTTTTCTTTTCTGTGGCAAAGACGAGTGTTATAAAGTATTCCTCTGCAGCCGGGGCCCCATATTTTCCCTTGTAGCCCTGCACACAAAAGCTGAAACTAAATAATTCATCTGCTACATTTGTACTGAAGGTGTATCATCCTATGAAACGCTCGGTTTAGCCTCCCCAAAACTGTGTTGTCAGCGCAGCCAGGTCGGCCCGTAAGTGCTTGCGTCTGCTTATGCGGCGGCACCAGACTCGCGCAAAACAAACGCTCCCTCATGTGTCTGTTCATCATCACAAATACCCCTCCGTCACACAAATGGGAGGCACATCATGGGCCGCCTGAGTTATGACCCTTCCTGTTAATACGGAGGAGAAGCTTGTATCCTGCAATGGATATTCAGCGGGAAGGAAATCAAATAAAACGGAGACTGTTTTTGCTGACACATCTGCAGCGGGTTACGACGCTGCCAACTGGCAGCTGTGACGATGATGACATATTGACAGAGGCTCCGCGGGGACACTCGCGGCTCCATCGCTGTTTGGGGCTCCGGGGCAGGAGATTTCTGCTTTGGGGTTTTCGTCGGGGGAAATCTAGACGGGGTTGATGACGCCTGCGGGCCTCTCGGATGAGGATGGATGAGGACATTTGGCTGTCAGCGGTGAGGAGGCCTATCTGGCTCTGTCAGAAGTCCACGAGGGAGGGAGAGAGAAGACACGGGGGGCCTGGTCTCGATAGGCAAATGCAGCCTTCCTCGCATCATCATCCTCATCTCTCGCAGGCTGGAATTTGTGGTATTTTCTTTCTTTCTTTTTTTTTTTAGAAGAATCTTTCTTCGGTCATCGATCGCCGCTTCGGTGAAGGAGGTGCTTGCTATTCTTCTCTGAACTCCGAAGCGTCTTTAACAAATCACGCTTTTTTTTTTTTCCCAGCCGGGGTAGGTGCATGTAGAAGTGCCGAGGGAGCCACTTTAGATGATTGGGAAGAACACATAAGAGCCCCCGTGCGAGACAGTCATCGATTTCGCTGCATTTCTCTGCCCGTCTTTGTTGTTCGGGGCTCTTCGGGGCAGCAGTCTGGTATCCCACAACAAACACGCCATGGGGGGGGGGTGAGCAATCCACAGGCCGGTCCACAGGGTGCCTTATCAATCAATATGACCTTCTGCTGGAGCGCTGGTTCTCCCCTTCGTCTTCGCCTTCCCCACCCCCCAGCGTCTTCAGCAGCCTACACTGCCCGCTGGGTGATGTAGGCTTTTTAGCACATCGCAGAGCTGAGCCAATCTGTGCTCATTATCTGGGTGTCCTTTAAAAAAAAAAAAAAAGATAGCAGTGGGTTAACATAATGATGTGATTGTCAGCCGCGAGGATATTTGCGACCCGCTGGCATGACACTGAATCGCTGAGTCACTCCTCGGCGAGCCATTAAAAATCAGTCCCCGAAAATCTCAGGAAGAGGGTGAAACAAGAAAATGGATTTAATAAACGACTACAGCCGCCTTGGGAATTTGAGTCCGGAATGTTTTCATTTTTCCCCCGACTGAAACGGCCTCGCTAATTGGGTTACGTGGGCTCAGCGAGGAAGTTGTCAAGCTTCAGGGGTTTTTATTCGTGCCTGGCCGTCAAATCACAGCCCGGGGCGGTGACCCTCTGGGCGACGCCCCCACGAGGGCCTTTAAGGTACAGCTGTCTGATGAGTCAGTCCAGAAGCCCCGCTTTCCCCCCCGAAAATCCCAGGTTCTGAGGTGATAGGGTGACAGAAGGCAAGAGGCCACACAGCTTGGTATTATGGCAGGGTTTTTACTGCCCCTCAGGTCGGCTTAGTGGCTGCCGAGGAGAAGTAGCAGCCTCACTCTTAACTGTAAAGGACACAAAAACCGCAAGTACTGTGGATAGTGCGCCCTGCGGACACACACCTGCACACAGCCTCGCATTTTAAACCTGTGTTTCCCTGATATTTTTTGTGCATTAGAGATAAACACGCACAGATAACTCCATGTTTGTTCATTAAGGACGGGGTTTGAAAAAATCTGATTCTCTCACCACGTTTGACACTAAGCTCCCGCGCTTTAGCTGATTCTGCCACATTCGCGCTTAAGGAAAGCGTTTGCGTACGAGCTTAAAAATTTAATGAGTCAAAGGCAATAATACGGTCTGACATTGATTTTTTTCCGAGCAATTATAAGCAACGTCTGCAGCGCCGCCGTAATTACGAGGGCCACCCTGCCAGCCAGGCCCAGATGTTGGGACTCAAACAGATGCGGTCCACCTGCTGGGATGAGGACGCCGACTTATGACCGGCAGATCAGAGCAACTTTCTTCTTGTCCACCGTCTTACGGAGAGAGAGACCGCGGCTCACAGCTGCTAATGGCATACAAGCGGCCAGCCACTGATGACGCAGTGGGTGTGTTTGCATCTGTGCATAATGATCACAGGAAGCTGGCTGCGTGACACTAATGACTGTCAACATATGTGCGAACCGACTCTCCCGCGCGATCATTTGCCAAAATTGTTTTAGTAATTGAAAAGATACTAAACAACACTTCCCTACCCGCCCGAATGTAGTTATTCTATAGCTGCTCCCCCTGATTCTCAACTATAATTGCAGTATGGCTTCTGCCAGATGAGACAAAGACATCAATTCAAAGACTGTTGACTATTTCACACCATACAGGAAAGCTGCGTTCCATCCAAATATGCATTCATGCCTGCCCGTGCATGCATGTGGGAATGAGTCTGTGCATTCGTGTGTGTGTGTGTGTGTCTGTCTAAAAGCGGCTACGGTGGTGGCGGCTTCCTGGGGAATTGAAATTAATGAGTGTAATCAGAAGCAAACAGCGAGCCAGGCAAGGGCAATTAATACAAGCAAGGCGAGCAGAGCTGCCGGTTTGCTCGGCCAGGCATGGCTGGAGCCGAAGAGATGGAGGATTAAGATGCAACCGCAGACAAACTCCGCCGCTTTTTTCCATGCACGCAGCAGATGTCCGCGGAGGGGCAGGCGCTGGGAGCCTGGCACCGGCACACATCCGCCAACCGGCCACTCGGTCAGCCCGGCCCAATGCGAGCTGACAACCTCCTGGCAGCGTTCTGATAACACCATCTTCTCTGTTTAGTTGGAGAGCCAAGGGAAGGCCCTCGGCGGGGCCCCCGCGCTGCATACGAAAGGGACTCGGTGCAAAGCCGCACAGTGGAGCTACTATGTGCGAGAGGCGGAGAGAGACAGAGGAACATAAAGAGATAAAGAGGGGGAGAGAGGGCATTGTGCGCGACTCAAGTACATCTCAATGTGAGGGGGTATTTTTTGGTTACCCCTGAGTTCCCCGCATGTTTTTCCGATTGAAACATCCTTGGCTGCGCGCATTCCTTCAAGCATACTTCAGTATAAATAAACACATCGGCCCCAGCTGCTCTCAGAAACGGGGCTCTGCTTGTTGTTTTCTTTAATTGACGCTAAACGAGAGCGTCACCCGCCCAGGATCTTTTCACTCAGCCCGCGCTTTGTTCCCCTGAATGGCGTCGGTTCCCCCGGCGGTCTCGCATTTCCACTGTTTACGCGAGATAATGATGCATGCGTAAGGATACACCGGCAGGCCAGGAGAAAGGGGGCTGATATGGACCGCGGCGACTGCCTCGTCGGGTCCAAACCAATCTGCGTCGAAACGGAACTATGATGTCAGCTCACGCAATGTTCGATGCACGCAGAAAATTAAAAAAAAAAGGACTCCAAACAAAATAGCCTAAAGGTCACGTGAGGTCACGCGAACACGAGGCCAAACCTGATTGTACGGACGCCACAATGTTCCTGAACCCATTCCCTTCCTCGTGTAATGTCCTTAAAATGTAAATGTTATTACTTCGCTTGTGTCTCGAGCCTTAAGTAAACCTTTCCAGGAAGTTACCGCGGCTTTGTGGCATGAGGTGACCGGGCAATATGTTGTGATGTAATGTGATGTGGAGACACGAAACATTTCAATATTGGTTTTTTAAATCAGCTTAAAATGTTAGTATGATTTAAACTGGCACTATGTAGTTTTGGAGAAGAAATTCAAACTCAGAATTTTTATATTTACAATTTTAATGAGGTCATAATACAAACTCTTTTTCCATAAGTGAATTAACAAACTGTTCTCAGAGGAAAAAATAAGGTCTTAAGAAGGTCTGTTTGAAGCTAGAGAGGTGGCAGGGTCCACCACATATAAACAAAGTAAAACAGTCTGAAATTGTTTTGTCCTTTAAGGTCAGTTTGTTTAGTCAGTCATAAAAACAAAGAGAGTTTGTTTATTCAGTTTGTTTAGCAATTAAAAAAAAAGTGTCATTGAAGATCTTTCTCTTCTTCAACCAAAACTACATACTGCACCTTTAATGTGTGTAGAGGTCAAACAATTCAAATCTCCACCTCACCCAAACAACAAGTTAAAAAAACGTCACCCTCCCTAAACAATAGACGGGGTTTAAGGTCGGAGAATTGCGGAATGGGGCTTTAACACCGATGCCAAACACTGCTGACCTCATTCCCTCCTCCTCCAGTTATGTGGTTGTTCCTGTGCAGTTTCAGCGCCGCCGCTTTATGAAACACTGCTGGGTTGGAGGGCAAGTCCAACAAAATGACAAAGCAACTCCGTCAAACTTTGATTGAATTCTCCTCTAACGTGTTTTGTCAGCGGGAGAAATATCATTGCCTATTGATTGATTCTCTTACCGTTTCATAAATCCTGCTCTTTATTGTCCAGAGAGTGGCTGCTGCGGAGGAGTATTGTGTTAAAGCCGCCTCTGACACCTTCACTGGTACCGATAAATTACTGACACTTCAATAACTTGTGAAATACGCGCTCTTGTGCCTATGAAAGGCAACAGTTTAACGTGTCTCTCTTTTAGAAGCCCATTACTTTAATGGAGGACAATTCAAACTCGAAAAATTTACAGTTTTCCTCGTGGCTGTGGCCGGATAGAAATTGCCCGGTAACATCAGCTCACTCATATTGCTCTTAGGATTTGATGAGTTTCCTCACGTAATGGTGTTAAAAGGATTATTTTTTTCTCTTGGCCGGGGATCAGAGTCTTTCCTCTCTCTGGTGTAGCTTGTCTGCCCTCTTCTGGCCTCCTCTTGTCATGAGGTCAAGTCATATTGACTCATCACTGACAGACAAGACGAACATATTAGTTTCAGGTTAAATGTGTCGATCCGAAACACATTTTCAAAGTGTGTTTAAGGACGTTACCTTAATCAAGGAGTCCTTGAACTCCCCAGGAAAAGAGTCCCCCAGGACGCGCTTTAACAATTACTGCTGCAAAAATACACTTCGGCATTAATGGATCTGTAAAGCCATCAGATTGTCGGAGAGTGAAAAATGGCTGTAGCATGAAGCGTTTAATAAAATAATCTTTGATAGCTAATGAGGCTGTTTTCTATGAGCAAACCCAACATCCAATCGGTCACAATCAAAGTGAAAAAGCGGGATGGGGGGGGACAAAAATGGATCGACAATTAAAGCGGCAGTCTCCACGGTTCACCACCCATTAGCTATTTCAAAGAGCCGTCGGTTTAAGTTTTAGCATGTTTCTTTATGAGAAACACACTCTCCTATTAGAAGAGGGGAACGAAAAAAAGAAAAAGAAAATGCCTCTCGGAGTCGAAACCCTCACCAGACGCCACTGCAGCGGTATTTTTGAACCCGTGCGTCAGAGCTGCGCCCGTGGCCAAACCGCTTATTAAAACGCAGTGAGGCCAAGTGCCATAAAGACAGAAGGCGAGCAGCTTGTTATTATTCTTTCTGAGAGGTGAACAGGCTGAGATCAATGGCTGCAGTGGTTTCCCCCCCCTCACCACAACTATGGCCCAGTAAAGCACAAAGGGCCACGCGGCTCCGACCCGTACAGTCACAGATATTAACGATTCCAGGGGCCTTTGAAAACAGCTGCCAAGAATAATTTCCCACATGTAACATTTCCCACCAAAGCCACAGAGTCATACTAGCATAATCTGCGCCCCACCAGGCCCTGTACGCTCCGACCGGGACGGCCGAGTGGAATCGATGGAAAACCCGGTCCACTTTATAAATAAGGAGTCAATTTGGAGCTTGTGAAAAAGCACTGTACATCAATTTTCTCCAATTAATGGGGCATATAATAGCATATCGGGGAAAATGCTGTATTTTACAGCGAAAATGTGGCTAAAAATACCAGTTAGTGCCGCCGCGGGGATAAATCTTGTACTTTCAAAGCTGATTGAGCCTGTTAAAGCCTCCAGTGTTAAAGCACACTGAGATTTTACGTTAATTACGAAGGGGCACGCTGATTCTCAACCTCATCATCCTGATCCAGAGCAGATGAGGCGGAACCATTTTTAGCCGCTTCCACAAGGACCGGACCAAAAACCGAAATGTCTTGTGCCATTTTGGCTTGTAAAAATATAAAATGTCAAATGTGATGGAGGTTTTTTTCCTTCCTGACCGCAGCTAGCGAATATGTTTATTTTTATATCAGATGCCCGACCACCCGGAGGAATCATTTCCAGTGTGGTGTGGGCGGCTGTCAGCCTGAAACTGCACCTGTAATTAAACCTGTCTAAAGGCCACGGAGATGGTCAAAAGTATGGATATTGAATACTTTCATGCAATTCTAGCCTCCCCGGTCCAAAAATATCAAATCTGGCCTTGAATGCTATGTCTTCTGTGCATTTTGGGAGCTATCAACAGAGCTGCCAGGCTCTGGTATGTACACAATGTGCACACGCGTGCCCTCTGCTGGCATATACGGGATGAAAGTCACAAAAATCACACACAAACACAGTGTTGTAAAAAAGTACTACTACTATACTGTCACCCCGAAGTAAAAGTAGAGATACTGTGTTGAAATCGTACTTTGGTAAAAAGTGAAAGTGGCCAATGCGAATGATACTCGAGTAGATTACATGTACTTCAGTATCAAAAGTACAAGTAACAGTAAATAAATGTACTGTGGGTTGACAGCCGATAAAATACATATTTTTGAAGATGTGCAAATTGCAAAGAAGCATGTGAATAAAGTTAACAAATCAATGTAGTGAGTAAAAAAATACATTATTTGCCTCCAAAATGTGGAGTGGAAGTATAAAGTTACAGAAAATGGAAATGGTAATAAAAGCACCTCAAACTTGTCCTTAAGTGCAGCACTTGAGTAAATGTACTTATTTAGACTCCATCAGTGCATAAGTATGATAAAATGGATTCTTCTAATACATTACGACCATAAAAACCAGACAAACAGATCTCGCTTTGCAGTGAAACACCACAATCTACTCCACGACCATCAATGGACGACGACCAGGAGAAGAGTTTGGACTTTGGGAGGAAAAAAAAGAGATCTGTTGACATGACTTTGCTGAGTGAGGCATACATATACGTATACGTACACATTTTCTACTGCTTTTCAGTACAGCATCACCTAATGTTGCACACGTAGCTCTGAGCCACAGGACTGTACAGACAGTATCCGGACTCCGGATGAACAAGTAAGGTAATTTGAAGTAATCCTCGTTCTGCTCGAGTCTGATCTATCATGTGAACCTTGTGGCGAATTACACTATGCCCCAGGACAAATCTTCACAACTAGGCTTTCATTATCCCGACAGGTTTGAGCTGAGCTATCAAAATGTAAACTGTGAGTGTGATACACAATGTTGAGGCAGCTGTTCTACACCACTGCTGGGAATCACACGATAAGGCGCCATAAATCCATGTCGCAACATGTCGGCCACAATAGCGGGCGGGACACAACACAAGTGAGTCAGTAAAATGCAATACACCGCAATACAGTCATTGTTATGACTTCCTTCTAACAATCCGGTAAGACGGAAAGAACAACTAAATGCTGGAGCACAGAAAGGGCAGATCACATTTCATATGTTTTGATACAGCCGTCTGTAACAGGAAATGGGGCTCCAGGTTTGGGCTGAGGACGTGGTGCTCTGCCGCCTCAAAGGGCAAAAGATGAAGGCTAACCAGTTTAGAAACCAGGAACTCCTGCCTGAATATTAGACATTTGAATATATCCAACACAGACCTTTGCATGATTACACCTCCCTGTGTTAGCTTGTTTGACAACCTACTCATCAGCTACGTGTCTAAACATTATGGGCTGACCTGTATTCATCCCATGAAAGCACAGCGATCTTTGATTCAAAATCAACTTTAATTGACTCTGTATGGTCATATGAAAGCAGACAATTTTTCTTCTACCCGTTATTGTAGAGCACAAGTGTCAATATAGTCTTTATATATGATACATATTTACAAGAGCACAGCCACATCTGTATTTATAAAGGTGCATCTTACACGAGGCACTGAGTGCAAAAGAAAAACTTGCTTTGCATCAAGGTACAGTATGTTTGAAGCAAAATGTTTCCCCCAGCCAGAAGCAGCACACGCTTTCATTTTCTGGAAAGCAAAAGACAATACAGGAACCTTTTTGTTTTGTCATGTGCTTATGTTGGACGAATGATGTGCGGTTTGTGCCAGTAAAGTTGCCAGATCTCATCTCTGAAAACAACAGCCCGGGTAAATGTGTTTGGAAAAGTTAGGTTGAGAGAAAGCATACTCAGTCCAGCCTTCACTGGGTAAAAAAATGTAAAATATTAAGAGTCATCAGCTGCAGAGAAGCTGCAATTCAGTAGAGTTGTAAGTCAAGGCGGGCGCTGCGACCTCTGTCCCGCCCAGAGCATCCTGCCCTCGGATCTTCAGGTTGACGAACTTGATCTTCCAGCTGTTGTTCTCCAGCGGGGAGCGGATGAGGCCGAAAACTTGCTCGAAGATGCCCAGACAGGCTGCGTCTCTGTGGATAGTCCCAGCCACGGCCACCAGCACCAGGCCATGGGGGGAGGCCAGGACCTTGAGGCCATGAGGCTCCAGGTTTGGGCTCAGGAGCAGTCGCTCTTCCCTGGTCAGAGCCAGGAGACGCAAGTTAACCAGCTCGGCACCGAGGAACTCTTCCATCTGCTCGCTGCCAGTTCTGAGAAAGAGAGACATGACAATTTGTAATCAAGCCCTGGCCAAAATACACAACTGCTATAAACACTGTGGAGCTAACGAACCATGCAGCAACAGCAGTTTAACTTCACTTCTCCTACTCTTAATGGCATCCTTACCTGGAGAGGAGGCATAGCTTCACATCTGGCCAGAAGTGTTGTGGTCCCCAGTCCTGTGGCTGCTGGTCCAGCGAGGGGTTCTGACTGTTTAGGAGTTGGAAGAACCACTGACAGAACTGCTGGCCGAGGACCTGTGGGTCGAATCCCACCTCAACTTTCATGTCGTCAGAATCAGACACCGTCTCTGTGGACGGTCTCTGTCTGGTCTCATCCGTCGCTTCTTGAAGGCTTCCGCCAACCACGGCCTGAAAGGAACGAGACATCATTGGTATTGGTGGTTGTGCCTGCAGTACTTTCTGATTGACACATTACAGGAACACAAGCTGTTAACCACTAATTATGTTCCATTTATAGGGTGCACCCTGTCTGGCACACAACTGTGACCTAACCTCATTACATCTGAACTGATGAGGGGGTTGAACAATCACTTTATTGAAAGTAACACAAAAAAGTCCTGAGGCTTACAACTACAATATTTTATTGAAGAGCCAGTGCCTCCATCCAAGCAGCATGTTTAATGGTTAAATAAATTAAAGAGGAAGCTCCTCCTTATACAGAAGGCAGTGATTCCCACAGAATCAGACTTTAATTGTGGTGGTTGCTGTCCAGCTGGGGTGCCATAGAGCCCCCAGTGCGTCACATCACGATGTAATTACACAGCTTGGCCACGACAAACACTGGCTCCTAGGCCTGGCGCTCTTTGTGGGGGGCTTGATCTCTACAATGAGGCCAGCCGTCTTCTTTGCAGAGGAAGCTACGATCAAGCCAACTGCGTTAAATAGTCCTCTTCTTCTTTGTTGGTGAGAACGGGAAGTGCAGCTGCAAAAATAAAAAATCAATATGTGGCGGCCAATGTTGATATTGTGGCGGACCGCTAAAAATAAATTAATGTGTAGGAAACACTGGAAGGTCTTGATTGGTACAGTAACAATAGCTGGCCGGGCACTTCAATTGAGGTAAGTACAAACATCTGGCCAACACATTACAAGCAAAACATTCTAAAATACACCTTAACTGTATTAAAGTATAAGATAAAAATGTATGTTCAGAAACTATATCAATGTGTTACAGAGCACCTACAATTTAATGTACCCGAAATGGTTCATGGAGCAGCTTCAACTGAGTCAGTAGGACTTTTACCTCTTATAATCACACAAACATACCTACATATCATAACAATTCTATGAAACTATCTTTCCAACACCCTGATGAAGAACTGATGGGGCAACTGAGCCAGCAGTTTCTCAGCTAGTGTTACCTGGGTGGCATCTTAGAGGGTCAGTTGTCCAACTTGCTAGTAATGCTACTGGCAAATATAAGGATCATATAACTGCAATTATGCCACCTATGCTGATTTAAGGAAATGCAGTTTTCTTATTGTTATTTTTTAACAGCCTCCACGTTGTGGTGGCCTATACTGTATTTCATGTCAACTCTTGTAATTCCCTTGTCTCTTGTGTCACTGCCCATCTAGTCCATCTTGCCTTACCGTTTCCTTCATAGATTCAGCCATGACAACATATTAAAGATTGTTGATCTGAGCTCCGGTCCTCACCTTCCTAGACGACCAAAGCTCCAGGGTCCTTCTCACCAGCTGATGTTTTTCGCTGTTCGGCGACATCGCCACACCCTCCGTAGCCAGGTACTTGAATATGACATCCCGACTAACCTTCTTTCTTCTCAGGAGCTCTTCGGCATTTTTACTGAAGGAGAGAATAGTTTTCGTAGCCTCTGGATGAACAGATGAACAGAATTTATAAGACAATTTGCCGTCTGATCATAATATCCTTTAGGAAGAAATAAGATAGTATAAGAAATCCTGTTTTTATGGTGTGCGAGAAGAAAGCAAGCAAGCTAACGTAAAGTACAAACTTTGAATGTGTGTCATGCGGAATTTATGTGTTTGACATTAACTTGTTTTGCATGTCGACATTTAAGAAAATTGAATGTAACTAACAGTTAATGGTATGCTAGCTAACTTCCTTTCTGCTATCGAGCACAGATTTCAAACATACCTGTAACATTTTCCACAACTATCAGCTTATTCGTCACCGTGTCGCTAAGTGACAGTAAGTCGGCTTTTGACAATAACTTCAGTAAGTTTTCACAGCCAGCGCGCTCTGTTTTTGACAGCCCCGACATCTTTAACGCCATAAAACAAAAATGTTCGCCATTCGTGTCCGACTGTGAAATTGTTCGTACCGGAACAAGTGTCAGCAGGGAAACGTTCCGCGTTTCGCGTTCCACGGTTGCTACGGAGCAACATCCTGCTGCCTTTACGGCTATAGGAATTAACAGTTGTCTCAAGTTAAAGCACAAACGAAAACCCCACACTACTTAGATATTGTTCCCTTTCTCTGCTCACTTAAAGAGATTATTTTGTTTAACGCTCGGGGTATTTTTTCCTTGATGTATGGAGCTTCCAAAAGAAAAAAAAAAAAATAGGATTTCAAAATGAAGAAGCTGAACTCATTTATACATCGATTTTTATTTCGGTCGGTCACGTACCGCAGTGAAGTTAGTTTTACGTTGGATATTAGACAGACATTCGCTCCGGTTAAACCTCTTCTTCGCTCCGCGTACACTGCGATCCGAACAAGCCGCTCCAACATTTCAAGTGCTCCCATATTGCATATTTTACAGTAAACACACGGCGATAGGAGACGGCTACAGCGTGTACCGACTTCCTGTTTTCAAAATAAAAATGTGGGCTATTTAAAGCAGAGATAATGGGCCTCATTCATGAAACGTGAGCAGAACGAATTTGTGTGTAAACCGTTCGCAGACGGAAATTTACGTACATCTCCGCATTCATCAATATTTTAGTAGCTGCGATTTTTTCGTAGCTACTAACAAAATCTACACATGCTGCTGACCACACGTAGTGCTTGTGTAAATTTAAGAACGCATATAAATAATGCTTGTCACTATTGGAAAAATGTACACATTTTTATTTTGAAAACAGGAAGTCGGTACACGCTGTAGCCGTCTACTATCGCCGTGTGTTTACTGTAAAGTCAGCAATACGGGTGCACTTGAAATGTTGGAGTGGCTTGCTCGGATCGCAGTGTACCCGGAGCGAAGAAGAGGTTTAACCGGAGCGAATGTCTGTCGAATATCCAACTTAAAACTAACTTCACTGCGGTCCTGCACCTTGCATGTTTTCATTGCCAATGTTTGAAGCAATGATGATTTTAGATAGTCACCTGTTTCTGTCTGTGTATTAAAGTAAAGAAAAAAAAAATCAAATGTACGTCTGATACCAAGAAATCTTTTTTTATGGAGGAAGCCGCAATAACCAACTGACGTCTTTCAGACAAACAGGGAGTCTATGAAACCCATTAACGGAGGGTGGACAGTTGAGGTCACCCCCTGGCGTTGTCATAATCCGGTTTGTAGCGTTAAATGTGTTTGCTCATCGGCCTTTTTCAGTCAACAGTGGTAGTGCTGTAGTTTACGAGGAGCACTTTAAGGCATCATTAGACAAGATAGCTAGCTTAACTAAAGGAGGCTAATATGGGCTAGCCTGCGCAGTGATGATGTACTGTCAGTGCAGCAGGGTGATTTACCTGCGGGACCTCTCTGCTGGCGTTACATACAACGTTATGTATTAACTAATATGTTTTAATTAACAGGACTAAGGGGATCAGCTGTGTGTTTCAAAATTATACTCCCGAACCAAGCAAGGGAGTCGCTGAAAGGTAACGTACAGTTGTTATCATTTGCTAATATATCCACATTAGCGTATTAGCCATTCCATAATATAGCGAGTAAGGTTGTTCGGTTAAAGCTCTGTCCAGCGTCAATTAATTTTAATCACATGTCGCTAAAAAGAGCGTGCCAGTGATTTAATATTTGTTGTTAGTTGTATCGGTTATACTGCTGTAACGTTAGAGTTAACAGAAACACATCTACGTGTCCCGTTCCGAACTCCATTAGAAACTTGGGGAATTTAATATCACCTTGCTTGTTGGTGACCGTGTACACCCCCAAAATTAAACTAAATACTTTTTTCCGAAACAGTAAGTACCATTATACAATTCGTCATTGAATTTGGAAGAAGTTATTCATATTTATATCAAACAGTATCACTTTACAGAGTGTGCAGTAGAATCGCATGTGGAAAACAGCGCAAACTAGAATATTAAATTACAAGTTTTTGCTATGAAATCACTGCCTGGGAAATATGTTTATTCGAATTACAAAGTCTCACTTCCGTATTCCATTTGTACCAGGACTAATTACTGCTATCTCCAATAAAGAAGGGAAATCAGGACACCTTGGACTTTGACCTTTATTTTTCTTTCTTTCTTTCTTTCTTTCCTTCTTTCTTTCTTTCTTTTTTGTTATCACAAGCTGAAATCAACATGAGGCACTTAACAAACAGTTCTTGGTCAGTCTAAACCAATATTGACTGACTGCTGGCCTAATTGTGTCAGAATGAATGAGGAACTGTGTCATTGGTGAAGTTAATACAGAACAAGTTGGTGGCATTTCACATAGTTGAAATACACCTCAAACTGGCCGGCTTTCAACACAGACAATGTTAAGAAATGAGGTGGGAGGATATTGCCTAAGTCTGGCAGAAAGAGTTTCTTAACTCCTCATAATCACTTTTCTCGATGTTATAAGGGAATGCGAGATTGCTGGTTCAAATCCCTCGACTGTCCAAGAGAACGTAATTTTTTTGGTATTACTGATAGTACAGAAAGTTGAGTACAGAAACTTTAATTCCTTCAGTAGCAAACAAACTCAAATGAAGCAAACCCACAAAACTTAAGCGTGCTGGAACCAGTTGATCTCAAACAGGCAGGTATCACCATTGTGTGTGGGAGAGAGAAAACAATTCCTCTTCCTGGTAGTACAGGGTATTTAAGCATCAGCGTGTGCCAGACCTGGCCAAAAGAGGAGTTAAACTCAATCTGAAAAACTCAGATTTTCTAAACTTTGGAATCTTCCCTTTACATGTAGGAAAAGAGAAGTTGTTCACGTTTGTATACAAAAAACGATCTCACTTGTATGCACGTTAACTTACATGTACACATATGTGTGTGAAAGTACAGCAGTTACACACCCTAACCCAGAAGAGGGCAATCATGCCTTCATTCACGCCAAACAGTGTATCCAGTATGCTTCATGTTAAATAGGGACCTAACATAATTAAGATCTGCTGGGTAAAGCACCAGCTGTAGCCAATAACAGAATGAGGAACACTAGTAGGGGCTTGTTTTGTGTAAATTTGTATGCATGTGAAACAGCTTTACTGGAAAAGATTGGAGCTCAGCCAGTTTTCTCTTGCTTCAGATGGGGGAGTTTGAGAGCAATCCTCTGGGCCGGGTAACGGTGTACTCCATCCAGGGCTGCCCACACTGTGTGCAGGCTAAGGCCACCCTGGGGCGTCTGGGAGTACCAGTATGTGACGTGGATGTGGGGAGGCATCCCGAGCTAAGAGCCAGGGTGAAGGAGCTGACGGGACGCAGCTCAGTCCCTCAGATCTTCTTCAACAACATCCATGTTGGAGGCAACGATGACCTACAGAAGTTGGTGAGGAGTTGAAAAAAGACATTTGGATAGTGTCAAAATATCATTATTCAAAATGATGTTTAAACTGTAAGTATGTGTTGATCTGTTTCACTTCCTCAGGCTCCTGAGGAGCTTCAGAGGTTGGTGACTCTGGTCAAGGAAGAGCCTCTTCCAGCAGATGCTCCACCTCTACCAGAGGAGAACCAGTCAGAGGACATGGCTGTGGACACAGAAGGAGGTGAGGGTCCAACAAAAAGTGGAATATTTATTTTTCCAGATCATTTAGTCGCTATCATATGTAGGAACAGCCAGTTATATTACAGATGAAAATGTGATGCAGAAAGACTTTATCCTGCAGTCTATAATGCCTTAAACTTCTCTTAAGGCAGAGTTCATAGTGTGGTTAACTATTATTGTACAGTTTCTTCTGTCATCTTGTTGGATTACCTGCTTACTGTTGAAGAATAAGATTCAGACTGGTTTGGTCTGCTCAGAAATGAGTCGTCAGATGGTGAAATGGACCAAACTGAGGGGAAAGTTCCCGTAATGTGAGGTATTGACTCTGATGAGCTATAGTGCTGGCTTCTACAGTGTGGACATGTTGGTGTGTGTGAGTAACTGCAGCAGGTGTGTGTGTGTGTGTGCGCGGGCTCATCTCCCGACAGTTGATACAGGATACTTAATACTCTGGATGAACCCAGCAGTCTCACAGTACCTCATTATAGGTGATTATCGAGCTCCCTACAGTGTAAACACATTTTAATTCAAAGGGGTCTTTTGTGGGGAAATGTTTTAGGTCAGTGCTAGCTTTGATGTAGCGAGAGCAACATCATTAGGTGGTCGGCAACAAAAACAAAAGACAAAAGTAAGCAACAAGCTAGCTATGTTTAATGTGCTCTATTCACACATGGGCTCAGCTGGACATTACACAGACTTTGTACGAAGGAGCTGGTAGGATAAAGTTTGTTTTAATGTTCAGGCCAACTGATGGGAACATCTGGGAAAACGCAGTGCATGTGTGAGAGGGGCCGGGGTGAAAGTACGTTATTACAAGTTCTCAAATTACTGTCATTTTTTTCAAATATTTTTTCAATTATGTAATTTTATGAGTTAAGTATGCATTACACCATGTAATCTACTTAGTTACTTCAAAATCATAATGGAGTACTGAGTACAATTTGAACGAATATCTAAACCTTTTATCTGCATTTTTGTTTTTGTCAGAATAGTTTCACTAGTAATTTAGTATTTTTTTCATGTAACTGTAGTTGTACAGATTTTGAGTACTCTCATCACCGCTGGAAAGAGGCTTATGTTAAAGCTTTCTTTCCACTCGTCCTCTCCCCCTCGCCTCTTGACTCTAACTTTTATGATCCTACATTGGCTGTTGTTTCAGCAGCACTGGCCAGCTTCGCCTGCTGGGAGGTGTTTATAGGCCGCTGTATAGCCCAGCGTAAATGTGTAAAGAGTTGTCAGGCTATGAACAATATCATATAAATGACCCGCTCGGATTGAATGTTGTTTTGTCTGACCTTTGCATGGAAGGTGATGTATGATATTCTTTTATCTTATACGTCTCTTCATTCAATTTAAAAATTGGTTTCTTCTTTCTGAAAACTGTAAACCAGCGTCGAGTTATGACCTTAGACGTTTTTTGCACACATGCTGGATTTCATAGTTTCACATATAATTTCCTTCATGTGGATGTGAACATGTGTGTTTTTGTGTTTGTCCATGTGTGGCTTGGCACACTCCTGCCCTCACAGAGTTTATGTGTGAGAGAGATGAGTATGCGGACTTGGTACAGGACCTCAAACATGGCAGTGTGATTGGCAGTCATTGGAGGGGGCTGACAGTGTACAAAAAGAGCTTCTCAGGTGAACAACTGGTTGACTGGCTGCAGAAGGAGAAGGGCATGGGTAAGTAAGGCTGTACACCTGCAGTAAAACAGGCTCTGAGTGTTCGTGTGTCAGTTTTGATGTTGTACATTATTAGAGCTACGCTACCTCAAGCGAGTGCCCTGATTCATAGAAAGTGTAGTCACATCCAGACTTGTCACCCCTTGACTGTGGCCGTGTGTGTGCCAGCCAGGGCTGAGGCCTGTAAAACTGGCCAAGCATTGTTGCAGAAGAAGTACATGGTGACTGTGCGTGGCTGTGGGCAGCAGGATGGCAGTTTTGGAGAGGGGAAAAACGCCATGGACACACTGTACAGGCTGCTGGAGGATGACCCTCATTCAGCCCTCAACGCAGGACAGACCGCAGCCTGCAGTCCCATCCAGGGTAGGTCAGGACCGGACGAGGCTTCGGGGCAGGTTCACGCCGACTGGTGGTCTCATGCTGCTCTTCTAACCGCTGTCCTCTCTTTGCTGCTGGCTTGTTTTGTGATTCCTTTGGGTTCGCTTGGGTTTCTGTCGGTGAGCTTTGTGGTGAAAGAACTGAAGTAAGGGTTAATGATATATCTCATAAACAAACTGACGTCATTCAATGAGTGACTTCCCTCTCCTGTATTATGGCTACAATGCAGGAAGGGAATTAAAGTTTATTCATGACCAGGAAATACCTTTTAGTATTTCAAGTAAAAAGGCCAAAGAGATATAGTTGAACATTCCAGATAAAGATAATAAGTTGATCTTGAATTTTTTCTCATCAAAAATTACAGTGTTAGATATTGTAGTTCCTTGATGAGCCCTGATAGTTCTGGTAGAAACTGAAGAATAAAGGAAGAAAACGTATATCATTGAAGCCCTATTTCAAAACCATGTTGTGCTTCTCTGTGGTTTTGGTGTCCTCTTTTGACAGATCAGTACTTGTCAAAATGTTTTCTGTTCTGTGGTGGTGGTTGGACATATTTGCCTGGTTCTGTCTTGTTGCATTTATAACTGGTTGTCGCACACCTCTAGAGGCTAACTAACAGGCTAATCCTGTTTATAATCACTGCTTTCGTAAGCTTTAATATGCACTGGATGTTTTTCTCTTGAATTTATCCGCAATGCTCTCTTCTCACAGGTTTGCCTGATCTGTAAACAATTTGTTCATCATTTGTTTTCCATCGGAAAAGTCCGGTTGAACTACCCGCACTTGACAACAAAACATGGAGTTTGTTGTTAAAATGTCCGATAATTGTCAAGATTCTGGGACAACACTAACACAGTTGCTCTAACCATTACAATATTGGCTTGGTCCAGAAAATGCGACTGAATGTATCACACTTTAACCGTCCTTCTCTCCTCCTCTTTCTCAGCTGCTGAGCTCTCTTTGCTTTTGCGGGAGATGGTTCTAAAATTGTTCTCCGAGCATCTCTCCGCTGACGGCAAGGTAATGTCCTTGACTCTGGGCTTCTGACGCAGAGTGTTTTCATCTGTGTGACTGGTTGTTTTTAACTTGACCTCGTAGTACATTAGTATGGCTGAACAGTAGAACAAAACTTGTCGCACACACTTTACCCTGTATCATTTTCATTTTATGTGCCGATGTTTGACATTTTTGCTTGACTTCAAGCGATTTGACCGACCAGCCACTGAAACTCTGATGAACTCTGTGTGTTTGCTTTGCTCCCACAGTATGTGGACTACAAAAGCATGTCGGCCGACCCCGCCTTCGAGCGTTACTCTGAGCTCGCCATCCAGCTGCAGAGGGTGGAGCTGCTTTCGCTGAGTCGGGAGGAGAAGCTGGCCTTCTTCATTAACATCTACAATGCTCTGGTCATCCATGGGAACCTACGCCTGGGGGCCCCAACCAACATGTGGCAAAGATACAGAGTATGATCCCGCAGCTGAGCTTACAAATGCTACAGTGATTCCTAAAACCCTCATATCCCCGATGAGCCCATCGAAAGCGTTTCCTGTTAAGTTTTTGTAAAGCTGTTGTGCATTATTAGAAAAGTATTCAAGTTGAGGATGGGCATTTTTTTCAGAATGACACATGTTCTTGAGCATGAATGGACCATTAATAATATTTCTTTGTCCCATTTTGTAGTTCTTCAACTATGTGAGCTACCTGATTGGAGGGGAAGTGTTCACGCTACAGGACATTGAGAACGGTGTTCTGAGAGGGAACAGAAAAGGTGTCGCGCAGCTTCTGAAGCCCTTCTCCAAAACAGACCCACGACTACAAGTATTCATTCTGTTCTGTCCAATCACAACTGAACATTTCCCTGATTCACAGCTTCATTATGAAATGATGTGATGTTTTTGTTGTTCCCCATGTTGTCCACTAGGTGGCTCTTCCTGATGCTGAGCCCCTCATTCACTTTGCCTTGAACTGTGGTGCAAAGGGCTGCCCACCCATTAAAACATACACCCCACAGGTAAGCAGATTCAAACATATTTTCCTAAATTTGTCTGGTTTTCTGGATAGACTTTATATTATTTCTTATATATTTGAATATAACATCATGTAGTTAAGGTTGGGTGTAGGTGGTAAATGCATTTCCCTGTGGTAAATGTGGGGAATGATTCATTTCAAATGAGCAAACATACAAACAAAAGGAACTACATTTAGTTATGACAAGATTGTGACCTGGAATTGATGATTTAGTATATCTTTACAGAGCTAGTGGTCAATTTGACGAAAGAAAGTAATTACTGATGAATCAGTCAGTAATGGGAATGTATTGATTGGTGTCTACATTAACTGTACGATGTATCTGGTCAAAACTAACAGCTTG
This sequence comes from Lagodon rhomboides, assembly GCA_039737535.1. Lineage (NCBI taxonomy): Eukaryota > Metazoa > Chordata > Actinopteri > Spariformes > Sparidae > Lagodon > Lagodon rhomboides. The sequence goes on from CM077790.1 coordinate 23,330,452, forward strand.
AATGGTCTGAAATCAATTTCTAATCCATCAGGACATCGACAGCCAGCTCCGCACAGCGGCCGAGGCCTTCCTGGAGAACGACGACGCCTGTGTGGTGGATTCTGGGAAAAGAGAAGTGCGACTCAGTCAGATATTCAAGTGGTACAAAGCCGACTTCGGAGGCACTGACGAGAAGGTAGGCTTGACTCCCAACTGCATTATGTTTATAAATGGAGACAATGAATCAGCAAGTACAGCATCGATTTGATAAAGGGACAGTTCACACCATATATTTATATATTTATTATACTTCTCTTGAATATAATGGAACTACATGTCACTCGGCTTGTGGTGCTCAAAGCGCTGAGAAAATGTATTTGAAAAACGACCCAGTTACTCGAGATAAAACCTTGTTGTGAGCAGTTTTATGTAGAAACCATTTTCTTTCTGCCACACGGGGCAGATAGAAGCATGCATCTCCTCCTGGATGAGAGGCTAGCTAACTTGGCTAACCAAGCTAGTTATGAACAGCTCAGGAGGGGGACAACATTAATGTTTACATCACCCAACCCAACCATGAACCTCTCTTTTCCACTGTGTCTCTCTCGTAGCTGCTGAAGTGGGTGGTGGAGCACATGGGCGAGTCTCCTAAGAAGACCAGCCTGCAGGGAGTCCTCTCCGCCGGGAAGACCAAAGTCAGCTTCCTCCCTTACGACTGGAGCACCAACAGTAAACACTGAGCAAAGCACACACGAGCACACGACACGTCCAGCTGTACGCTCTCACAAGTCTCCTCGCGTCTGTCCACTTTTCCGCTGAGCTGCATCCACTTATAACCCAGACGGTTGGTGACGACGTGCTTGCCAAACGCAGCCCGCTGGTCCTCAAACATGCAAATGTTTTTATGCAAAACAAAGTCTGAGGGGGGGCATTTGCACTGTATCATGAAATCGTAGGCTTACCCCAGCTCTGAGGTTTTATTGTCAGCTCCTACAGCCTACGTTTGGAAGTCACGTACTTCATACGAGTTGTACATTTAAGTTTTATTGGTTTGAAGTGATAAGAACAGAGAGACCGTTTTAGACATCAAGTTGCACCCAGAAGCTGCAGCAGCATGATTTATAGGAGCGTGTTATGCTCAGTAAGCGCATTTATTGATTTAATGTCTCGTGTGAAATGTCAAACATTTCCCACCTATTTCAGCATAAATCATCGAGTCAACTAAAAACATACTGCATGATAAAGATAAATGATCAGTATGGCTTCCACCGGTCATTGTTTTTAAACGCAGCGGCAGCAACTCAGGAGTCACAGGTGATCACGATCGTCTCTTTCCAACACAGCACTCGTCGAGCTGTTTATGTGGAGCACCCGATGAGAGCAGATGGAGACGATAACTCGGCCGATCCAGACACACTGCCTTGACAAGCCATATCAAAACCCCCCTTTGAAGTAACAAACTCATTCATGTTTATCAGATTCTGCTGATTCCTCCACAAAGCTGCTCCCATCATTGCAGGGCTATTTTTAGCTCGCAGATGTAAACAAGTTAGCGTTTTTTCTGCAGGGTAGTTTTAACACTTAATGGAATTGGGACATTAGCGGGTCATCCTACGCCGAGTGGATACTAAATAGTAAAATAAAAACACCAGATGTGAGACTTTTGTAAAGACATTTCCTTCGCAGGTATCGAGCGCTTTTTCATTGGACGAACAAACTCTGGTTAGGTGCTGCCACTGTTACTTATCCTCCCAGTGGATCGGCAGATGTTGGATTGGAACTGTAGTGCGGTGCAGGGGCAGCGATCTGCTGAAGTCCTTCTTTGTGGAAAGAAACTTTTTGTCTGATCCAGTCTCTGTATTTAAAAAGAACAAAACGCTGTGTTCTTCTTTAGAGCAAACAGGAAGATGCAGTGCTCAGACTTTGCTTGTCTCCTTGATTAGTTTAATTTCTAACCCCTCGTGGTATTTTGACGCTCCCTGTTTTCACTTGAACCTCTCTTTACCCCTCTTCTCGATCCAGGTCTTCCATAATAAATCGGAAAGTGCTACTGCTGTGTTTTTTAGCACAGGTATTTACTAAAAGCTATAATGATATTGTGAAATTATTGAGATATTTATCGAAACTACACCCATTCGGGGTGCACTCTTAACACTTTGCATGTTTATTGCCAACTTTGAATGCTGTCGAGACATATTTGTACTTTTTTCACAAAGGAACATGTTCATATGTTTGCCGTGTGAGAATGATGTTTATCGGGCTGTGTAGCCCAGGGTGTCTGCAGGAACTGAAAACAATTCTGTCTTTAAAATATTTTTCATTGCTCAAATCAGTAGTCATGAATACAGTAAAATGTAGCAGTTTGATTAGTTTGCAGGTTTTGGTGTGTTGTTTTTCTGCCTACAAAACTGCAAAGCATCCTTCTTCTTCCTACATTGAAATTCATCTCAACTGGTTTTTCCATTTTTTTTTTTCCTGGCCTTAAAACTTTGTCAGACCACTTTATTTTTTAACATGGTACATTTTCCAGTGTGATTGCTATATAACATAATTACTGTATATGATTATAAGGAGTGTGTGGCTTAGAAAATCTATTTTGGGGGGGGCTTCTCTGTTTGCATAATTCAAGGATTTTCTTATCTCAGGTCAAAGGAAAATGTGACTGGAAACATTGCGCTGTTGGATGAAATCGATGCACTGTAATGCTGCATGTTGTGTAGTCTTCGCGATTTCATGTGCTCATTCTGCACAATCCATACCGTCAAGACTTTGTGTCATGCACATCTCTATGCCTGTCAGTTTTCTTTGTCTTTAAGCTATAAGCCGCACCAAAGCATATGGATAAATTTAGCATGTGTTAAAACTGGAATGCATTTGCAGCATGCGGTCCTGGAAAGCGCTCCAGTCTTGAACGCTGGCCTGTGGCAGGACTGCCTCTCTGTCACTGCTTTGTTTCTACCCTGTCAGCTCAGCCATAAGTAACGGTTGGACCTTATCCCCCAATTAGAAAACGTGAAGTGTCATTTAGAGCCTAATACCCAGGTTTGGTGAAGCCAGCCGTCATCAAACTGTCAACTGAAATGTGCATCACCCAGTCTTAACAATAGACTGCAGTCACATGCCTTCAGTGACGAGTGCACCCGTGGCTTCACTACACTTAACTGCATTATTGAGAGTAAAAAAATAAAAGGGGGAAGACTGTGTGGGCGAACAGGAACAGAACAAGTGGGTTTTATTTGCTGTATTTATGATCCCTGTCTTTTTTCCAAAATTACCTCATGTATCAGGAAAATGTGATGCAAAAACTTTTTTAACAAGCAATTCTAATATAATCGTTCTATTTTCCTCTTTCCTGGGGTTAACAATGAAGCAATATGTTTATGAATAGCAAATATGCAATGCTGAACTTACAAAATAAAATATATTATGAGTCTGTCTGCTGTCATTTGTACTGTATTATTTAATTGTGTGTAACATCTGTTTTGAAGCCGAAAAGAGAAAGCATTTTTTTTTATTTTGACCTGAATAATGTGCTGCAAACGTTCATACAAACCACCAACACAACAGCCCTTTAGTGTCATTTGTTTATTCAAACAAATTTTATCACTTTTTATGAAAAAATAAATGGGGAATCATTACCATTACAAATCCAGCCTATCAACATTTTTACATATAAATAAGCAGATTTAAGTGCACAGTCCGATAAAAACATTACATCAAAAAGTTATGAAACGTCTCAACCATCTCAAAGGTATTTACATAACAAACAACCAATGTCAGATACTGTATGTAATGAAATACATGGCCATGGAGTTAAACATCATTCAGACCAAAATGGTACTGTGTTACTGATTTGAATGTTTATCTTTACCTACAGTCTAACACTGTCATTCAGTCTTGGCACTAATAAAGTTGTGAATAATTCATATACTGTACAGAATAATAGTGTGACAGTATGAAGGCGGATTCACATGTTTTAGATATTTTGGTCACGGCTTTACTGAGTGATTCCTCTCGTCATACCATGACCAGAAGACTAGTTTAGAAAGCTAAACCCCATCCTGCTTAACCTACAAAAACAGCAGCTCACACAAATTATGCTGAAAACATAAATTAGTAGTATGGAGACGTGGGAAGTGGAAGCAACCACCACATATCCACTTGTTGTGTTTAGTGAAACTTTTCATACATCCTCTCTACAAAGCTCCGTGGTGTACGATTCATTTGGAAGACTACAGGAATTTATCCGAGAGGGCAACAAGCATTGAGCTTTATTTAAAACACTGCTCAAAGTTTTCTGCATGTGAAATTCAGTTTAAGGACTTAAAAGGGTTGGACCTTCACATTTTTTTTTTTTTTATATATATAGCACTGTTTAACACCTCAACATCATTTAAGTGTAGTTGCTTCCTTCCTAATTAATTTTTTTTACAAAGGCTAATGCACAGTGTTTAGCCCTGTATCACAATATGGTGAGTCCAGGTAACATTCTGTGATATTCTTACAGTAGAAATACTGTGATTACTTATATACTTAATGTATATAGTGTGATTAGTTACCTTTAAGCTGTACGTAAAGAGTATTTGCACACAACTAACTACTGTATTTTTTGAATCCAGGGAGGTTGTTTTCAGCCATATTTCATTTCTCATTCCCACACATTTTTTGGCATTACTTTTAGATTTACTGACAAAACAATTTTTGTTTTTTTGAAACCGATGTTGTATCAAAAGGTAAATAAACATCCATAAAGAGAATATATGGATTTATCACAGATTTGTCTTTGTTTTATCTGCTTAACAAAGTGCACACTGATAGTGTTTTGATGGAAAACAATGTTTTCAAAACTAGTTTTAGCTGTTAAAAGTTATTGCTTTAAAAAAGGTTCTATCAACCAATTTAACAAACTGGTATCCAAGAATTAAACAGGTACTGTATCTGAGTGTTAAGAAAGGGTTCCAGTGTTTCTTTATCTTGAATCGTTGCCCTGAGCCAGATGACAGAGTACTCCGAGTCTCTCCAGTTACAGATCCTCTTCACTTGCAACTAACCTAAAAGAAAAATTATAAAGAAATACATATTGATTATCCTGTGGTTCAACTGGGTTACAAATATTGATACACTTTATAAATCAGTGGAAAAAGCTTACTTACTTTCATCGTCAGAATCAAAGCCAAAGAGTGCGGAGCAGGTGTTAAGGGCTTGGTGTTTCTGTAATTCTTCTGCACTGCTGAAGGAGGAAAGACATTTGTCACAGCGAACCCTGGTCTTCTGCTCGGGGGGGTCATCGTTCTTCTGCTGCTCCGTTTCTTTTTTTATACTTCCCCAGTAAACATTTTTCTTCTGAGGGGCCTCTTCTTTGGACCTCCTCTTCCGCATTGAGAGCAGAGATTCATCCATGTAGGTGGAGGGTGGCGGTCGGATGAAGGGGGCTTTAACAAAAGTCGCATAGGAGGGATCTTCAGGTTGGAAAGATTTGTGCTCAGTGATGTGTGGCTCTCCCAGTTTCTGTTGGACTCCCTCAGCCAAAGTGGACAAATCCTCAAGGTCTCGGACATTCAAGGGGTCATAGATGACAGGAGCCTTTTTTCGACGGCACTTGCTTTGGTTTGCTGCAGAATCTCCAGTACGGGAGGTGGAAATCCTTCCTTCCGACAGTTGGTTTCTTGTCTCATTCTCATATCCATTGACAGCGGATCTGTTTTCGTCTGTGGGCTCATGGCTGACTGTTTCACCTGAGCAACTGTCGATTTTAGAGGGGTCTTGACTTTTGTCTGGGGCATTTACACAATCCTCAAGATTACAGCCATCAACATGATCATTTATTCTACAAAGCTGGTCTTCAGTTTTGCTTTCATTGAAATCCTCAAGACTGGATGCCTCAACATGATCAAGGCCAAGACCCTCCCTCTGCCCCTTTTTACTTTGCAGCCATATCTCCTCAACCTTAATTTTCTGCTTCCACGGAGCTTCAGTGTTTTGCTTCTGCTCTCTGGACTGTCTCAGATCTAGCTCGTCTCTTTGAGGCGCTGGGACGTAGTGTCTCCATTCGTGATCATAGAGACCTTGGAGGTTCGAGAACAGCTTCTCACAGTCTGTGAATGGACACTGAGGTCTGAAGGGCTGGTGGGTACTGACATGGTCCTTTAATTCCTGTTGTGATGCGAAGCGCTGGTTACACTCCAAATGGTAGCAGAAGTACTGGAGAGGAGTATCGTGGCGCTTCATGTGATCCTTGTAATGCTGGAGAAACTGTAACTGCCTGTTGGAGAAAAGATCAGGACCAAATGAACAATAATGACTTGATGAAATTTGAACACATTTCTTTTTGTTGTTGATTGATTCAGTTCCTGAATTAGGTACTAGATGTAAAACTGGGAATTTGTATCAATAGCAGTTTTTGCACTGCAGGCTACGACTCAACTGTATCGACAGACGGTATTCCCTGAACTTAAGCTAGATTCTTTGCTGATCGCCATGGCGCCACTGTGCCTACAAACAACAGACTGTAACTTTATGCCTCGATTCCACCGGGCATGTTTCTTTGACCTGCCATCTGCAGCACTGCTGTGGTCTGTCGGCCACGTGGCTTTATACATCTCTATTTCTATGCAGCTTGACACAGCTTCTGTCGAAAATAACATTTGTGCGTATTCTCTTCAGAACAGAGCAGAGAGGCACTTCTAGGTCATATGTGAAACGCACTGAGATGCGGTGGGTGGAACCAAGAGCATTGTCTAGAACTGCCACAATCGGCTCTAGCTGTCGTGTTGTGGCTGGAACGCAATGCAGACATGCCCAGTGGAATCTGGGGTTTACTTTGGTCTTGAGAAGCTGCAGCCTTTATTCACTGACAAACTGTACGCTAAACTGTACCAGGGGTCCTGTTAACCCAGTATTTTATTATTTATTTTTTTCGCTTTTTTTATTTTTGGCCACAGAGCAAGGACGAAAATTAAAACGGCTATGAGAGGTAGTCTTTCCAAGGCAAAGACACAAAACCTAATGACGATATAGTTGATGCTGCTATGTCCCAAGGTTTCAGTTGAAACAATCAGTGCTCATCACCTTTTAATCTGCACGTGATCTGAGTATGATGTGTAATGGAAAAGGAAAAAAGAAGCAAGTTGAGGTGAGCCATGTAGTGGAAAAACGGCTGTTACGACCAGCTGGACATACAACAGATACTGAGATGTACAAGCCATCCAATTCCCAATTGTACCAGTGCATACTCAAAGACTTAAATAATAAATCAGATGAAGGTAAAGATCACATTAAACTCTCTGAAAGGAAATGTGTGAAGACCGATATACTGTATGTCTTACCTGAGGCACAGATTGCACTTTTGTTTGGCCCAAACGAAAGTCTTCTCCAGCACTTTATCGTCATTAACATGGCATTTGATGGCATGCTTTGTTAGTGTGCTGCTGATCCTCAAGAATACTCTATCACAGGACTCTGAGGGGCACAAGTGATAGGTGATGTCCACACCATAGCCATTCTCTCCTGCAGGCCTCTCCTTCCCTCTCCTCTCCTTCTCCATCTTTCTCCACCACAGAAGGATCTCTGACTATCACCAGTCCATCTTTAATGACTACCTGCTCATCTTTGAAGCCTACCTCCTTGAATATATTTGCATCGGGATTCTTGCACTTGTTGTGAAGCACAGATGTCTTTTTGATTAAGGTGCGGAGGTTCCTGATGATTCGATCTTCTCTCTTGAGGCTTGACAATTTCGTCCTGCTTCCGGGTCTCTTATTCAGAGTTTCTTCATTTGATATGGAAGTTTTATTGGCATCCTGAGGCTGGCTCGGATCTTCCACTTTACCTTCTACTCCATTAGCAGCTGGCACATCCACAATGCATGGCTCCTTATCAGGGGGTTTCTGCTTGGACATTTCATCGATGTGGTCTAGAATGTGCTTTTTGGCAAAATGAAGGTGCTTAAAGCGTTTCCCACAGAGTATACATCTTAGTTTCCGACCCCTCAGGTGTGAAAGAGCATGCCTCATAACATTCAGGCCTTTATAATCTTTGCGGCATACTTTGCAGTGGTGTATCAAGTGAGCATATTGTTGAGTACGGAGTGCTCTGTCCCGCCATGTTTTTTTGGCAAACACCTGGAGAAAAGACAGCAAAACATTAAAAGAGGGCTAAAACAGTTCATCAGGAAGGGATTATTTTTCTTATACAATAACTGTTTACACTATTTGTGTGGACACCTCTCAGTACAGTTTAGCAAAATGCTGTACGAAAAGATTAAAAATGAATTTATTTGAAATACATTTGCCAAATGTTTGAAATTCTTGGAGGGATTATTAAAGACAAACTACTGACCGTTTTTATTGACACGTCTGTTTCCACTGTGGATTGGTGCTCCTGTTCCGTGTCGTCATTAAGCTCATCAGATAATGTGGATTCCGGAAGTTGCCGTTTCTCGCCGTCAGGCATTTTGTATTTGAGAGAGTAACTGTGAAACAAATCTACTGGACATTCGAATAGCTCTAAAGGTGGACCATCAAGTTCAGGATCAGCATCAACAGCTGGAACAGTAGCTTGAGGCTCAGTAAGAGGACCTTCACACAGCTTGGAACCAATCTGTATTTGAGAATCCTCTTGGGTTTGTGCACCATAACTGCTACTACAGACCATCTCAGTATGTTCCTCAAGTCCATTTTCCTGTTGAAGTTCATTCTCTAGATGAGGCATATCTGGCTTTTTGTCCTCCATGTCAGTTATCATCCGTTCAAGTTGGTTCTCCATCTGTTCCCTCTCCTGTTTAAGTTCATTTTCCAGGTGAGGCATATCTGCCTTTTTGTCCTCTGTATCAGTTATCATCTGCTCAAGTTGGTCCTCCATCTGTTTCCTTTCTTGTTTCAGTTCATTCACCAGGTGAGGCATATCCTGCTTTCTGTCCTCTGCATCAGTTATCTCCTCAAGACCAAAGTCCTCCACTGGAAGAGACATTTCATTGTCAGGATAGGACAGTTCCAGTTTCAGTGAAGCCTTCCGTCCCCGTTTTGCCCCTTTAACTTTGACCTTCTCTTTGTTTGTGTGCACCAGCTCCAACCTCGGAAGACCCTGCAACCATCTTTTCTTCTGACCTTTTCTTTTCAGAATTTGGCTCTTCACACATCTAGACAAGTATTCTCTCTTTCGGGTTATAGGGGGCTTAACAGGAGCAGGATTTTCCAACTTGGTGTGATTGCGTCTTAGTGAATACACAGGCTTACTGCCCAAAGAGGTGGATTTCACATTGAATATGATTTCTGGATCGTCACCAAAGTCCACCTCATCAACAGACTTCGATTGTTTTCTCCTTCCCAACCCTCTCCTCCATTTTCTCCTCCTCAGAAGAGCATTATTTGATGGGGCTGTCGCTCCATCCATAGTCTTCTTTTTAGGAAGGTCTTGCTTCTCCAATGTAACTTCAGTGTACTTGCAGGAATTGCAACCTTGTCTGCATGAGTCATTTACACAGTTATCTATGAACAGCTCTTTACTGTATTCCTTCTCCTCTTCCTCCCTCATCTCACTGAGAACAGCAGCCTTCATGACCTTGTCACTTATCAACTCCAAGCAATGGGTCCTGAGGGTCAGAAGGTTCCAAAACTCTGGGTCAAAACACAGGCGCTCTTTGAGCATCTGGAAAACAAAGACGTACAAAAAATGTTCATAATGTAAATCTATCATTATAGCATAAATTATATTCCCCTCTTCACCCCTTCCAACCTGCAAAATATGGAAGCGAACACTGGTCCGGACAGGGCTGTTGTGGGGATGTGGCTCCTGGTCAGGATGCATGTAAAGCAAGCAGACAGTTCGGTAAGCTTCCAGGCTGCGTTCCTGACAGAAGACCAGCAGGGCACACGCTCGACAGATCTCCAGGTCATGAGGAAGCAGGAAGGCGATGGTCTTGCAAACCAGGGACCTGGCCCCGCTGTCAGCCTGCATGTCGCACAGCTGCAAGGCCCTGGCACAAAGCTCCACACAGACATGGACTCCTTCACCCCCCAGCTGCCGGAAACAAGCACACTAGTGATTAAGACGAGGCAAAATGGTAGATAAGAGAATCAAATGAATAGGGCAAAGATTCTGGATGCCCCTGTGAGCAAAATATCTTCTACAATTACAGAGCAGCTTCTTTTCTCAGACTGAGATGCCTCAATTAATTCTCAGCACTCTGCCTTGAAAAGTAGTTTTAATTTTATTACTTAACCAACTCAGTTAAGTTGAAATCCAAACGGGTGACAGACATAAATAACTATAAAAATTATATGGAGAAAAAAAAATTGTCAGTGATGGTCTTGTTTGCTTATGTAGGTCATATAGAGGCATCAGCATTAAATTGAGACAGTTTCATAACCAATTAAAAGTTCCTTTTAGTACATTTAACAGATATAGATTTAGCAATATTTAGAAACAAAATAGTCTGACATCAAACTGCAACCATGTGCATCCATGAGAGTGAAGAATATTTGGATCTGACAAATATCTTCCTAATGTACGTATGAGGTGTGAGTAAAATCCATGTCAGATTGCAGTATTGTCAGTTTGTTTACACGTTTTGGCTACAAACAAAGTGCATAATATTCAGTTAATTATCTTCTGTCCTGTGGAACACAACGTGGAAAAAGATTATGCTTGTGTTGTCGTTCGCACCTCTGTGGTGACCAGTTTGATGAAGGGGAAGATGGCTCTGACATTAGTGGAGGAGGAAGCCAACTGCAAGCACTCAGCCAAGAAGCCTTGTCTGGAGGGATGGGCCCGAAGATGCAGCCTGCTCCAGATGAACACCAGGTCCCTGCAGGAGGCAGCAGATGCCAGGTCAAAGACATCTAGCTCAATTATATGGTATGTTAATCGAGCAACAACTCCTAAACTCCTAAAGTAAACAGACAAGGATGCTGAACCAAAAAAAAAAAAAAGGAAAATCAACAACACTGGGTTATTCACAGAACCTGAAAGTAACATCAACTATGAACGCTGAGAGGGATAGTCCAGTGTAGCATTAGTGTAACATACATGTCTGAAGGTCATTCTTACCAGATGTAGTACATGTCTCCGTTGTGTAGCTGCTGAGTGAGGAACGCTTTACACAGCGACAGCAGAAGCTCATCCTTTTCAACGCTCTCTGTGTTGCAGATGATCTCCACTGCATTGCGGCCATCTATTTCTGCCATCTGAGAAATAACATATGTAGAAGCAAAGATATTCATTAAAAAAAAAAAAAAAAATCACCAAATGCAGTGTAAACTGACAATATCCCAAAATGCATTACAATCAACAAGTGATACCATCCTTATCGTCCTTATTACCTTCTGCTTTGCCTCTCTTACCTCCTTGTGAAGGTGTTCATGCAGTGAGGCCTTGTAGAGGCAGGTCAGGTAAGCCTGATGGAAGTACAGATGCTTTCCAGCCTCGCAATTCTCCAGGCAGCTTTTAGACAGGGCTTTGGCCTCTTGTATTCGTTCGCAGGCCTGCAGGTAGCGAACCCGCAGCTCAAAGAATATGGGCAACTCTGAGCTTAAGTAGTCCTCAACTGCAAAGAAGGGGATTAAATGTTTTATTGTGTAAGACACAGGGTTAGGGTTATGTTAACTAGAGTAACTATTGGGGTCATTCAAAGTCTGTACCAATATGATGTCAAACTGTTTCCTGTTGTAACATATCAGGGATATCATTTAGGGATAATATAAACATTTTTAAAAAACAGCATACATTCTACTACTTGTTTGTGTTTTCAGCTCAGCGTTTGAGAGATTTTACTCGAGATTTTGCCAAATACTACAACTGCATTTAATAGTTTGAAGCTCATTCATGTGATCAGTGTATGACTGACAGAAAGAAGAGACCAGAACACAACCGCTCACACTCCTTCAAGGGAATGTTCTCTGTGTGTATGCCATACCAGCTGTTAAAGATGGTCATGAGCCTACCCTGTTTTGGTGGCAAGTCTGCCTCCTTCAGGATTCCTTGTAGCACTGGATTCTCCCATGGTCCTCCCGCTTTGATGATCTGCTTCACATGCTGAAGGTAAATGTTCCTGTGTCGCAGGAGCTGCGAGTGGCACTCCTGTAAAGAAAATACACAAATTTGTCATGAGATAACCAATCACATCAGTGACTTTTAAGTTAAATTGGTTCACGGTTATCAACTAAAACAATCTAAATTACAACAAAGAGAGTAGCAGTAGAAAAAAGGTGGTTTCAGCTAGGTGGTGTCTTATGAAAGTGTGTCATGTCAAATGGAAAACTAAAGATTGAGGCAGTAGGTCAGTTGCTGTCACCTGAAAGGAATCAAGGATGTCTTTTAAAGGCTTTTCCACAAATTCTTCTTTGCTAAAAAACAGCATCAGCTCAAAGAAGCTCCTGCAAGACAATGAGAAGAACATTAGTTTGCCGAAAAACATCTTGCAGTAACAACGACAACATATTCCAAAAACATTTGGCTCCCATATTTTCCTAAACAAGAAGCAGTCAAGGCTGTCATGTTCAGTGCCATATGTGGTGTGGTGTTCTGTTGCATATATTCAAAGTGAAGGCTAACAATTCATCAATAAAACTCACACTTTCAGGTTTATATGCCCATTGAATCATAGACAAACATTGTCTCCCAATGCAAATGCTGATGACTTATGCTCTTAAACACCGAAAGTACTGCCGTGTTATAAGCTCCATTCACACTGCCTTTTTAAGGTGGGAATATTGCCGATATTCTGCCTCAACTTCTATATAGCCCCTTCAGACAAAGATTCCACAATAACACAGTGACGAAGGCTCGCCAATACACCAACTTTGTATATTCGCACTGAACTAAGCAGCGCCAGCACATAGCTGCTCCTGTGTGTCATTTAATGACGGTACACATCATAACATTGAGATCTGTGTGGGTTTCTTTGGTTTGTTTCCATCCAGTTTACACCTGTAAACCTAATGCGTCTTTTGGTTCTGCAACGCCAACATGCTGTATTAAATGACACACAGGGGTGGCTTTATGCCAGCATTATTTGGTTGACTTTAAAAAGGGAGAGTAGAGGCAAGCCTTCATTGCGCTGTTATTGCGAAGAGGGTAGAGTTACAACGAAGAAATCTATGCTATCAGGGATTTTACCCAATTATTTATTGAATACATTTGCTTTTGCAATCAAAATGCTAACTAGTGCTGGTCCATATGAGAAACACCAACACTGGCAGCTAATGGTTTCATGCTGAAGTTGACACATCATGCTTTCTACTAACAGGTGCCAAAATAAGAGCGGGAAATATGGTCTGCCTGTTCATGGACAACAAACAAAAAAACAATTCAATTTTAAAGGAACAAACTACTTACAAGGCCAGACTGCTGAGAACATAGTGGACATGCTGACAGTCATCAGGGAACGCAGCCGTGGCTTTGGTGAAACTACAAAGTGCAGTCCACAGCACCTTCAGCTGAGGGAGAGGGACCTGCCAGTGCCCCGTGTACTCCTCAACCAGCTGTGAGGGAAGGACACAAACATGTAGCACGCCAAAATACATATCAGGATCTGGCAATTTCATCACAACAGTATGATCAATGATAGAATCTCATAACAATCCTCATTCTGTAACTTAAAAGAAATAAGCTCAACACATTCCTTTGTTTAATTTTCAAATCACTCATTGCATTGAAAGAATGTCACAGATGTTACTTGTAGCTACAGGGGAGCAGGAGTTTCCAGAGAAGTGCATATCTGCAGTAAACAAAGATGGCACTATATTCCACATCATTTGCCTGAATTTAAATACACTGTGGTGGGTTATCTATGATCTATCAATGCTCTGTCTAACATCCCAAACAGAGACCTTTAAGAAACAATTAGGGTTATCAATAAAGATTGTAAGAAATACTGTAGGACTAAGCATGACTACAAAAAGCATCACATGTACGAGTTGGCGGTCTTGTGGCCTTAATTAAGTTCACCTTACAGTGTTTAAACTAACGGTGCTATCAATGTGATGGCTAGAAATCTAGTTTCCCCATCAGTGGCTACAGTTAAATCTTTATTTATTTACCTAACCTGGTAACTCATCTCAACTGCTGACCTTTGAGGACAGGCTATGCAGTGTTTTCATGGTACTAATAATAGATGATAACGTTAGTTTGGCGAAACACAGCAACCTCACAACGTTAGCTTAGCTTGACTGTCTAGCTATAAAGCTAAGCATTATCAAACATCAGTGATATATCCTGAAAACACAGTGAACGTTACTAAATGAAATACGTTGCGTCGGAAAACAGTATAAATCCACGTCCATTTCGTTCACCATTTCTGTTATGTTTCTGACGGGCTACATGCCAAAGTCTTAGCAACACAGCTAAATAAATAGAGCTAATCTGGAGGCTAATGTTAGCTAGCGGAGCTAGTAGCCTTAGCAATAAACAGACACCCACGAGTATACCGAGTAGAAAATGGGGTCTAACGTACCTCACAAAACTCAGAGCAATAGCTTTTGCTCCTCAGAGACGACTCGTCGCTGCAGTGTCTTTTGCACAATGTTTCCAGAGCTAATTCAAGCCCGTCTGTTTCCAAATCACTCTCGCTGTCCGCCATACTGTCTGCTGTATCCAGCGCATAGTCAATGTTGCCAGGTTTGTTAGGCAGCATCCTCTTATCCCCCACAGCAAGACTACCAACCTGGCAACCCTGTAATTATAAACGTACTAATAAAGTTTGCATTTGAATTATGAGCAATGTACAAAAAATATTCAACTCCGACCACTTTAAAAGATTATTAAAGCTTAACAACAAGAAAAGCAGGTTGGTTTCAATGAAAAAAAAAATTTGACAAATGGGCCATAACATTTTTTTTTTTAAATAAGTTGTGTAACAATTTTTATAGAATCCCTACCTTGCAGGTAGTCTTTCAACTGTGTGTTCCCATTTTTTATTTATTTATTATTACGACTGTTTTGTTACTGCAAACAGGACATTAAGACTGATAAGACTCAACCATTGTGCAAAATTCAGCTAATTCATATTTAGTGGATAGCCATTCAAATTTCAGAACAAATGGTTGACACTCATACCTACTCTATCTATCTTCCTGTGAAATTATTTTCCAATTAATCGGATGAGTACGGTCTGAAAATATTTACCATTAAATTTACAAGCGGTTATTTTTGCGTGTTACAGGCTCAGTTGAGCTAAGTTTTATAAATAACAATAATTGTAGTTGAAGTATAAAACAAAAAAGAGAAGAGATGAAACTTTACTTTGTTTTACGTATAGCTGTAATTCATATTCCTAAGAGCTACAGTGTATAATTGATTCTTCTCAGTTGGGTACATTTCATGATGGCCTAGCAAAGACACAGAGATCAAAAATCTGATCTTAATTAGACGACGATGGTGTCACCTTCAGACAAAATGTCTCCATGTTTTGGTATACACCATGTCACTTGGGGACATAGTGTGGACAGAGACAGACAGAAGGGTGAGTAGTCATTGTCTACTCACCTTCATGCACATGGAAAGTCGGGTGAAGTTTTGTAGCTTCTCAACAAAACAGCATTACAATAATCTCCTAAACAACTGAAGCAGATGGTGATTTGTTTTAAAACATTAAAAAAAGAAAATAATTAAAAAATACAGTGAATGACTCCATACAGCTCAAGAAGGTCCGAGATCCCAAATAATATGAAAAGATGTTACTTACTACTCTTTTCAGAGCTGAATCTTGAAGCTGGATCATCACCATAGCTGCTAAGATAAAAGCATTGGCATGCATACTGTCTTACTTGGGTGCATCAAGGGATCTTGGGGATCTTGGGGAGGGAGAGAGAGACTTGGATTACGCTGGACAAGCTGTATGAAGACATTTGATGTATTTTTGATGGTTGTTTCTTTACATTTTGAAAGAAGTCACCATTTACTTCAGTTGTTGAGGAGAACGCTGCAACGCTCTTTTACTGTTATGAAACGTTTGTGGACTACAAAACGTCCCCCGACATTCCATTGGCATGAGGGTGAGTAGATAATGACTGAATTTACATTTTTGGGTGAACTTGTCCTTTAAATCACTGAAAACACTACTTGTAACATCGATATCATAAAAGACCAAGAGTTTACCACACTATCCATGTATCTTGTAGTTACTTTCTATTGATGAGAAGGGAATTCTTTACCCCTGAGAATATCAACGGTTCTTTTCAGGGCCAGTCAGCTGTTCTCCTCACCCTGTTGGAGAAAGCAGGCCTCGTTTGTGCATGATGCCTGCACTGATGTTCCCCGGGGAGTGAACAACAACACATATGCTGCTGCAGTTGTTTGTGTGCAACTGTACACAGACAGATTTCCTAACAGATGTCGGCTCAGTGGGCTTGTGAAAGCGCTTCACAAGCCTGTGTGGACTCGGACGTAGACCCTGCCATTGTAGCCTGCAGCATAAGTTTTATTTTCCAATTTCTCTGAGAACTTTTGGAAGAAATTGTGCACTTTAGTTTTCACCATGATGGAAGGTGCAGGGGTAAAACACTTGCAAACCATTGCTGAGACCCTGTTTCTGTTACTGGCAGTGTTAACTTTAAGGTAGTTGTATGTTGTCAGCCATGTCAGTGAACAGGGCTAGCAGGATTTCATGAGTGGGAAGATTTCCTCATTGTTGTTACTGATGCCCTCTGGTTGTTCAGCTTTCCTGCCCCGGATGAATGAGGGATAGCATGAACTTTGACTTTTACAGCCTTTCTTAGAAAAGCTCAGGACCGACAGGTGAATCTGGAGCAGCTTGCAGCACCATGTGAATCACAAGATGCATTCTGCTGTCTTCACCCACTCCACAACAAAAAACATGAATAAAAGTAGCTCTTTTGTTCTCTCATTTTTTAAAGTGTAATTTTTAAAATACATCTAGAAGTCTAGTTTCAAAACTACACGAGGCAGCATATCATCAGTAACCAACAACTGGCGCTCTTTGCTATCATTGGTTGTAGCTAGCTACCATTAGCTAATTAGTACAGTTAGCCATGGAGCTAAGTGGCCTTATTAGCTGACGGATGTCTGTCTGGACCACAACCTTGAATCACAGGGGTTGAACACAGCTTCCAAGACTGACGGATGTCAGTTTTAAGATAGAATCCAGTACAGAGGTGATTTACAGCAGTGATATCCTTTCTTTTTGTGAGTTTATTTTGTTTACTTATTAGACTAAGTAGCAAACTTGGCCAGGTCTAGCTGGTTAGCATGCTAACTTAAGTAAACATCTCTGCAACACAATACATAGCCTAGATGTCTTTGACATAATGCCAACACTGTTATTTCTTGACATTCTGTTGATAATATAAGTCAGTCTTTGAATGTTTAAACCAATTTTTTTTTTTTTACCATTTATTAGAAATTGCATTTGAATATTTGTATTAATGAAGGCTTACTGCTGGCTTTGGTGGGAGGGCTGGGTAAGATGTGGACACACTGGAACAATTCCCTGTCACACATAGCAGTGTCAAATTTTCGAGTCGTGACCCACGTTTAAAAACAGGTTGGTGTTCAAGACCTTTGACTCACAACATCCAGAATGTGCCAAAATGAAAAGAGAGTATTTTGTTGTGTGAGTGTGTCCAATCAGAACTAATTTGCAACTATATACACTCTCACAAACACTCGATAAACTCTATTTTAAGGCAAATTATATTACTGTTATGGCGATGTAATATAAAAACAATTCCCCAGTCTAATATAGGTTTTATCCCCCCTCTGGAAATTAACTTGAGAACCAATAACATATAGACTAGAATGAATTTAAGCAAAAATAATTTGTCTGATGTTCTCTTACATAGCATATGAGACAAAGACAACTCACTCCATCATTTTATTACTTTTATTTGTTTGATTGGTGAGGCCAAATGAACAAAACCATATTTCCAGATTCATTAACTGCTTTTTGCAAGTGGAGAGTCTGCAGTCTTTCTGAGAGCCACAAGGGGGCACAGTCATATCAGAATATCATGTCCGTTCACATTCAACAGGCAGCAGACTAAAACATGGGGTTGCAGTATTTCATATCAACATTCATTAACACATACAGATGATCAGTGAGTTATCATTTTTTGTTGTTCCTGCTACCATCTCTTAATACACACAGGGAGACATATATACTCATATCACTCACATACCAAATCTTCACCCAGAGATGTATCATTAACTCAGAAGAACATTCATATGTGGACTGTGTATTATTGATTATCGAGACAGTGAGAGACAAAGAAACCATACAAATACTGCTCATACTGTCAGATGTATTTAAGTACATGACAAACCGTGTATTATCTCTCTGGTGTACAGTACACCCTCACAGTTGACTCATCCACAATATTTTCCATCAACAGTTGCCCCCTTGGAGGCAGTAAAGAAATAGTAGTTCTATTCCTAGTACTTGAGTGGGATTGATGTAATGAGGATTTCTCCACCAGTGTTTCTCACGTTCATTACATCCTTAATGCTGGCCATGGCGTGGGAGTGAGATGGGATGGGGTGTTTAATGGCTCCAGGATAGATTTCTTAAGAGATTACTGTGAGGAACATAAAGGGTTGTGCAAAAACATCATTTAAAGTGGCAGTGTCATAAAGAACTTGAAACCCTAATACTTCAGACCTTCTCTGAATGTTGACCTTTAGTCGTTGAAGTTGTAGCAAGCTCAATTTTTATATTGGTCCCCAAGTATTTTCTCATAATTCGGAATGTGTTATTAATGACATGATTTGGTCCTAGATCATAAAATGTGTAATGTTAAGTCTGGTGAAATTTATGAAAGGCCAATTCTCTGCTTTCGGCTTGTCAAATGAATGAAGGACAATTTCCTGACAAGAAGCTTATGTTATTTGTTGGAATGTTTTATGTGGCTGAATACAAATCCAATGCATCCAACAACTGTTTCTTTTACCAAATCACTGCAGTCGTCAATCAGATGCCATGTCATGTCATGGCCACAGAGAGTCACAACTTGCTATGCTGTGGTATTTTACACATGTTTTGTATTTTAGCCAGCAGCTTGGACTAGATAGAAGGGAGGTCATTAGATGGAACAGACATAATGGTCAGCTATTTCAAGACCTTTAAATGGGGCTGATCACTAATGCACAGAACCCAGACCTCAAAAAGGTCAGCGATGGCCCATTTTCCAAGAACCAACATGTCAGTGTCCCTTCAAACACACCAATTAACATCAAGGAAATCTCAGGCTGTTCTATTAATAGCAGGACTTGGATTTCAATGTGGAACTTTGCCGCAGAGCTCGTTGCTGAGCCGGTGCCATTTAGGCTGTTGGAGTGCCTGATGGAGTGTCTGGAAATGAGTCTCAATCCTTTTCCTCTTGAGATTATTCTCTCTCAGGCACATTGAGTTAGTATTTAGTCAGTAGACTCTGACCTCCAGCCTTGGGTTTTGTTTACCTCCTGGTTACATTTGTATGTGTGACAGAATATAGGTTTGATCATGCATAACTGTAACCATCAGAGGTAATGACTGCACCTAACAAGTCTTTGGAAAGCTTTTTTGAAGTCTTCATTAAAGATGGTGTAGATGAGGGGGTTGATCAGCGAGTTGAGGTAGCCCAACCATGTCAGAAAGTCAGCCATCTCCATTGAAGTACTGCAAGCGCCACAGGTGTTGACGATCACCTCCTTGACAAAAAATGGCAACCAGCAGATGACAAATGCCCCTATTATCAACCCAAGCGTGGATGCTGCTTTGCGCTCCCTTGAGCCTGAGATCCGTGGTCCTTGGTAGAACTGGCTCCGACGTGACTCGCTACGTGACTCGTGCCGGCGCTTCTTGCTTTGGAAAGCCTTTACGGATACGCGCATCCGTTCACGTGGAGGTTCCTCATTCGAGGGTTCAGAGTAAGACTTTTCTGGTGGGCTAATGGGCTCTGGACTTCGAACTCCACCATCGACGTCGCCATCTCCAGCAGGGTAGGTTGATGGGATCATGCTCCCGTTGGTCATACACGAGTGGCGACTAGCCCGGCTGGCCTCCCTGCGCATGTAGAGGGTTTGAGCGGCTCGGTAGATTTTGTAGTAGAGGATGAGGATGAGCAGCAGGGGGATGTAAAATGCTCCGAGGGTGGAATACAAGGTGAAAGCCATGTGATGGTGCATGATGATGCACTGGTCCTCTTGCTCTGGATCCTCGCTGTTGTGCCGCCACAGTAGAGGAGGAAGTGAGATGAGGATGGACAAGAGCCACACCACTGCCACCATCGCCCCAGCCCTGGCCCCTGTGCGCTTGCGAGAGTACTCCACCGCATCAGTAATGGCCCTGTACCGGTCGATAGCGATTGCAGCGAGGTGCAGGATGGAGCATGTGCAACAGGTTATATCCACACCTAACCAGATGGTACACATCACCTGGCCCATGACCCAGGTCTCTTTTTGGATGTACATGATACTGAAGGGCATGACCAGCACTGCCACAAGCAGGTCGGTCGCTGCTAATGAGCAGATGAGGTAATTGGCCGGGTGGTGCAATTTGCGCGTGACTGCAATAGCCGTGATCACCAGGCAGTTGAAGAATGTTGTCAGGATAGCCACGACAGAGAGGGTCGTCGTGAGCAGGATCTTGCTTGAAGGGAGTTTAGTGGTGTCCAGCGAGTCGTTACCACTGCTGTTTGTGGCAAACACCCCGTCTGTGCAATTGGGGAAATCCATTCTGAAAGAGAGAGGGATATGTTCAAAAAAATCAATTTCGGAAAAAACTGAATTTAGATCTGGCATGGGAACTCAACATGTCAACAACATGTTATCCAATTCACTTGTTGCAAGAATTGCACTCCACTTCCTTCTCTTCTTTTCCTGTCAAACATTCACGGCTTATGATTCTGCTTTCTGCACTTCATACATAAAACATGTCAAAGTGGATGAAAAGAAAATGTTCAGTTTTTTCCGACTGCACTCATTTTCTTGAACACAGTCTGCCAACTGAAGTCTGCCACTCTCGAAGTAAAAAAAATCTAGAGATCTTACCTGTCTAGGCTGTAACGTCTTGCATCTAGTTGGTTGGTCAGCGTGCAGCGAACTGTCTGCTCTGATCTGTCCCGCCTGCCAGCTCTGCCATCACATCACCTCTGCCACTCATCAACACCTGGAAGAGAGAGCGGAGGGACAAAAAAAGAGAGAGAAATTGTGAGTAAGGGAGAGAGAGAGGAAAAGGGTGAGATCTAAGATTGAAAAGTGAAAAAGACTTACTTAAAAGCAACAAAGTAAAGCCAAGGACAAATACACCTACACACAAGTAAAAATCACTGCAAATGCGGTGAATGGTTTTTCAGAAGCTAATGTTTCCCTGCCTGTTTGAGCAGCTGATCAAATTGAGTATTCACCGGTGTGACTTCTGTTGTCCCAGCTAGGGTCATCATTAATGTCTTTGTTCGAACATGACAGTCTAAATGCTGTTTCAGAGGCTTTTCAAACTCAACGAGATTAAAATTTAGTAGATCATCTTGTGGAATTTTTGGCATGAACACACATTTGAAGTCATCACACTACAGAAATGTTCTGTGTCAGTCGCTCCAAACTTGAAAACATCACTCCTATATGTACTTCACATCAGGAATTAATTCACTATCAGCTGCTGTGATCGAATCCAAATGCTCAGGTGTGACTGTCATTGCGGCTCTCCTTCACTCGCCGCATTGCTCAGTATCCTGAAGACGTGAGTGGGAACTGTTGCTATAGAAACACAAGAAGTACAGTACTTTTTTACTTAATGTGGTGATGGAGCAGAAGCTGCCAAACTCTGACAGTCGGGTCTCTGCTGAGACCGTTCGATTCCCAGGCGGTAGGTCCGGGGGTAGGTGGGCGGGTGAGCGGGGCGGCGAGGCTACATGACAACTGAATGAGATAAGAGATTTCAGTTCACTTAACCCTAACACATGGCAGAGCGGCTGCTAATATAATTTACCACGAACACTTCCAAAGCCCCTTCTCGACAGAAAGTGCTCTATATGGAGAAAAATACGTGTTTTTACTGTTGGACCACAGCTAAGCCCGACTGACACGATACATATATTACCATTTTATGAAATCCTCTACGTGGCATCAGATCTAGCTACATTTGCACAATACTGAGCACACAATGCAGTTTATATGTAGGTGAAATTTACCAAGAGCAGTGCAGAGGCATGTGATGAGTAGTGTTTCACTACTTCATTCAAGGTGTGGGCACTGGCCATCCCTTAGCCTGACTGAGTCACCTCCATGCTGACATATTCTACTGTTTATAAAGCAAACTGACACAATGAATCCTTTGGATCATTACAGAACCGGAGCAGCGTATTCACAAGTTCTGTTTCTACTTATTATTTTTCCTGTATGCACAATTTGTAGGAGCTCAAACTTTTTTGTTTACTCTCCCAGCTCACTGTTAACAGCGCCAGACCTCGTATTATAAAACCGCAGTTTTGGCCCCATTAGCAAATGTTTTAAAAATTGATTTTCAGGCGCGGTACGAGAAAATCACTTCCTGAAGTGAAGTTTCACCAAACACTTTAATAGAACTCGGTGCAGGAAAGAGAAGAGAGCGCTTCATTATGCTACATTTGCAGCAAAACTGAATTCAAAAATACAAATGGTTTCATAGCTATTACAGAACAAATTGATTTCCTCCTATGACGTGGACCAGTGGAGAGTATTTGTTTCTAAATACCTTTGATTTGAGACTTTAAGGCCAATAGATTGCCTTCCTCTGTCACGATGCAATTATACACTCCTTCCTATTTACAATTGAAAAAAAAAAAAGAACAGTACTTAACATGCAGATTACTTTTTCGCAGATAGATAGACGATAATTACTGCCGCACTTCAGTTGTGCTCTGTGTCAGTGCACTGCTGTGCATCCGGAAAAACATCATTTCTCAGCGTTTGTGCAGAAATGTATATTTAGATCTACAGTACGGGCACGGCGGGGTGCTTTCTTTCCTGCATGCCTGTACGTACAGTATATGCAGTGATTGACGGTAAGCGGTAGCAGAGTCAGACTGTCATTATGTGCAACAAAGAAATCATCTCCTTTTGTCCTGAAATGTTTGAAAACACACGACTTTCTGTTCAAGGCCATCTGAGGAGAAAGATGAGGAGTGAATCTGCTCCTTGCTCGTATTCAGAACAAACCCAGTGCCCTTGCATGAATTCAGCGAGCAGAGGAAGCTGCTTCATTCACTGACTGATGGCCACATTGTTTTAAAATTATACACTAAGTTTCAAGATTGTTTTTTTTTATGACGTGGCTGCATTATTTTCTTCATTAATTATCTGGATATGGGTGATAAGAGATAATGACCGGCACGCTCCGATACCGCTCAGTAATTCTTAATAGGCTCCATGATCTGTTATATTAGTAAATTTATTCAGCAAAGAAATGCTGCATGACGCTGCTGCTGCAGTGTGAGGCTGTGCAGATAACAATGAGGCTGACAGAACAGAAACATGTTAAAATATTTCACCCCCGACGTTCGGGAAGATGTAGATCTGGAGATTAGTCCGATTCCACCCTCGAGAAGCGCGGCTCAAACACATATGCACACGTCCGTTCGTCTTTACTGAGCACACGCAAACTTCACACGCGCTTCAATCTCTCCCTCCATCCCTCCTCTCCTTTCAAGAGAGAGGGAAGCTGCATCCGTCACGTGGAGTACAATCTCCGACACACAAAAACGCTTTGGCCGAGGCAAGGACACAGAGCTGCCAAGTGTTGTTGTGAAGGAGGAGAGTTGTGAAAAAGCTGACTGACAGCTCTGGAACCATGCAAAATAGATGACTAACTCTGGCACCATAAGAGGGCACAGCAACTCTCATTCACTCGCCGATCTATCTGCCTGTTTATCTATTCTCATCTGCTGTATCCCGCTAATTCGGTGGTCGAGGTGGCGGCCAGAAGAAACACTGCGAAGGGCTCCCCGTGAGGTGATGAAATCTTGTTTTGTTTTCTCTTCTAATTAAAGAGGAAACAAATGTCATACATAGGTGCGCATTGCCAGAAAGAAATTAATTCCTGGCATAAAAATAAAGACCAATTGTGGACTGTTCTGGGACAGAAAAGTACCCAGCATTAAATCATGATCACGATAAAGCAACACAATGAACTGTATTTTTTCGTGGAATGGGATGGTATGAATAAATAAAGTGCTGACGACATGTACTAAACATTTCCATAATATTCCAATGTTCTCTTGTGTCTTTCAGCTCTGATTAATTTTTAATCCCATTTTGACAGATGAGAGCACTAGAGGAACAGAAAAACTTGTGAATACTAAAGTGACTCGAAAACAATATACTGCGTCCTAATTGTTGCTGTTGTGTGTCTAATTTCTAGTGACTCACACTCCCTGACATGCGTTTCACCAAAGACTGATATCACTCCCATCACACTGAGCGGGCTAAATCACTGTCACGTCCACTTTTCAGCCGTCCCTGTTCTCTCTCATTGACCTGTGTCCCCGTTTTAAGCCCGACTGGATCACTCCATGCGTGTCACAGCCGGGGTTTTTCACGCCACAAGCGGACGCGCGCCATGTCCCCGTCAGCTCTCGCTACCTGCTGCACGCAGATAGAAGCATTAACTGCCGAGGCGCCCCCCTCGAGGGCTCGATTCGATGGAACTGGTTCAAGCACTCACCAGAACTACAGGCGTTGTGATGCTGGGTGCTGTATATACAAGTGTAGGTGATGATAGGTGACATAAAGTGGATAGCTCGCTCGTCGAAAAAATAATTGAATTTGTCGACAAAAATAGACGAGGTTAATTATTTCACTGCTGTTGAGTTGTGTGAAACAGCTTCAATTGCTATAGATGTACATTGCACTGGATCTGGATGTTTTAATATTCTCAACAATGCGGTGTTCTGTCCTCGCATTCATGTGGATGCCACTTGCCACATGTACCATCCATCCAAACACCGTTGTGGACCAAGCAGACCCCCTCATGGCAGCGGCTCTCCCTGATAGCATTTGCCCCACCAGCAGCACATTGTGCCCCTGACACACCACAAAAAACTGCTCAGGAACGGTTCGAGGGACTTGACAAAGAGCCCAAGACGTCCAAATTCCCCAGATCCCAATCTGATTGAGCATCTGTGGAGCGTGCTAGAACAAGTCTGATCAATGGAGGCCCCATCCCCCCAACATACAGGACCCAAAGGAACCACTACAAACGTGGCAGTGCCAGAAACCACAGGACGCCAGCAGAGGTCTAATGACCATGCCTTCACAGGTCAGAGCTGTTTGGGCTGCACACGAGGAACCCACAGAATATTAGGCACATCAGTGCTTCAAAACACACATCATAAGATGAGTAAATGTTTGGTATTTAACTGTAAAGATTGTCATAAATTCTCATGCAAGGTCTGCGTCCATTACAGTTGACAGATAAGTAGAAACCAATTTCTCTCTAATGACTGTTAAATCCTCTTATTCTTAGAAAACCAGACAGGTCAAAAAACATTTCTCAACTAATTAAGATGCTCTATATACTTTTATCCAGAGTTTATAAAAAAATATCGTGTTTAGTTTACTCTGTGTCTGATAATACATCTGTCGACTCCAGTGGACGTTATGTGCCAAAGGGCATATTTCGATTTGTTTGATTAATTTACGCTGCATATTTCCATTCTGCCTTAATTATGCCATATGATTTATTAAACGGCAGTACTGAATAGTCTATTTTATCAATAGGCACAATAGGCAGAATATACCCTCTACTAAACTAATGGATACGAGATGTTTTCCACTTCACTCAGAAGTGCATTGTCAATATACATGTGCACTTAAGGCTTTACATTACATACTGGACTATCACTGGCCAAAGTAGCTGTGATGTCACACAATCATGCTTGTACATATATGCTTTAATCTCATATTTAAGTAGCCTACTGTGCTGAGCTGGATCCATTGTTCTATAGTTCTCTGTTTATCTCTTGTCTCTCTTATTGCAGTTGGTTTACAGTATGTGTCCCTGGTATCAACCTCGGACGTGAATGAAATTTCAAGACGGAAGCTGGCTGGAATTGAATGCAGTATAGACCTAAACTATACAATTGTATCCCTCTGGGCGACAGCTGATATATACATTCATACATAAACTGACCCCCTTGAATGAGGCCACGTACCACCACACAAGGCAGACATTACAAATATCTACACAACGATTCGCTCCTGGAAAGTTGGTGATGTTCAGTGGTGTTCACGTTCAGTAACTATAAACTTGTGTCGGTGCTCTGCTGCTGTCGGATCATGTGTGAGCGCCGTAGGAACAAAGTTAAAAAGGGTGAATGTTTTAATATGTGGAGAGGGAGATTATTACCGACATGAATTTCACCACTAAATGTAAATGGAGTCCAGGTCAGAATGACCCGTCCACGGCAGGCGAACCTATCAAAGCACTTTGTCAAAGCACTTGCATGTAGATGTGAAATACAGCGGCAGGACTGAGGCCAAAATTGAGAATGGCTCAAGCACTGCTGAACAAGCTGGGACTGGTTTTAGCCCAGCTGTGCAGGAGCTCACTGGGAGAAGTAAAAAGGCTTGTATAAATCTGTCTACAGTCCGTCTGAACAACACTAATTACAGCTAATGGTTGGCTTGCCCAAAGTACTTCTCTGTAATCAATTGATTTCCACACTGAGTAATGAGTAACTGCAGCTCTTTCTGTGGTGACAACTTATACTTCTGCAAACCATGAAGATGTTGAAACTTTACATCTCATTGTGTTGCAATTTCATGTTTCTTTTCTATTTTATACTGTGACAATTCTGTGCTTTTGCTCCGGTTAGGTTTAGCCACAGACACCACTTGATCAGGGTTAGGAAAACATTATGTTTTGCCTTAAAACACCTGTTTTTTTGTCACCACAAACAAGAACAGAAAGGAGCCTCAAAAAGAAGAAAGGGTAGGCATGTCACTAAATCTTGCTTTGGTGCCAGACTGTGGTGTCAGCTGTGTTGAAGTCTGCGGGAGACGCATGGAGAAATACATGATATCTACGTTGTAAGACTCTTCAGAGAGTAGATTAACGACCACAATGATTGACGGGTCTAATAACATCATGACCAGACGGGGCAGGTCCTGCCACATATCGCTGATGAGACTGCAGTGACACTGCGAACAGGAGCCTTTCCAAATCAAAATTGAGGGATGAACAACGTGTCGATAAAAAAATCTGTTGTTAACCTACTCTCTGACTTGTGGTCTTTCATTTTGCGGAGGCATTTCTTCATCAGAAGGCATACAACGCAGATATCATGTACTTCTCCATGCATCTCCTGTACAGTTCAACACAGCTGACAACACAGTCAGACAACAAAGCAAGATTCTGTGACGTAATGAACCGTCTTCCGTTTTTTAGGTTCCTTGAAACAAGTTCTCGCTAAAAATATCGAGTGGTGTGACACTTACAAATGTTGAAACGCAGTCTCGAACTGTGGTCACTGACCTGACAGCTGTCTCGCCTGTAACTCTGCCACCATCCCCTCCAACACCGATATGACAGATGTCAGATCACAAACATGTAATGTTACCGCGATATGACACATATCAAAAAACAGAAAAGTAAACATATCAGTGGTTTCAAGAACCATTAACTGGCATGAATTTATCCTGGTGAATAAGCTCCGGGTGATATCATCAGCGAGCACAAATACTGCAGCACATAGATAATGTGGAGGAAAAAAAACCCCCTGATTAGACATTCTCCGTAATTACAGGAAAAAGCATCCGCTCAAGCCTTTATCTAGCGAGCAGTGAATTAGACAGATTCTCCGACTGCTGCATGTATTTGGATCCACATCACAGTCCAGGTTTAATGCGACTATAACTGACAAATGCCAAAAGCAGTTGGTGCGAGTTTAAAATTAACGGGTATATTGTTAGTAGTGTCTGTCACCACCAGTTTCCTTCAGTCTCTGCGAAGGCAACTCCCTTTCAACTGAGCGAGTCTCTTTGAAGGCACCATGACTGGTTGTATGTTTGATCTGCGTTCTTTAATTTGAAAGCTCTGCATCCAGTCGTCATTAAAAGACGCTGATTCACTGTTTACCCTGATTAAAGCCCCTGCAGGATTTTAACAGCTTTTTTACTCCGTGGCAGACGGCGATACGTACATGGGCCGATAAATCAAAACAATCATTCAGCACAACTAAACGGGGTCGGTAAGTGCTCTACTGTATTGTCCTAGTTTCGACTGGACATTGTGCCGGATATGCATAAAATTACGGGGATTCTCTGTGTGAAGAATTTCTTTCCTCTCTACATCACTGAACACCCTGACAACACAACTGCACAGTCCCACCAATCATCTCTGTGTCCTCATCCAAATCGCCACAGTTACTGTGGGAAGCAGCTGTGCACAGACAGACTTCCATCGACTTCTGCCGCCTTCCAAGTATAACGCAGGTTAATGGAGACCCAGTGGGCCTCGCTGAAAGCAGAAATTTGTCAGTTTGACCGAACGAGAACAAAGACCTTTCGGCTGTCTGCAGAGTGGTTTGTAAAAAGGCTTGGATTTTTTAAAGTCAATCTTATATGTTTATATACAGTCTGAAGTCACAGATGTCTGTCTGAAAGGATTGCTTTGTTTTCTCTTCTCCTCAAGGTTTCAAGACTGAAGATTCGAGAAACTTTACAGCCTTCGGTTAGGGCTCGCACAACATGAAAAAAAACATTCACACCCATGAAACTCACATAAAATCACACAACAGTTCAAGGCACTTGCGCAAAGCTACATTGACAGAGTGGTGTCTATTTGGCCATGTTTAAAATGCACACTGCAGTGGGAATAAAAGAGTCCTTGTAAGTTCTCCTTTTGACCAGAGGTACTCTGAGGTTGGCCGAATTTTGCTTCTGCTTTGTTTTTATTTTTTTAAATTTGTGCATTCATGAGAACAAGGGCTCTTGTAGCAGTCTTTTTTTTAACTTGTTATGGTCGTGCGCCCTTTCTCCCGCTGTGCTTCCAAAAGGTTACTTCTCCCATCAATCTCCCAATTTCACTGTGAAACAAATCAAATGACAGAGTCTCTTGTGGAATGTGTGTCGTTACACCTGGCAACCCAACCAAGAGGCAGAGGTGAGCGTGCGCAAATGCCACGCAAGTTTTTTACATTTTTTTAAAGCAACATTATGCTGCTTTTCTTATCTTAAAATAACAGCTTTAAGTCATAATAATGGTACAATGTCTTGTAATAGGGTGAATGGTGTCACTGTGTCAGTCACTCTGCCCCCTTATCACTTGTTCCTGCACTATGTATCTTCAGTGAGAGGGTCGGATCACAGCGTTACATACATTACATTACGTCCGACAATTTGTTACAGACCTGGGGTTTGTATTTACCACAGTGGCGTTGCACTGTGGGCGGCGCCAAATTGCACAGAATGTCAGTTTCTACGTAACGTTGCTTTAATTGAAATGGTACTGCAAAATGGACTTGCATTTCTGTATATATAGATTATGTAATGAATCCACCAGGGAAATTTCTCTGTCACAATAGCAAAATAAAAGATGTCAGCGAGAGCTACTGCAACGGGCTGCCACTCGTGCGGCGCCATCTTGATCTTCTGTGGTGTTCTTCCGGTCTACTGACTGCTCAAAGTGCTCAAAACACTTGTTGTATTCACCCGTGCGTCGATATACTAATGTCAGAGGCTCTCATGCAAGTCGGGAGCAACTTGGTGTTCTCAAGGATACTTCGACGTGCAGCCGGGGGATCGGACCAGCGACTTTTCCGATAACTGGACGTCCCGCTGTACATCCCGAGCAACAGCCGTCAAAGCTGTGAATTAAAAACTAATATAAACTCATTTCACCCCTCACGTCCTTTATCCCGATAATCTGTGGAGCGGGATTATATGCTGCTGCTGTTGGTGGTGGTGGTACCGCAGAAAACCTCCCGCTTTTCACAGCCTAACGTTGGCAGGTATGAACGGCATGATAGCTGGGATTTTAATGACTGGAAAACATATTTCACAATATATTAGCGCGTTTATTTTTTCCCTGCTTATTCATACTGCGTGAAACAGTACAGTGTGTTATTTATTTAATTGTGGCCCAATGTATTTTTTTTTTTACAATTTATACTCCTTCAGAACGTGTTTTGACAACAGTCTGTTTATCATTTAAAGGTACAAACACTATTTTGTCATCAATTACTGTGAGCTCCCTGAGTTGGAGCCTAAATATATTTGCACATTTGTAGCTTGAGGCGAAAGCAGAAGACGGGAGTGTAGCCTGCCTTACATAGTTTTGCCTTTAGCACATAATGCTGTCTAAGGGTTTATTTCACACATCATTTACTGTACAGCCTTTTCACAAAAGAAGGATAAATATCGATATATAAGGTAAATTATATGGACATGTTAAGAGTGATATGTTTCTCTGGGAATAGTAGAATTTGTTATAGTTCTGACTAGCTGCCTCGAAACTGAATGTAACTTGGAGATGAATTTGTTTTCAGAAGACAAAATCTGACACATGAACTTTGGGAATTTACACTTCAAAGAAAAATCTGTTTTTGTTGCCAGGAAAGAGCAGAATCCATTCCTCGCCACATAAAGGTTAAAGAGCCACATGATATTTTGAGTTAATTAGCGTATCAATCTAAATATTGAATATTTAGCGGGTCCGCGGTTACAGCTGTCCAGGTCACTTATCACGCAGTTAGGAGGGGAAAGGTTTCAGCCTCGCGATGTGAAATTCCCCCGGAGCAGAAGCCAGATTCAATAACCTCTCAAGCAAACATCGGCAGCCAAAAAGTATTACTAAACGAGCAAATCGTCTGCCTCTTTGGACTGCGCGGCCCCGTAGCACTGAGGAACATCAACACAAGCTGCCAAATGCACAGCAGCCACATATCACCAGCTAATGAAGTTGTTTTTGGCTAATGTGTTGGCAAAAATATGCCTCTGTGCAAATGATCATTCATTTGGAGATGTGTCCTGGCCACCTGATGACTTAAGTGTGATAGTCATTTAGTTCTGCTTTGGTCCACTCCCAGCAGCTCTTAAGAGAAAAATATGGGAGTCTTCAGCTTTGCCAGATGCTCCAACGTGTTCGCCGTCCAGCTGCTAAATTTTGCTGTCGTCCGCTCAGCGCTGGGCTGTTAGCGTGCAGCGGAGGCGGCCGTTGTCAGATGCTGCCTCTGAAGCTGCGATCAATCCTGTCTTCTTAAAATGCTTTAGTTGCAAAATGTTTTAGTTGCAAAATGTTCACCATCAAACGTCTTTCATTTGTTTTCCTACGTTATCCACTCTTGAAGCAACTAAAGCGCGGTGAGCAGTTTTAGGTTTGTTTCGTTTTGTAGCTGAAATCTTACAACAGGTGTGAGAAAGTCCTGTGCTTTACCATTCAACCACCACAACTTCTTCCCTCGACGTTTGTGTTAACATGTTACTTTATGTTATTTTAGGGCATTTATCAGACGCTTTTGTCCAAAGCGACTCACATTAATTCATACATACATTCATACACTGATGGCGGTGGCTGCCATGCAAGGTGCCGACCAGCACATCAGGAGCAGTTTCGGGTTCAGTATCTTGTCCATGGACACTTCGACATGCAGACCAGGGGAATTGAACCAGCGCTGGCTCTACCCCTGAGCCATAGATGTCACATTTCCATTGTTTATGATTCCTTCAAATCAGTTTTGCCGAAGAAAATGCACAAAAATACCTAATTTCACATCTTCATTTAGATTATGCAGGAAGCTGCTGCGGCTTATTATGGATCTCGTGAGAAATTGTGTCGTCTGTCACCATACTGTTTTCTCTTACCCTTTGTCCCTCATACATATGTCTATGAGTTTAGCTGCCAATAAATCAACATACATGTAGTAGTCATGGGAGTTCTGTCTCTTTGTAGAGATCCTGATAATGAGGCTCAGCTCAGCATAAAGAAACCGGCTCTGTCGGCTCCCCAGCGCCTCTTCACTGAGTGCCACTTCTTGCTTTTACAGTTCAGCCACATTTAGCGATGTGGTGACCTATGACGGGTATATATACACATACTGTATATCATAATTCTACATTATGTTTGGTATAGAAGCCTTAAATGGTGTCAAAACATCAAACAAAAGAGAAAAAAAATGGCTCTCGGCTTGTCCCAAATCACTAACGTGTAGGTTATTTAAATCAGTAAAATAATTAAAAAAAACACGATTTATGTTTAATCTTGACCTTCAAAATGCGAGACAAGTCTGAACTGAGTGTAAATAAAAAATGTGTAACTCTTAATAATTTGGGTGGAAATCAATAATGCAAATCGAACAGGAAGCTGGTGGAAAAATACAAGTTAAATTGCACTGGGTATTACATCTTGACCTGGTTGTGTATGTCGTAGGAGGAGATGAAAAATACAGGGACAAAGGAGAAAGCGATTGACAAAAACAGGACGCATTAAAAGCAATAAGAAAGCTATGGAGAAAAAACTGAAAAGCCTCCTTATAGTAGCTGATTTGAAGGGGAAGAGACCGGATGCCGGCCCCCTTTGTTCGCAAAATGACCAAACTACACCTCCATTGTTAACCTGCCGTACCCACTTTCCATCATCAAGCAGGGAGTGCAGGGGAAGAGGGGTCTTTTAGTTGAACATGTAAGTCTTGTCTGCCCGAGTCATTGATCCTTTATCTGACTGAGGTGTGTGCGAATCAGAATCATTGGCCGGACTATGGCTCTGAAACAACAGCAGCCCAGCAGTGTTTGATAGATCCATCGCGCTGTCCTTGGTGCTGAAATTTTTCTCTCCGTCCCACACTTGTGTTCCTGTGTTTGTATATACCTTATAGAGTAGTCTCACCTTTGTGAAGTGTCAAGTCATATGTAGTTACAGAAGAGCTAGAGGATCCTAGAGACAAACTGCTGTCTGTGTTATCTCTGCAAAACACCCCCAGACCCCTGATCCTCCAACTGGGCCGTCCTCCATGTAAACAACTAACCAATCACCTACTGCTCCCTCGGCCATCAGCATTAACTCCTGAGACAGTCACAAACTTTCAGCCCTTCCGTTCCTGTCTACTGTCAAGTCTCGCACAGCGTCAGGTTGTTCATGAGGTAGAATTGTGCAACACGGAAAGCCAACACGGAACTTAAAACTCAGGACATCTCTTTGTTTTTTAGCCCAGCCTATTTGTTTTTGGTTTTTTTACATTTTGGCACATCTGCATGGCGTCAGGCTGCTCTGGCTGCTGGTAGTTTCTTCCCAGACGACGCGGTCTCAGTACTAACTTGTCAAAAATGGCAGTTGGTCAGTGGTCTTAAGTTTCAAACTATGATATATATATATATATATATATATATATATATATACATATATATATAATATACGTCTGAATAAAGCTTGCTGACAAACAGTTCACATATTATGCCATTTTATAACTCTAATGGTTGGGTTACGTTTAGGAACAGAACAAAAAACTTGGTTAGGTTCAGGAAAAAGGGTTAGGGTAGGGTTAGGGTTAGGGGAGTGATGTAGTTGCATCTTTTACAAAAGTTAAAGCTGATGTTTGTATGATGAGATGTTGCCAACTGCAAAAAGGGCAGGAAGTTAGCTAAAAGAACAACAACGCTTAAAGCCACTTTAACTTGGTCACAAATCGGGACGCACCCCCCCAGTCTCCGGAGGTGGGGTCCACTCTTTTTACCACTGCACTAGAGGGGTGCTTTAAAAAGTAAGACGAGACACCTGTAGTGTCAAACTACTGTGTTGTGCACCCCTATTATATAACAGGAAAACCTCAAAACCTCAAAACAGGAGCAGAGGTGAGTAATTCTCAGTGATTTCAGCATTTTGAGAAATCAACTTCTTGCACATTTGATTGATGTATGTTTGTCACAATCATGTGTGATTAGTAGTAATTGTCCAACTGTAACTCACACACATATTCATATGCACATACTTTGTGTATGGAAACAGGAGTTTTGAGCGTCTTTAGTAAACAACTTTGCGCGTGAATGTGATTAGCATAAATAACCCAAACACACACAACCAAACATAATTAGCCACAATACTGACATTAATTAGCCACATGAATCAATAGAAGTGCACCTCATGCATGGTTCCTCCAACCAGCGGGAGCTAATATCCTCTGCCGATGTTCATTTCCGCAAGAGTTAAGCTGTAACGAGGGCACCTTAGTGTGAATGGACTGGGTGGAGGTAATCACGCAAACTGATTGGACGTCCATGTGGAAAAACGTGGAAATGCAATTTTTTCGGTGCCCTTTAATGGCATGGCCCTGCTCTTTGTCACACCGACATCAAGCAAACAGCAACCATATGAGAAAAATCTGTTGCCGTCCTTGAATGCATCAATAGGAAGAGTTAATGTTTCACTTGGAAAAGGACCCATCTTCTCAGTAAATCTTCTCGCAGTTGTTTGTGCAGATCAAGGTTAAACTGACGGAGGTCATTCTGGTAAGAGATGTTTTAATTAAAGTGATGTTGGAAAATGGACTCTCCCAGGATGAGAACTGGGTAATAAAAAAGAAAATAAGCAGTTTCTTGGCGCTCTTTCATTATATTATTGTTCTAGGTGGATCCACGTGTGAGAGAGAAGTGGTAGGGAGTATGTGATTCGAGGGGACCGTTGCTTTATAGCATGTATTAGTGTCATGTAGATAAAACCTTCAGAAAAGGTACATTAAATTACTGAATCCTCTTTGGATGTGCTGCTGACTCACGCTGCATGCTCTCCGCGACAGATGAGCGATCAAAACCTGCAAGGTGACAGAAAGAGGGAGACGAGTGCAGCAGCTTGCAGCTTCAGAAATGAAACATGTTTGCCTGAACGTAGCTGCAGGGGTTGAATACATCAAAAATGACCAATTGAATTATGTTATCAGGTGTTGTGATTACGGCCTTTCAAATCTAATTTTTGTTCAGCAGGTATTGAGTCCAGGAACAAATCCCGGTCCATTAGCCTTTGCTCTGCTCACCGCCAGCTGCTGATAAAATGCGCTGAGAACGTGCCTAACATAGATGAAAAGCCAGGCAGAGGGGCTCAGTCACTGTGCTGTTTGTGTCAGCATGTTCCCTTTTTCAAATGTTAAGTTGGCTACAAATGACTACACTTAATGCCTGAAACACAGCCTCTGGTTAAGGCGAGCTTAAGACAAGGTCATGTCTCTCTCCGTGAAGTAAAACAAACAAGTGCACAACCAGATCTCGTTTTTACAGAGCCTCATCTTGGAGTTGTACTTTTTTAAGTTACTGTTTAGTTGGATTCTGAAGGCTGAACCCTAATGCTTGGGTAAAATATCACTTTGAGTACAGATTAAGGGCCCATAAATATAAACAACATGATGCAATGATGTGTATTGCTTGTTTTTCTTCAAATTCAGCTCTACCACTCTCTAACACCCCGAAACTAATGCATTAAATAATTTAAGTCTTTACCTTGAGAAGATTTTCTAAATTCTGTTTATTCTGAAATATATATGGAATTGATATCAACATGAGATAAGAAACACAGTAATCCAGTAGGAGAAATGTTAAGTAAATTCACGTTACTGCAGAGAATGACACAAGCCGAAGAGGTAAGCACAGATTTTTGCTCAATAAAAAGTTCAATAATATGTGCTCATGAATACAGTTCTTATTTCTAGTGGCACGATTCCGCAAAAATAATCACTTCAGACTTGAACTGGTCTCTGAATCGTTATTGACCTGAAGTGGAATTACTATACGTCGCACCAGCTTGTAATATTATTGCAATCCAGTGAATGAGTACGTCTGTGAGTCATAACTTAGCGGGCAGTTCTTCCAGAAATCCAATTTTTAACAAGTGGAAAATCTGCCCGCCGGCTAAAATGATTTTTACATAGTCCAACAATAGCATATAATGTATGTCCTCTTATCGTCACATTGTTAGACTCGCCAAGACTCTCGTGCGGCATAACCTGTTGTTTTAATCGTTTCTATAATGACAATGACAAATCTGGAATGCCTAGAAGAGCTATTTCTGATTAATAGTTGGATTAACAATGAGGGACAAAAGCTCCCCAAATCATTTTTTACTCTCCAGCTACTTCCACATGGAACAGCTAGTTCCTAATGTGTGAAGGAGATCCACAGGTCACAATAGAGCAGGGGTCACCAACCTCTTTGTGACTGAAAGCTATCTTTAAGAAAGACAGTAATATGGAGGGCCACTTGTTTGGTCAGTTTACCTTGAAAGCAAATTTATGTAACTTTTTACCTTAAAATAACATCTTGAAAATCAAGTTGATGGTACGGTCTCTTGTAATAGGTTGAGTGGTGTCTCTATCACTTGCTTCTGCAGATCACAGCGTTACATAGAGGAGCATAGAGGAGATAGGGTCCATAATTGTTGAAAACCAGCAGTAAGTGCTGACAGCTGACTGTGGTTTTCACAGAAACAAAGACAGGTAACGGTAGGCCATGCTCAAGGCTAAATCTTTAGGTTCCGGTCATATCCCAGTTTACTTCGGTTCACAACATGCTTCTTTTCATATTGATGATGGCGTCAAGTGTGTGTTAGTATGTTTGATTTGGTTTTATATTCACATACCACACAGCGATTGAGCAACACATTGTCCTTGTCCTTTCCAGAACTCTCTCTCTATGGCCACTGATTTAAAGGACGCAGGCACGTCTTCCAGCTCCAGCATTACATTTGTGGTCGCCATAGTGGGACTGACTTGCACACCAATCAGCATGTTGTGCTAACCTCAGCACATGTTGGTGAAGATGTAATGTTAAAATTTCCAGGTGAAACTTGGGTCCTAGATTACGCGTTTTGATCCGCAATTGTACTGATACCTAAATCCTGCCCCCTCCTAGTTTCTGTTGCTAGGTCAGACAAGCTTTAGCTCTCTAATGTTTCCGTTACATCTCTATTGATAAGTATGGAGTTTTGTGTGTTTTTTAAAAAACATGAGCAAACAACAGGTTAGCAGGAACATGCAATACTACATGCTGTATCTCATCAGCCAACGTTCATTGTTCACTGGAGATAAAGGGAACGCTTCTATTCATGTCATTCATTTCACCTCCCTCTTATGTTTATTTGTATGAAATTCTACTGAGACTTGGAGAGCGTGTTAGTAACAGTTGCTCCTGGGCTTCCGTACTCATAAACTTGCTAAAATGTGAAAAAAAAGAAAAAAAGCTGACCAAGCACTCAGTCAAAACTTAAACCAATTACAGATCCCTTTAAAATGATTTTGGCAATGACCGGATGATCAAATAAGACAAAGAGGGAGTCAGTTAATGGATGCTTCTTGTAAATCCAACGTAGACCGAGCCAACCCTTTCTGGTTAAACTTCAATTTCCATATTGTTGAATGATGTCAGGCAGCATGCGCCCAAAATGTTATTGATATTAAAATGCTCATTAAGCCACAAATCCTTTCCTAATCTAATGCTGTCTAATGCCTAAACGTTGTTATCCATCCATACCAGTAACTCAGCCCGAACCAAACCTTTATTAGTTTGGATGTCAGCTTGGATTTTCCGTCGATGATGTTTGACTTTTCTGTATTTCACACAGAGATCAGCTGTCGCTGGACAATTTATGCATTTGTTGGAGTTAATCAGATGTGTCACATCAGTTGGCAAAAACATACATTTGTTCAATACTACCAGAACATCCAGATGGTCTAGTAGCGAGATGATTTGCTATTCCAGACCATGTCTCTGTCACAAGCTCATACTGACATCAAACTGAGGCTATACTGACTGTGGCTCCTTCCCAGTATACATTAAAAGAGCAATAAAACTGGACCTGAAAAGCTCAGGGGACGAACCTAAAGGAGATTCACACTTCAGCCGAAGCAAAACAGACAAATCTTTAGGGAAGACGAGGTGTAGGTATCAAATTTTCATCTATATCTCTTTCAAACACTCTCATGACGCAAAACACACAAGATACTGGGAACTTATTATTACCGACTGTTTTCCGTCCATTGGATCTACCATGACATACACGTTGAGGCCCATACAAATACTTGTGCAAACAGTATCCTGCCTGCATCTACAACCCTCCCACACGCACACAAAGTTAACAGCTTTGAAAGTAACTGGAACGAGTCGTTCAGGTCACTGCAAATTCTCATGGGATGAGTAATCGACAAGTGCTGCACAATGAAATGCATTTTTTACACGTGTGAATCAGTCGAGGCACTAAAACTTGCCGCAACACTTTCGCAATTTCAGATCAAGAAGGACTCATTTATCAAGCATTCGGGATTGATTTGACCCTCGATGGTCGATGAAGAACTCCTGAGCTGACTCATAAGACGTGTGCCGGCAACCAAAACCGAGATGGAATGAGTGAATAATTGGAAGTTGTTCCTAACCCAAACCGCAGAGTGCCACTGGGTATAGCCTCTGCGAGATTTGTATTCAAAACTGTTGGCCTTTTTTAATAGGAGAGCACTGAACTCCCTTTTTGGAGTGCAACACTTTTAGTCCCCATCATTCAAGGCTGGACTTGCTGCTATTTGTCTTGACTGAAGATCCCAAAACTCACCAAGCGTTAACCCGACATGTAAACTTTGATCTTAAAGACTCATTCATCAATAAATGCTCAGTTTGTCGTGTCCGTGCAGTTTAAAACATCAGGCTCAGATTCACGAGAGCAGACAGTTTTGTGTTGAATAATCAAAGCAAAGAGTGGGAATTTCACCCATCAGCTTTCATTGATGTCCAGCCTGTGATAAGTGCAGGAGCTCCGAGACGAGTCCTTTGTGTGGATCCTGTTTTAATGGCTACTTTACATAAAGGCATATGCTGCATGTAGGCAGAGTGAGTGATTGTATTTCCATTCTGACAAATTGATTTTTTTTTTTTTTTTTTTTTTGCCATAGCAACACAGCCTTCAGGATGGCGAGGCTGGTTAGTTGGTTGGTCAGTCTGTTCTTCAAAAGCAGCAGAAATGTGGGTCTTCTCTGTAACTAAATTTGGAAAACACAACTGCTGTATCTCTAGCAGCTCTCGGTACGCACAAGCCACTCAGTGCTTGTTGTTTCATTCTGGTGGGGATCTATTATTAATGAGGATATCAGAACTTGACAGATGGGAACGCGGTTGCACAATGTAAATATGGAAGCAAGACAAAAACTGCTCTGTTCGCTCTTGTTAGCGGCTTCGCCGTGTTGTTAATTGCATAGTTTTACATATGAGACATGAGTTGTATCAGTCAAGAGATAAAGTAGCTTTACTCCGAACATCCTGATGATAAACTGGAAAGAGACTGCCCTCCTGAGAAGAAGCATCATTTATTTCAGCCGCTGACCCAGAACAACATTTGTTTTATGTTCATTGAAAAATCCCTCTGGCGGAAGCAATGGAGGAAGTCAGATGACATTAAAGAGCAACAAAGTCTAGGGAGGTTGTCGGGGTCGATGGATGAATCAGCAAGATATTCTACTTTTAACATGGGAGGCCAATGTTGTTTTCGAGTTCAACAGGCAACTTTTTTCTTATCTCAAAGCATCTCCACATATCCTTTAACCATAACTTTATTATTACAATTTAATTATTACATTGATGTTGAAGACCCCCCTTAAATCAATACATACTCTAGTCATTTTGACCCAAATCACAATGTTTCCTCGGACTTCACCGAGTTCTTATTTTAATCCAAATCAAGATCTTTCCCTTAACCTAACAATTTGGAGGGCTAGTTGACTGGAAATGTTTGACTTCACGAGTTAATGAGGAGCAACTGAATACACCTTTAGTTTTGGTATTGATAGAACAGTAGTTCCCAAACAGGGTGTCTGTAGCATTGATTGCTGATCCGAACTTGTTGGGACCCAAAGGACTGGTCTGGGATTGACAGAGATTTAGAAATGATGATCTGGGTTGGATTCATTCACATCAACTGACATGATGCTTTTAGTTTCTTTCAGTGAATATATGCTCATAATAAGTGATGGACCTACTGTCTGTGTTGGGGCTATATGACCCGTTAAGTGCTGAGATTTACTATTTACATGACAGGGCTTTGAATGCAACACAGAGGCTATTTGTTGCTTACCAAACACAGTGCTTCAGCTAATATTAACGTGTTTTGTTGAAAGTGGCCCACGATTTTATGTAATTCAAAAAGACATGTAAAATACAGAATATAGCAGGAGATACTTTTTGCCCAAAACCTACAAGTTCTAATGAAGTTTAACGATCAATTTATGACTGCAAGATTTAACTTGATGACTTGAGGCCTTTTGTAACTTGTTTGGTCCTCATTGTTACCAGCTGTAAACAATGTTATGGATTTAAGGCTAAAAGCTTTTTTTGTCTTTCAAACAGAAAAGGTTTGGGAAGTAGTCTGGACAGATTTCCTTGGGAGGAAAGGTTCCCCTATGACACTAAGCAGGAACAGCGGGTATAGAATGGATAGATGGGTGGATATAATAACACATCTTCGTTCCTCCTTTTTACCCTCGAGACAAACTTTGCGTCTTTAACCTGACTGCTAGTGAGGCTTTAAGACGAGCAGAAATGTAAGTACGGGATGTTGCTCATCCCATCCAACACTCTTCTTTTGTGAAATGTAACAGACGTGGCAGCCCCTAGGATACGCTAGCGGGGCTGTAGGCTTTTACTCTAGTTCCATTAGGAGTCCACTTACGGTGAGGGGCCATCTCTCGGACAGGGGCCACTCTATTAGATGTGACCAGTAGATGGATGGTCTCCTCAGGTCTACTCCAGCCCCTGCAGGTTATTCAGAGTTCAGTGGTGGTTCGCCTTTAAAAGTCTCTTACTGTATAACCTAAAATTAATTTATGCTTAGAAGACAACATCAAGGAAATAGGTGCTCCCTCCATCTGTCCCGTCGTTGCTCTCTCACATCACACAGACACACAAACAAACGAGAATCCCTATGGTCGTGCTGCTATTGTTTACTCTATGCCATCTTGGTTTTGAGGGCCTCTCAAATGTCTTCAAAGATGCCTGAAGAAACAATGAGCGCTGTCGAGCATTTGCATACTTTTGGCGGCTAGTGCTGGCGTAAGAACCACTAATTTGAATTCTCATCTGTCATGGATTGGTGACAATTAATTAAAAATTGATTCCTGAAGGCTGTGGGCCTTTTTTTAGGTAGCTGAGAAGCATTTATGCAGTTATTTTCACAATAGGCAGTGCTAGCAGTCACACTAGGGAAACGGCGAGCTCAAACAGGCCTATGTTCGTCCTCTGACAGGAATAGGTAAGATGTATGGAGACATTCTGATTGAGGCGCTCGCCTCATTTGATATGTCAGTGAAAAGCTGTACATCAGATGTCTGTCTGGGCTTTGTCAGTAGCCTGGGGAAAACAGAAAGACACGGAGCAGACCCTGAAAGGTCTCTTAAAAGCAACATAAGGCGAGATTTTTATGAAGAAGGCGCTCGTCTCATCGATCAAATTAACGCGCTAGGACCGTGAGGGCTGCACAAACCGCATTTGTCCTAATGATATTACGCGGTAAAGACGGACAGCTCTTTCACGGGAGAGGACAAAGTGAAATTTAAGAGTAAACACCGCTCACTCTCAAAGAACATAAGGCCCTCCACTTTGAGGGGTTGTTGCATTATTTAATATTATCAGGAGTACCAATAGCTAAAAGCAGAAACAGCCATACAAAAAGAGAAACAGAGGGCCTGCTTAAGAGTATTGAGCCGTGTAGGTTGTCCATGTACCAGACACATTTAACTACAGATATCATAAAAGCCTTTTACATTCAAGCAAAGTGTTATTAGCGATCAATAAACCATCAGTTCACCATTGAGATCCAACAAAACACATTTACCCAAGCACCCAACTCCCTCATGATATAAACCGAGAGGGAAACTCTTGTAATAAATAAGCAACAGAGTCTCCTCCACCTTCAAACTGGCTCATCTACAGTATTCAGTTTACAACTTGCATTTCACAGGTTATAATTCACTATTTGCAGTTTGTGAAATATTCATAGCGCAACGCAAGAACACCTAGTTAAAAGGTGATTCGGTTGCTGCATTCGGCTTTTTCTCACTTCCTTTCTCTCTTCTCCCTCTGGCATTTATTGGTAAAAAAAAAAAAGGCGTGCTGCGTAAAGTTCAATTAAATCACCTCTCAGGATTTCTCAAATTTTCAGCTACAGTGGCTTTCACTTTCCCAGGTCAACCATGTGCAAATATTGATGTCACATGCAAATTAACATAAAGTCGTCAGGATGCTTTTATCCTTCCTCACCTGGACTCCTGTAATGCGCTCTGGGAGAATCAGTGGAGTGGAGAGCTTTTTTGAATGCTTGACATGTGTTGCTGTTTTTTTAACGTTTGCACCCTTTGCCATTTTATGTTTTAATATTTTCTGTTGCCAAATGGTCTTTTAGTCTTGTTTTTTTTTAATGTTTTGACTGTTGCTACTGCTTCTATTTTCTTTTGCTTCCTGTTTATTGTTCGTGCTGTTGTTTTTTTTGTCCTTGCAAAGCATTTTCTAACCCCTTTTAAGTAAAATGGAATAAGGATTATTAGTACTATTAAAGTGGTGATGGTGCTGCAGTTCAAAGATATAAGATGGCAATAATATTGTTGTTTCTTTGTAGCTGGCTGACATCAAACGTGTCATCTTAAGGGATACAGAAGAGATAGAAAAGGATAATTCCACCATTTTTTACACTTGTTATAGTCTTGTTATAAGTGAATTGTGTCACTATGTAACTTCAGTGAGAGGGTAGGATCACAGCGTTACATACAATCTGATGAATTGCCTCCAGTGATGTCACTCAGTGGCTAAGCTGCATTGTGGGTAATGTAGGCGCCAGGTTTTAAAAATGAAGAACAATGCGTGGAATTAAAAAGGCGACATCATTCTCAAACTGTCTGTAATGAGTCCAACAGTGTTGTAGAAGTGTAATGCTGGACCAGGGGACTGCTTTTCCAAACCTGGCGCCTATCATTACCCACAATGCAACTCTGCCACCGAATGACACCACTGGAGGCAATTCATCAGACTACATGCAGCTTCCTCTGGAGCCACAGAAGGTTTTATACTCCTGTCTTCCACATATGCAGTCGTTCTCCTCTTGACCTGTAAACACACTTTAATGTGTAAAACTGGTGGAGTTTCTCTTTAAGTGACAAATCTGACATTGTATAGAGATATCTATTGAAGTCAGTATGCTAACCAGCTAGCCCAGTGGTAAACTATCCTTGTCTGGGCAGAGGCAGCTGATACAATTTTTAGCTGCACAGTTAAGTTAGCTAACTAGCTAATGACAGCTACAATTAGCAGCAGTTAGCGGTTACTCTGTTGATATGATGCCATCTATTTGCTTGGAGTATGAATTTGAAACGTTTCCAGTTTTTACATATTGCACCTTTAATGTATACACTTTGTGGTCTCACCCATTAAAGTTTAATTACGTTGTACGGAAAATCCAGTGCTTCCAGAATCCAAGAACAAATTCAAGGACATTTGAATACAAATAAGATTAAGACACTCGGTGCATTTAACATAATACAACCAACAGTTACTGGTACATGTCTGTATCTAATCCTGTCCCTGAATTTGTTTTGGATATAATGATGGATTGGCGTTGGTGTCATGTGGAGCTACCGTCTCACGTTAAACATAAATAAATTATCCTTAACAGTTCTTCTGGATCAGGATACTATTAAATCTGTGTTTGGTATCGCTTAACAGCCTGAGTCGCAGCATCAGTAGAGAAAAAAGTGGGATTGGTGCATCCCCGTGTAAAAGCCCTCTTGGCACGCTGCTACAGGATGAGCCACACTGAATGGTCGCTCCTCGGTGGCCTCATATCATCTGTAGCTACAACGTGTCCTTGATTTGACTCAGCTACTCATCACTGGTGTCCATTATTTTTCTTTCCAAGATAACTCC
This sequence comes from Lagodon rhomboides, assembly GCA_039737535.1. Taxonomy (NCBI): domain Eukaryota; kingdom Metazoa; phylum Chordata; class Actinopteri; order Spariformes; family Sparidae; genus Lagodon; species Lagodon rhomboides. The sequence goes on from CM077790.1 coordinate 23,374,261, forward strand.
CCCACTGTAATTAAGTGCCATAAGTAAATGTGTCTCCTCGGCTCAGAAAGGAGCCCAGCCCGGAGACCTCCTTCAATATTTCACGTCGTTAAAATGAAAGGGGCCTTCAGTACTGTCCTCTGCTGCAAGGAAATTGTTGGCTCCATTGTGCATAAATTAAAAAAAAACAGCCTTTGAGTGCTAGAACTCTTGACATATCCTCGAGGGTATGCCCATATTAACACCAGTTTTCTTTGCCAGTGCGGGAGGTGGTGTGTCCTTTATGTAGAAGCAGGAGGTTGGAGGTTGAGGTGGTGGATGAGCGTGTCCAGCTGCCGTGCAGAAGACCAGCTAACCCCTTGCCCTTCTACCAATTATAACCACGACCTTTCCCCTAACCTGCATCTTAAAGTGTTTTTTTGTTGCATAATCACGAGGGGTTTTTCCCAAACCTTTCCCGTGCCATGATTGCCATGCGCACAAACTGAAGCGAGCGAGAATTCTTCTCCATCAAAAAAACACATTGCTATTGAACTTAATCTGGCGTCATGCATAATCGTCCAATGCTGACATTCTCCTGGCATGGACACACGCATGTCCACAGTCAGATGTGTCCTGGGAATGCACACATACACACAAACACAAAAAAAAGCCTGCAAGTCACTCACCCCTGTGATTCCCCCACTGTCTCTTTATCGCACCAGCCCAGTTCGACACTAAATGAACGCTGCACAGATGCTGCAACACAGACACACTCCCCTCACATCCACCGCTCTCCCTTTTTCAAATTATTTCCACCACACACACACACACTCCCTCTTTTCCTTCTTGATCACACTTCATATAACATTCGCAGGTTTGATCTTCCACGAGTTGGTCCAGGAAAAGCATCTCTACAGTAAGTGCACCTGCTGCTGCTGCTGGTGGTGGTCAAAGGAGCATTTGATTGCAGCAAAAAAAAAAAAACATTCCCAGGTGAATTCCGGCAGGTTTTTAGAGGGCGTGTTGGCTTGACTTTTTTAATCAATGCTACACCAGATGGGAAGTTCATGTTTCAGCAGATACAGTATGCGGACACAGTGGACACCCAGAGACAAACATGCAACCTCTCGGGAGAACCTTTGCTCTCCAATATTACCTCCAGGAAAGGAGGAATCTCCTTTACCTCACTCCCTCATCTTGAGACAGGTCTGGCAACAGCAGCAAGTCAGTAAGAAATCAATTTATACCATGAACACCTTTTTTTTTTTGTCCCCTCTTACATAATTAAAGTCACCCTGATTACCATGTACATCAATCACTGTCTTAGATCTGCAGGAGGAACACTGACTCCACAGACACATAAACAAAATCAATTAAAACAGATAGAGCTAAAGATGCATTGTGTTAAATTCTATGGGCTCAACCAGCCCTGACTTTCTCATCCTATATTAAAACAAACAAAAAAAAACAGTTATGCTCAGCAGCGCACAGGTGAAGGCAAAGTGAGGTCCACAAACCCACAGAGACAGCACAGTTGATGGACGCGAGATTTTAAACGCCAATTAGGATGACAACATAATCATGTCACATCAATTAAACCTCAGCGCTGCACATATCACACAGAGCGCAACCTGCGCAAACTACTTCCCAAAATTCTACCCCATTAATTCTCAAACTGCATGACAGCCCCGTCTCTCAATAAAAATGTCCAACCTGCCAGGACATTAACTCACCCGGCTCCCGTTGCAGATATTAAATGACAGAAGACACCAGGCAGCGGCAGAAGAATATTACATTCCCTATTAGTGTCCATTCACTGCTCAGCGACGCTCACGCCGACACCCGTTCACTGTGTCGAAGCGAGGGGGGGGGGGGGGGGGGAGTGCGCGCGTCGCGGGAGCGCGCTTCCTGGCCACAGACAGAGCTCAGAGAGGTGCGTCAGTAAGGAGGAGGTGTGAAGACAAGATAAGAGTAATAACAGCCCTCCAGTAACCAAGGCTAATAAGAGACAAGCGTTATTCTCCAGCAAGTCAATATGACATTTTCTTCAGTACCTCTGTGAGATATACGCCATGAAGGTCGACCTTTGTGTCTGTGGTCCACTGTGACCTTGTTCTCTTCTCTCTGTATATTAGTCATGAAGCCTGATGAAAGATAAGGGCTGAACATCTGAAGATGAACTCATTTTTTTTTATAATAATTTTAAAACTATACTTTGATTTGACCACAAGTGATTTTCCCCCTTTTCAGGTTCACCCGTAATCATGATTTCCATAATAAAATGCAACACGTCTTCATAATTAATTAATTTAAGTTATTAAAGGGACACTGTGGAATTATTTCTCCCATCTAGTGGTTGAATTTTATTTTGCATCCAAACGAATACTGCTCTCTAGCGCCTCGCGTTTTCAAATGTGCGTTGCAACCTGTTGGAACTACGGCAGGCGGGATGTGTCAAGATTCAAGAAGCCGTGACAACAACATGTCTTTAAACGCCACTTCGTCGAGTTGTGTTTCGGGTGATGAGGTACGTTATTTCAAACAAACTTCAAACTGCAGCTGACGAGCGCGTCTCGCTAAGCTCCTTCTCCGTTCCACAGTCACGCTGGCTCAGAGTGAAAACGCGTTTAGCCTCATCTGTACCACGCAGTGCTTTTTGTCCCTCTCGGCAGTTCATCGTTTTTTATAGACCGGAAGGACGTGGAAGCCTCCGTAGAGCTCGCCCGTCCTATGGAAATACAGATAAGTGATTCTTCCCTCAGGAGGAGAAGTGAGATTGTTGGCAGAGATCATTTTACACCAGTGAGGACTTATTTATGAATGAAGACGCTGATTTGAGGTAATAAATTGCTTAAAACACTACACAGTGTACCTTTAAAGGGTCTCTGCGGAACGTGTGTAGTCCTGGAGGCTGGCCCTTGGTTTATGTTAGCGGCACTGGCAGACTAGGGGTGTCCGAGGGGGCACTTTATCACATTTTATATACCATGAGGTCATCCAAGAGGGCACTTTGCTGCTTTTTATTCAAACATAGGGGCACCAGGTGGGACAATTGCGCACGACGTCACATCCATGACATAGTGGAAAATCAAACCCGGGTCCTTCACAACAAAATCCACAGTCCAGCAGCATTAAACAACACAAAGACATCACCCACAGACTTGTATAGGCAACTGAAAGAGACAGGAAGATCTCATTTTTCACGTGATGCCCCTTTAAGTTCAAGAATTTTAGTTTTCAATGAAAACGAATAAAAAAGGATTTACCAAAATGATCAGCAGGATGTGAGTAAATAGTGTTTTTGACATCATGACATCTTTGTATTGTGTTGCAGAGATATCTACTGAAGTTGGCGACCCGGTCCAAAGCTCCTGTGCTAGCGATGTTAAACTCCCTCAAATTCCAGTCTGAGCTGCTAACTGCGAAGCTAACTGAGCTATTTGTTTGGAGTATGACAGACAGTTCTTACAAGTTGCATGTTTAAAACTCAAATAAACAACTTTTCAGCTTCCCCCACTCCCAGCGTTTCCCCGTGGTATTACTGTTGGCGCCGCTGTCGAGAACTCTGATGTTGAAAAGGCAGAGTTCTTGGCACGTTTTGTTACTTAAGGTTTAGTAAAAAGAACGCCAGTTATGAATTGTCCCGAGCCCCGCTGCTAAGTGGGAACACACATCGGAGAGGGAACAAACTTTGACACACTGGAGCGTTCTCCATTGAGTGAATGCCCGCCCCTTCACTCTCGTCTTTGCTTCCTCCATCAGCTGGATTCTTGTTTCTTCTGCAGTGTAGAGTTTCCACCTGCAACCTGAAAACAATACTTCCCCCTATTTTGAGTGGGCAATGGCAGATGTGCTTCCTTTGTGGCGGTTTATAGGGATCCAATCAGCGCGCTCGTGGTGTAATTTCTCTACAGCCATCACACTGTGCACTCAGTATTTACTTCAGAATGATAAGCAGAAGCAAAAACGAAGTTGTCTTTCGCCAGTTAAGAATATGGAGATGATAAGTAATGAATACAAAATGTATTATAATAGGCTAATTAAGTAAAACAGTGTCTTTTATGAGGGTTATGATTAGCTGATCTTTCAGGATTATCCCGAGGCTTTTATGAGGATGGATTAAGCCACTTTTTCATGATGTGTCACGGTGGAGAGGGGAATTAAATACTCCAAACCTTCAGCAAGTGTTCCGCTCAGTCTGACAAGATCTGTTGACAGACCCTCCTGAATGTCCTCGTTTGATGTGCTCGTGTAGAAGGTCAGGTTGGCTTTTTTATTTGTAGAGATTCGGACCTGTATTTGTGCCAAACATGAGAGGTGGTGTGCCCAACGGCGCTATAGAAGAGGCTATGTGGATTTATAGCCATAGTACACAATGTCTGAAATGTGCACCTTGCTCACATTAACAAGTTAGTCCACAGTCTCACAGTAACACTTCCCCTTCTTTTAGCAGAGAAAGTGTGAAGTCTGTGCAGGTTTCATGCAGAGGCGATGAAAAGGTTGAAGCAAGTATGGAGCCACTAGAGAAGTACTTTCATGTAACACAAGCCAGCTGAAGTCATCCCGGTGATATTAGGGGGTTTGGATGGCGGTGACGATTAGCGACTGGTTACAAAACGAGCTGGCTCCTGGTCCCGAGTCGGAGGTGTTCGTGTTGCATTCTCCATCAATCTCTCCACTCACCTCCCTCTGAGCGCTGCTGCTCTCTGCTGTTTATTGAGCTGGCTGTTATGTAAATGTGTAGTCACTTTGCTTCCTGCAAAGAAAAAAAATCACTGATTGATGTTCAAATTCCCTTGACTGACTGTTAGGATGTGTTTTAGCGCGCTACGTGGATGAAAGTGGCGGGCGGTCGGATGCGACGCGTGGGCAGATGTGCGTTTGGGATTGACAAGAGAGAGGCCAAAACTAATCTGACAGACAAAAACTGCTTCATGGTGTGTTTGATAAATGGATGCTGAATCTCCATTTGTCCTTGGTGAAATCACATTTTTCTTTTTTTTTTACTCACATTCTTTAAAAACACGTGGGCCTTGATGGGAAATGTTGAATTTCATCCTCTCGGGAGATTTTGTTCGAGTTTGATTTAATAATAAGGAAAAATAACATCTTAAGGTGAAAAAAGTAAAAGCAAATAAAGAGGGTTATTAATCACGACATTTTCTGCATTGCAGTCACTTGTCTTGGCTGCAGTGACGAAGCAGCGTGATGGCTGCTGCCTACAACAACACTTCAGCGGAGCTCAAGCTCCTATTAGTCACCGGGAACAAAATGTCTGCTGCCAATGATTAAAAAAAAAAAGAAGCCACCATTTAATCACATATTGACGGTGGGGGGGAGATCAAACCGGGATATGGGGGTGACTCGGGCAAATGTTTAATTTCCTTAGCAAAGGGTCTTCATATTAAAACTGGAGAGTGTGAGTGACACTGTGAGGACAAACATTCAGAACAAAGTTACCTGCCTTTAAAAGAGTCTCAGAGACGACTTTATGGAGTCTCTCAACAACAAATGCCCGCAGCCTCACAACAGCATTACAGCAGTACACCAGCTTCTAACACACCTCGGAGAAAGGAAAAAACTCCTCCTTCCTGAAATACATCTGCTACAGTTGCTCTCGGGGCTCCTTGTCTAGTAGCTGTACAGTGGGCGGCAAGAGCCCTTATGTTCCCTGGGAGAACTGTGCTTGAGTAACTCTGGGGAGTCACAACACCATCATGAGGGAATCTATCTTTTTTCTGCCTTTTTTTTCCTTTATGAAATGTTCAGAGCCCTGTCAGAGAGTAGAATTAATCCAACCATTGTTTTGATCACAGAAAAAATTCAACCTAAAATCACCCTGTGGGGAAAAAAGCTACGTGTGAGATGTGTAGCTGTAATTTTTTTCCAGAAATGCATTACAGAACTGCTTTGTAAGCGGTTATTAGTGCTCGATTATATTGTTTTTTGTAGCGAATTCTTATGAATATGTTCACAATACTGCAACCACAGCAAGAAAATGAGAAAACTTACGGGCATTATTGGAAGTGAGGCATTATTGCTCCTGTGTTTGAAGTGGCAGAGATTTATGGTCCGTGCCAGGAAATAATCCTTCCCCCCAAAATGTTTTTCCTCATAAACTTTCTCGTCACATCTGTGTCGTCTCATTAGGAAGATTTTAGTTTTTGCAGGGAAGGCACTTATTTCAAGCAAGTTTTGACACCATTAATGTGGTATTCCATACATAACACGGCATAAAAAAGTAAGTAAATGTTAAAAGAAAAATGAAATGCAATAACATATACAGTCCAGTTCTCATGGTGTATAAGTGGAAATGCCTTAAACAAGTCTCGTTTGACTCGAGTTTTGCACTTCTCTGATACGTCACTTTAGAATAAATGAGCACATCAGCATGAAGTGGCAGGTCAGTCTTCACATACGTAATTAGTCTGCATAAGAGATTACATTTGAAAGGTTAGCGCATGCAGGGGGTAGCCTAATATATGTTCATTAAGTGCAGAGAAAAGTAAAGGTGGACGGTGGAAGACTTACATCTATTTCTAAACCGCCATCTTTTTCTCGCCAAGTTGTTGTACTTGTTTGCTTCTATGCAGCAAAGATGAGGAGGCGCCGTGCATTTGTGAAGTTCTTTTACTTCGCTGATTGAGTGTAAACCCACTGTGATGTCACCAGTTGGTTTGTGGAACGCCTTGAGTGTGGCATTGTGGCTGTGGCCATGTTGGTTTTTAGAGGCTGGACGATATCCTGACTGGATCTGACCGAGGACACACTGTGGTAGCGACTTGTCAAGGTAGAGTTTACCCTGCTTTATCATCTATTTTACTCAAAATGGGACCTTAGTCTACTAAATGAACATCATGCTGCTTTAAAGAAAACTTGAGACTTGCGATTGAGACAATAAACTTATTAGGAAACTGCCTACTGAGGTAATGAATCGAGTGAGAAGTAGGGTCATTTTCTCATAAGCTTACATAGAGTAAGACTTCTTTTTGAAACCAGAGTCGATCCCTGCTGGCCATTGGATAGAAAGCAATTTTAAGGCACTTTTCAGATCCAGGAAACTCCATTTTTTATCTTTATTGGTTATCTGAAAGCATTATTTAGCATTCACAATGCTCTGAAATACAGATAGTAATAACCATATAAATGCAAAAATGTAAATGATTTCATTAACTTTCATTTAGCTGCAATGCAAATATTCTAAGAATATAGTGGGTCTTTTCTTAGACTTTAAATAATGAGATGGAGGAAACTGAAGCGAGCCTTAAATTTACATACTTTTGTGTGAAAGTTCTCTTGTGCGCCATGTTCTCATTAACAAATACACATATACACAGCTAATGACTCGACCAGCATTAAAGATTCACGCACTTTCAGGGCTTCTGGATCAAACTTTCCCTCAAGGATACCTACCTGCTCTCGTCAGATTGTAAGGTGTAGTCAAGCTGTTTTATAAATGCCTTTGATAACCAATAAAATGATCAAATTTAACACAACGTGAGGTACATGCAGTGTTTCCCACAGAACGGCTGCACACCGGCTTTCCTGCCTTTTTTGTTTTCTCTCTACCATTAATGTTATCTGCTTTCTTCATCAGCAGTGAGGCTTATTAGGTCCAGAAAACACACCTTGCGATTGTCACTCATCGATCACTGATGGTGTTGTTCTCTCGGACAGATTAAGAAAATAAAAGCAGCCTGTAAAATGTGAAAATAGTCGACCAAATATACTTTGGTACTGAGGTGAACACTGAAATCTAACCAGCATGTGTCCACAACCTCTCCGGCAGGGTCTCGGACATGCATTTGTAAAAAATAAACAATATCATGCTTCATGAACTCATGAAATTGAATTTTGAAAAAGGCAGAGCTGGGGACCAGTTTGAGGTCCCTGAGTTGGGCAGAAGCTTAACCCACTTCAGAGAGGGATCTCCGTCCATCATTGTATTCAGGACAAGTCTTACTCATCCTCCTGTCATCTCAAAAAGCCTTGTTTAATTCTTCACTGCCAAGTATCAAAAGTCTAATTATCTTCCCATCTTTCTTGTCCTGTTGTTTTAAAATTTGTGGTCACACGAGTGTTTTGTTTACAACAAAGAGACGCGAGGATACCTCAGCAGAGACCTTACAGTCAACCGTGTTGTTGCTCATTAGCAATGACTCCGACTTTCTCCATAATCTTGTCACTTTTGGCGATTATACAGCAAAATCACTTAACTATGATCACATTCTAGTCATGCATCTGTGCTTGAACTACAGAAAATCTTACAACTGCATGTAAAACACATGAACATTTCAGAATCAGTAATGTCAGGAGGTAAGCTAGTCAATTATTTGATTCAGCAATTATTACCGACTTCAAATCATATCTGCTGCATTTGCAATTTGTCCAGTATTCATGTCATATGTAATATACTTTGAGAGGTAGCGGGTACCTGATGTAAAAGACAAGGCAGCCCATTATATCACAGTTAAATACAGGATATGCTCATTATACTCCTACCTCTGTACATCCGATTTTCCTCCTCTATATCATCATGCAAGTTATGTAACGAGGAAGATATGCCTCGCAAACTGTGCAGGTATTCTGGTAAGACTGTGGAACTGGTGTGTTCTGGTCTGCTATTCATTGTGCAAATATTTAGATAAATAGCTCGGAAAGACGGCGGGGGTTGGGGGGGGGGGTTACATCAGTGTGGCTTCCTCACTGAGAATCTTATGTTTTATTCAGTGTTGTTTTTGCGGCCACACAATGTGTTTATCTTGTTGCGAAGATTTGAAACAGGAGGAGACAAATAACTGGAGGAATCGAGCTGTTTAGCACAATGGCGATTTCTGAGGACATTTTAGCTAATTAAGCCGGAATCACACAATAGCAACTTTTTTTCAGAAGAGATAACAAAAACTCCCAACGGCCCGCCGCCCTGCATGCACGTGAAACATTCTTATCTTCTCTTCCAGCGGAGGGACTAGGATTTAGAAATAACTGCATTCATCATACTGCAGAGTTTGGAAAACCCACCAAACTTACAGTATAAGTATGTGGCGGTCTCATAAAGTCAGGGTTCAAATTATTGGGGAGCTACAGTACAGCTCACCCAGAAGCCTCATTTGAGAAATTTAGGGTGAGCTGTAAAATGTCACTATTTCTGTGCCACATTATGAATTTAGTTTTTCCCACATATAATCCTAATCACTAGTCCAGTGTGAAGTGTGAAACCACTGGATTCTTACAAGGAGACCTCGATTCCAATTTCCAACAGTTTTTAACAAGACTTTGGTAAATCTCCAGCCTTCTTTGTGTCGACAGAAACAGGTATTATGTCCTAAGAAAATTACCTTTTCCCAACCCTTACCAAGTGTTTTTTGTGCCCTAAACTTGACCAGATCATAAGCACGGCGTCACAACATAAAAAAGAAAATTGCACAATTACAATTCATTATCTCACCCGAGACATACTGCCAAACAATCTCTGGCACTGGGGTCTCTTAAGTTTGTTTTGCTGTCCTTTAAAACGATCAACAGGATAAGTAATGTTGACTCATTACGAAAAGAAATGTAACTCTCCTGACTCCTGTCATCTTTTTGAAAATTTCACATGACCAGATCCTTCTGTGGGTTTTTTGTTTCTCTGTGCAATGAACAGCAGTAACGGGTCATCAATATCCATTTTGATAAGCTGCCGACGCAGCTGGAGTGCTCAGCTCGAGCTCGGTGCCATCATTTACAGAACGTTATTGTTCATCAGCGTGGATGCTCACATCGTTATCTGTATTGTATGGGTATAGTTCTTGGCGGCCCCTATTAGATGTTTTTTGAGCATTTCACAAGTTCCCCAGTCTTTTGTTGCCCCTTTCTCAACTTGTTTGAAATGTATTGCTGCCATCAAAAATTATTATGAGCCTTCATTTACAAAATGATGAAGTCAGACATCAGATCATTTGAGTACACGTCGAAAAGGATCTGCAAATTATCACATTGTTTTATTTGTGTTATACAAAGTGCCCCAACTGTTTTGGAGCCCGGGCTGTAAGTAGGTTAGGGTTATTAACAGTGAAACACTCATAGCAATATAATATATTCTCCATAAATTGAAATGTATTGATGGTGCATTTTTGCATGTGGGCGGAAACATATATGTATGCACATCCATATGTACATCTACCCTCCCACCCCCGAAAAATATGGCTTTCCGGTGTTATTTGAACACTGCATGTACTACATAAATTATCCTTCCCTCATCCTGACATGGAAAATTAAACTGATTGAGCTACACTTAAGTTTCACACCTATGGTCTGTGGTCTACCGCAGGACAAACAAAGAAAACTTTAACCAAGCGCAGGAGGGAACAGAGTGAACATCTGAACTCAGGAACTTGTTGCAGTGACTCAAATGTTCCAGCCACTAAGTCACCATGTCTCTCGTCTCACACATGCAGGTTCTAAGCAGCCTCTAAGAAAAAGCTGGGAAGAGAACCGATGCTCTGTAGTTGTTTGCCATCACTTTCATCAAAGTGTTGATATGTCTTTCATTCCTGTCGCTTTGTAGGTATTGATGTAAACTTGGAGTTGGGATGGATGCATAGTATCAGATCAGTAAAAAGATGCACAAGTTGTGATGACACCCCTGCAGAGATGCCAGCCTTTCATGTGTCACAACACAGCTCCGGTGGTGATTAGGGCTGATTTGAATCATCAGAGTGGGTCTGCGAGTGTGTGTCTCGTGTCACATCTGATCTACGTGTTGATTTAAAATAAACAGCCCGAGGGACGTTCATTCTCTGAACTTAAAAAAAAATCATTTCAATTCTTCGTTTTCTTTTGTGCGCACACTTGTAAACTCCCTCTTCATCACTTCAATGACTTGAACCGCGGTTCCCTTAGAGGAGCGATAAATTAGAGGTTTGAGGATGAAGGATCTCTCAGCAAAAGAGCATTCAAATATAATTCTTCTCTTTCACTGAACTGCAGTCCATTATTTCCAAAACAAACCAGCTATTTCACCACCTACACAATTGCATATCAAGAGCAACACAAATAATTTGAACTAAATGTTCCTCTCAGAGCGTGGGAACAGTAGTGAAGGTAGACGGCGCAGAACAACCTTGGGTCATACTTGTATAACATGAGAGTACTGTATTCTCCACCATCAGCTATTAGTCATGAAGAGACAGATGGATGGCACGGCTTCTTTAATGTCATCAGGACAAAATCATTATCCAATGATTCCCAGCCCTCTTGTTTGCTGTGAAGCAGGCATTGTAGGAGCCGGCCAAGGCGACGAGGACACGCGACACACATTCTGAAGGCTGCGCAACAAGAGAGGCGACACTCTGCGCTGCCTTTCTTCTGTTGGTGCTTTTGCAACAGAAAAACGCACCTTTTTTTTGTTCGCCTTGGCAATCAATGAAGTGCTACCTTGACTAAGCCAAACAAGATTTAGATAAGTGTTACTCTTTCAAGATCTTTGATGTTAGGTGCTTAAGGGATTATTTTCGTCAACAGAAAAGACCTCAAGGACCTGTCAACCCTTCCCAACTCCATTTTTAAGAAAAATCCTCAAACTGTCCTGTAGTGTTTAGCTAGCTTTGCCAGATTAAAACACAAAATACATTGGCAGTAGCACTGACTCAAAGTAAACTACAATGCACTGCAGTACAGTTGATGAATGAACAGTGTGGCTCACTGGTGGTTTCTTTATGAGACCTCTAAGCACAGTGGCTCAGTGTCGATAGCACTGTCGCCTCACAGCAAGAGAGTCCATGTTTTGATTCCTGGCGGCGGCAGGCCTTGCGTGGGTTTCCTCTGAGTGCTCTGGTTTCCCCCAAGATCAAAACATGGAGATTAGGGTAAATTCTCCTGCCAGTACCCCTGACCAAGACACTGGCGTAGAACTAGAGTTGGTCTGCAGGCATTGTACGGTGGCTGCCCACTGCTCCTCAGGGATGGTTTAAATGCAGAGAGCAAGATTTAATGTGACCAAAGAAAGATTCCTCTTCTTCTTCTACTAAAACAACATCCTAAAATGAACTGTTCATGATCAGGACCAGAAATGTTCGAGATAAAAGAGGTGTTCATCTATGGGTGGATATATGAAGCGTTTGAGTGCTCCAACACTGGAGACAAAGGTTGATCACCTGCTACGAAGACTCAACTTTGGTTTGCCGCTATGAGAATTGACCTAAATCTTAAACTGGCTTGGAACTTAACTAAGAACCCAACTCAATCTGCGACTTGACTTGCCAAAGAAAAAATAACTTGGGACTTGCTTGAGACTAAATGACTTGAGTCAAATATCTGGCACAATGTTATGAGTATAGAATAATGACACCATCGGCGTTTTGGTTCCCTGTAAACCTCACTTTCACACTACTAATTTGTCTGCCACCAGGCACAAAAAAGCCCAAATGAAGGCTGACCGACAACCTAGTGAGGCTGGCAGCCTGGCACCATTTCTATCTGCTTTCATGTCTCCATTATAGACTAAATTAATAAACTTACCATTTGGTGTGTTCTGTTGGTAGTTGCTACTCTGAGGAAAATGGAATCTATGCTCCCTACACAGTAAACCTCACTATCATAATACTTTGTTGTCTGCCACCGGACATAAGATCTCCCTCAAAAATGAAGGCTGACTACCAACCTAGTGAGGCTGGCAGCCTGGCTTCATTTCTATCTGCTTCCATGTTTCCATTAGAGACTAAATGAATGAATAATCTTACCATTTGTCCTGTGCTGTTCTTACTCTAAGGAAATTGGAATCAATGCAGTTGTCTTTGTGACAGCAATACTTGGAAATGCTTTCTTGTTTTAATGGCAACAATTCTGTATCTGGCTCAGTGGAGCAGAAAATGCACACAATATTCTTTTTATCATATTAATGATCCTCGATTAAATTAACTTGTGGAATTAAAATTTGACAAAAAAAGACAGAGAAAAAACAGTTACATTAATACAATGTAACAGGCAACGAGAATAGTCTTTTTTACTACACATGCAGAGCGTCAGAGGATTTAACAATGTAGACCCACATCAGAGGATGCAATGCCCATTTTATTTGGATGTGACCGTCGAACATGGAATCTTAAAGCCACGAGCAGCTTCTGCCAAAGCAAATTCCTTGTATGTGAAAATGTACTTGGAAATCAACATGAGTCTGATTGTGGGGATTGGTTACTATCAGCAATTCGTGTTCAAAAGAACTTATAACTGGGCGTACATTATTCATCTTTGGAAAGCTCATGTTTTGGAAGGCAAACATCTAGTTTGTTATTTTGATTATGAGGATTTTTGGCAGTTCCGAGTCCAATCTGTGTTACCTATTGGCAAAATAACAGCAGCAGCGACAGTTAAATGTTTTAGGTGCAGAAGAAAAGTACTGGCAAGTAAAGTTATTTCTGCTATGGTTTTGAAATATGTGCCATCTACAGATAATGAGTGTCATGAATGCAATTTTTGATAAAACGTTATCTTTACGGCTAAAACACACACAGTTAAGTTATGTAAAAGACTAAGTCCCTTTCTGGTTCTGGTGTAGCAAGGTTTTAACATTTCTCTGAATATGCAATGAGAAAAAATCCATCTAAAGTACAGTATTTGTAAATTTATTGGGAAATTGAGGTCTTGGCAAGAAAATTTAAATTGCTGTTGCTTTGGTTCCCACAGTGTGAGTTGTTGCCAACAGGTCTTGTTGGTTTAGAGACGTCCCTTTTGATCAGAAAAGCAATCATACTGAGGGAAATATTGAGACACAAACAGGCGCACACACAGGAATATAGATTAAAAAAACATCTTCTAAATTGATTTTTTCTTGAAGGCAGTTTCCACAGATTTTGAGAGAAATTTTGATTGAACTGATGAGGACCAAGTCGAGGCAGAATCACACAAATCATCATTGTGCGAATAGAGAAAGTGGTTCTTTTGATAAGCAGTGATCATCTCTTGAATCTAATTTACAAGTGCTGTAATTCTCTTTGCTTCAAGGATCGCAGCTTTGATGTGAAATATGTGAAATATTCTTGCATGGGCAGCTTTCATTCTCAGGAACACCTTACACAACACCGCCACCACCACCACAAAAACTACAGCTTCAAAAATGACCAACAAGCTGAATCACCACAGCTCTGGCTCACACTCAACAAAGATTAGACATTAAAAAGCTTCACAATGCAACACATTTAATATGCATTATACTGTGAAGGAATTCACACATTCAACATTTTATACAGAATTGTAGCTGGATGAATAGATTTTCTATATTTTGGGTATAACAGCCCTTTTTTTGCCATCTCAGACTTATAATTTGCAGAGTTTAAGGACCACCAGTCACAGACCAGAGAGCATGGGTGTTTTTATTGCTGAGCCAATTAAAATGGACAGTAAAGTAGCCCTTAAATGCCATCTGGCCTCATTTCAACATTGTAACAAGGCTAACAAGACAAGAGGATGTTAACATGTTCCTTATGACAATGCGAATATAATGGCTACAATGTTCACCATCTTAGTTTAGGCCGTTAGCATGACAATAGTTGCTGACTAGCAATAAACACAAAGTACAGCTGAGACTGGCAGTTCTGTAACCATGCTGCTTTAAAAATGAACTCATGAGCATGGGGTTCAGTCGTGAGAGTACTTCTGCTAAACAGCAGCATATACAAGCCACAGGGGCTAACAATTTAGCAAGCTAGCAGACAGGTAAAAAGGTAAAAGTTAAAGAGAAATTCTACAGCTTCAATTATAACAAAAGCTTATAACTTACCATCCACCCAAAAAATAACTTCCATGGCCTCCACCGTTTAAAAAGAAGCAGTAGAAAACCTTTTGTGGCTTCAGATGCAGCAGCATGCAATCTAATTGATTGCTTGTTGTGATGCCACTTAGTGGCTATGTTGCATTGTGGGTAATGTAGGCGCCAGGTTTTGAAAAGTAAAAAAGGCCTTTTTTTACTCCACACATCTTTCATCCTTTCAAAACCAGTTGCCTACATTACCCATAATGCAGCTTAGCCACTGAGTCACATTTCTGGAAGCAATTTGCTGCAATCAGTTTTCATGCAGCTTGCTTTTGAGCCACAAAAGGCTTAATACTACTTTTTCCACAGGTGCAGTAGTACTTATCAAGACCTGTAAACACACTTGAATTACCCTTTAAGTTGATCACTGCAATTCATCCTGAGGGGAGCAAGAATGTGTGTTCCAATTGGCAATCCATTCAATAGCAGCTGAAACATTTCATTCACTTTTAAAGGTTTTTTAGAGGATATGTGAAAATGTTGATCTGCTGGTTTGGCTGGAGGAACATGGGGAGCAACAAGGATGAATGTCATAGTTAAATCTTTTATATTTTAAGATATTTCAATCTGACCTTCCCTTTCGCAATGCTGCTTGTATGGCCACTTTTTTTAATATATGTGACTTGGCTCCAGACGCCATGCTAACGATTCATTAGAAAATAAAAGAGTTAAAACCCCATTACACTAACGCTAAACACCTTGTGTGGCTGTAAATAGTGGTGCTGCAAGCTCAGCCAACATCTCGCTGGCAGCGGAAGGTAAAAAAAAAAGGCTGTCCATGAGCATTTTTTCCATTGACAATGCCAACACTGACTTTATCACACATGCTGGCCGTCTGTCCAGCATTTGTCTGCACTGCACAGTTTTTATACATACATTGCTTCAAGAGCAGCATCGCCACTTCAAATAATTTATCCTCTAAATAACAGTTTGCATTTTGTTCTTACTAACTACTACTAACTGTGTAGGAGGCTTTAATGAACCCAGAGTCATTCTGCCTTATGGAGCTACAAAACCCATGCCTTCATTAGTCTGGCTTCCACTGGCGTGTTTAAGTGTCCTTTGATGGTCCAAAAAGCTGTTCCAGAAGCTTTTTTATACTGCCTGTGCATCTTTTTATTTCAGGAGAGCATTGGGAATATAAATAGTCAAACCCAAGTATATTATGTGTCAGCACAAAAATCCTGGCAGTATCAGCCTAAAAAATTGACATGGGTATCAGGCGTCTAAAAGCACTTATCAGTCAGAATTAATAAAGGTCTGTGCCAGTCGACACATTACCGCAGATTGCAGTGGGTTTGACTTCCGCTCAGCACTTCCAAAGTCCAGCCAAATAACGAAAAGGCACCTACGGTAAGTGCCACATCGGAATCTGAGTTGACAAATAGGATAACAGAGGTTGCTGCCACACACTTAAAAAGACCACACGTGTGCAAACACATAGCCCACTTGTACACTTCCACAAATCTGCGTCTAGCTCAGCTGAGAGGAGATGAGTCAGTCTTTGAAAAACAGTCACTCTCAGATCTTGACAATGATTGAAGCGGTGCTAAAAAGAACAGAGAAGGATGCAGATAAAACCAGTCCAATCCAATGAACGGCGGTGACAATGCATTGTGCCATTAAACACACTCACAGACCCGCTGAATAGGGAAATGAGGGACTGATTTGAGATGATAGTCACTGGGAGAGGTAGGTGTGTTTTCTTCTTTTTTCTCTGCAGGCGGAATAATAATTATTTTTTTAAAGCTATTTAAAACCATATAACACCACCTGGTATTCTTTGTTTCTAAATCTGGTCTTTGGCTCAAATGGTTTTTATTCCCCTCCAGCTCCATGTCCTTTATGCTTCAGCCAAACACCAAGTGGCACTGTCTCCTGCTGTTGCCAACCCTGTCTCCTAAACATTATGTTTTTTGTATATTACAAAAAAAGTCTTCATAATTATTTTGCGGCGACATCGTAATCACTGCCATGATTATGTTCACAGACAATGTTTCTGTGAGGATGAAAGACTTCCCTCGTTGGGAATGGCAGCCATGTGGCAGGACTGTGACACCAAGGGGTCTGTTTCCAGTCAACAAAAGCACTTTGGTTAAAGGGAAATTATGGTATTTTTAAACCTAGGCCCGATATTTACATGTTTCAGTGTACAAATGATTCATACTTACCAAAGGTTCAGGAATAGGTCAAGTCGATTGCCTCAGCTGGCACACAACATGGCTGCAATGGCTGCAATTTAATCCTTTTGGGCAACCACAACGATCAAGATTACATCCAGCGTTTTTGGGCACTGACAGGCTGAGGATGTTATTAGTATTAGTGTCTGACAACACCACGGAAATTATTTCTTCAGAGATCAACCCTTTTTGTTCCATGATAAGATCCTTTTTGTAGCAGAAAACACAAGTCTCGCTGTGCAATCTTGTGATAGGTGAAGTGTTGCATGAAGAAGAATGGAGAAAGAACTGGAGAGAGGGGTTTAACGAAACTGGCAGCAAGAAGCAAGAAGCAAGAAAGTAACAACTGATCTTGCAGAATCACAAAATAATTTATGTAGTGTTGTCGGACACTTAGAATAACAACCTCAGACTGTCAGGGGCAAAAACAGTTTTAGTTGACATTACTTTGACAGTCAGAGTTACCCCAAAGGATTACTTTGCAGCCAGTGCCGCCTTGTCACGACTGCCGCCTGAAGCGATCTACTGGACCGATTCCAAAACTTTTATTAGTATGAATCATTTGCATACCAAAACATGTCAGCACTGATTGTGATCCTCCTCTAACCCTAACTAAGTGCTGCCAGGGCTTAATCATATCCATGAAAAAGTAATTTTTTAGTTTCCAGTGGACATTTTACTGATGCATTCAGTATGAACTTTTTTGCTACTTCCTTGGCACATTTATTAACTTTTCCTGTTTCTGTGAATGTAATGTGAGGTCGACGTTACATTTCTCTCAAAATGTACTTGCTGTTGGAAATTATGTGAATATAAATGTAATTTGTAAGCGGCAAAGGCTGCTGAAGCAAACGGATCAAGTTGTTCACTGAAGCCTGTCATTGAATTAGGAAGTGTGAATCTTCTTTATATTAACTCACAGTGCCAGCATAATTCATAGGCAACGACTGACTGGCTTTTGCTCACAGTGTGCTTTGAATTTACCTTCCCTGCACATTACTTTGAGTTACTTCTCTCTCACCCTTGTCAGAGAAATGTTACCTGACTTCAATGTTAATCATAATTAATCATCTTAATCACCTTAACCGGCAAAGGGATGTGACAATACCATAGCAAGCTAATTTGCCAATAAAAGCCGTGGCATTAATCATCCCCATGGATCCCACTACTATCAAAATGTCATCAGTTGGCTGGTGTGGAGCAATAATTCTTACATTCAGAGACTCTGCATTCTTTCTAATTGCAAAATAATGAGCAAACTACATTTAGATAAAAAGTTAGGAGAATTTCTGGCAGGCTGTGTCTTTCCTGAGTGGCGTATTGCTCTGACAACAGGCAGCAGCTCTGTGTGACGGCTCAAACAGACTGATTTCCTAAACTCACCAGAAACTTCAGTTTCTCTTGTTATCCTCCAGAAACTCCTTTTTCAGCCCCCACATCTGTTCATTCGTGGAGTCATGCAATTTGGAACCCAAAAAGAAAAAGAAAATCTCGCTCAAGTTCAAACAGTTGTCAAGGTCCCCTCAGCTCTGAGCTTCTTCTGGCTCATTGTTTGAGATTCCCTGCAGCAGTTTGGTTCTCCTACTGTGCTCACAGTATTGTTTTCAACAGCCGCAGGCAGCTGTTTTCAAAGGAAAAGCTACCTGCCCAGCACCAAACGACAAACTGACAAAGTTAGCGACTACCTGGTGAATGCAGTAAGTAGAACATTTGGCAGCTAAAGAGCTGTATATGTCCTTCGAGAGTTACTTCAGACTGGCACGACTCCAAATAAATGTTAATGTTGCTACGTATCTGCTGGATGTGTAAACAGAGAACAGTGTGCTAACATGTTCTCTATCTCAAATTATAGTGTGATCATATGTCAGTGTTCTGCCTTAAAGCACAAGGGCAAACACTGGTTCAAAGGAATGGTTGGGCATTTTTGGAAATATGCTTGCTTGCCCATTGTTCCAACAGCCCATTGTTCTGAAACCCCAAAACAGTCTGAAAAATGTTGCCCGATGGGACATTATCTTAAAAACAAAAGCCCATCCGCTCTGAAGGCACATTGTTCCTGAAATACACACTGTCCCTGGAGGTTTTTTTCTCAGAGTAGTTGGACGTGCGGGAAAGGATGAAGTCAGGTAACAACAGCGATGGTAAGAATAGTAAAGGTGACCTTCGTTGGCGAGGTAACAGTAATAAACACGTGGTTAAAGGTAGTGGAGACAGATAGTTGACTGTTGAGTCCCATTCACAGGTCGTCAAATACTGAAACAATGGGCTGGTATTCGGCCCGAAAGTCTAACCCAAAGCATCTGTATTTGATGACCTGGGAATGAGACTCAATGAGTCGTCGTGTGAAATGCAGTTTGGTTAGGTTAAGTCATCAAAGTTACTTGGTAGGGTTTGAGAAAAGGGTCAAATAAGTATGTTAGTAACATCAGTTAAGTGGCGTACGTAGAGTGGTTCATACCAGATTATATCGATACCGAACAAAAGGCAGTTAGTCCAATTTTTTGGGACTATCCGGCCAGGAGTTTTCAATAATGGACTCTCAGAACAATGGTATGGCACCTGTTCTTGAGAGGTACAAAAGGAGATTGATACCACTTTCGTATCCATCAGTTAAATGTAAAGCTATGGCCAGTAGACAGTTAGCTTAGCTTAGCAGGAAGACCAGAAACAGCAAGCCTGGCTCTGTCCAAGGCCGAAATCTACCGTCCAGCAGTCCTAAAACTCTATAATCCTGATATGTCTTGTTGAATCAGTTTGTAGCTTTACATTGAGTTATGTGCCAGACTTTTTCTTGGCCATGTGCAGTGACTTCAAGATGTTTTTTCTCTGGCAACTCCATCTGACTCTGGCCAACAGAGAGAAGGGAAAGAAATGCATTTCCAACACTATTCCTTAAAGGTTCAGCTCTTATTAGTCAAGTTAATGCCTGAAGAAAATCTAAATTAGCTTTGCTCCTCAGACAATGTGACGGCTTCGTGTCATTCATTATATAACGCTCTGTTTACAGATGGGATCGCTTCGTCTCAGCATGGTTCTGATTCTCTAAAGAGGCCTCTGTTTATCTTGTACCTTCACCTATCCTGTCTCTGCACTTATCTGTAAACAGAGGCTGGGTCATGGCGAAATTGCGCCAAAATCATTTTCTCTGTCCACTTTCATTAAGATCATATGCTATCAAATAATGGAGGCACAGATAATGCCTGGTGGAGAGCGGACCCGCTGGCTGGCAGGTAATTTGTTTGCTTTGTTCGTTTGAAGCTGCCTTGCCTTCTGATGCTGAGTACACTCTTTGCTCAAATGGTTCTTTTATAGCAGAACCCTTTACAATCCCATAATGCATTGTGATGGCACGTTTATTGTCACTTATGGTATATAGAATTTGGAGTGTGGGTTTGATATTGAAAAGTGGACTTTGCAAAAGAGACTGCAAGAGTTTAAAGATATATAATAAGCAACATTTCTGCATTCAAATATCTAAAAACGACTTGACCTTGTTGTGAATTTACATCAGTCTCAGATCAATCATTTTACTCAAGGTAATGGTGCATTTCAATTGGTCGCCTGTCGCTATAACTTCTGGCAGAGAGGGAGATAGGGAGTGAGCAAACATGAATTATTAAACGTAACAACAGTACTACCTCATCCGTGAACATTTCTGCCTGAGTCATGTAGATAGATATATAGTGATGGTAGCTGTAAACAATGGCGACAACAATTCCCATGATCCCATGATCTACTTACGTCTTTAGGTTTGGTTAAGAGCCCCCTACTTGCAGAAGCACCATACTGCACGCTTAATGTCAAGCTCATCTTTTTCACATAGCGCATTTTATCCTGCTGTTATAGTTTGTTATAAATTGAAGAGAACAATACTTAAAATTAAATTTAGAGGCCTTACCCTGCCCAAAACCCTGGAGGACACCCATTCATCTGCTCCGTGGTGGTTTCTAGCATAAGTGGACATTCAGTAGTTGCTCCAATTCCCCTGATCAGCCAAATCAGGAGTAGCAGCTGCACTGGGCTTTTATCACTTGCATAATTATTGAGGGATCGCTGCTAGGTTTGTGAAATAATTGGTTTGTGAAGAACACAAGTACAGCCTAAGGCCAAGGGAGAGAGTGACTCAAGTTCTGAATGCAAAAATGTGAAAACCTTGTTGCGACCAGATGGCAAGTAGCCAGTGCTGGAATGAATTTAATTCAAAGTTTTTATTATCAGCCTCCCTGTTTTCTGTTCCCAAGCAATGTTCTGCAATAAAATGCAGCCACGTCCTGTAAGCAGATGCTGGACTTTTTAATAACTCGTCAGATTTAAGTTGATCCCGTTGCTATTTAATATTCGATCCCTTACTCAGGTGAAGGAGAATTGCTTTGCAGGTACACAAAGGACAAAGTCTGCAGTAATCTGAAATCAATTTTTATTGATGAATGCATTTTGCTGCTTGTACCTTCAATAAAGAGCATGTTTGTGATGAGCTTGAAAAAAACAACTAATTACTGAAGTTAATAATCATAATAATAACTTTATTTATATAGCACCTTTCAAAAAAACGAGTTACAAGGTGCTGTCCAACAGAAATAAAACATATCAAATACAAGTGCCTGACAACAACAAAATAAAACCACCAAAAGAAATAATATTGGACTTAATTTAAAATTTAAAATCACCATCCTCAACAAAGTAATCATACAATAATAATAAAACAAAATTAAGAGAAGGCCAATCGATAAAAGTGAAGAGATTTAAAGAAGCCACTGAGCTTGCCTGCCTGAGATCGCCGGGCAGCGAGTTCCACAGCTGTGGAGCACGGACAGCAAAGGCCTGCTTACCTAATAAGACGGGATCTCAGGACCATAAGCAAAGCTGTGCCGGCGGATCTCAGGCAGCGTTCAGGCAACAAACAAGTAGTAAAATCTTAAAAACAATTAGAAAACTCACAGGCAGTCAGTGGAGAGCAGCAAGAGTTGGAGAGATGTGGTCACTTCTCTTTGTACCTGTTAAAAGCCTGCAGCAGTTTGTATAAGTTGGAGTCTACGGATGTTTCCCTTGCTGATCCCAGAGTACAGCGCATTACAGTAGTCTAGTCTTGAAGAGATAAAAAATCATATGTATAAGTTATGATTTTCAGCTGAAAGAAAAGCACACTTGTTCATTCTTCGTCTTCTGTCTGTGTTTTTCTCCCCCGATACCAAACAATTATTTTATTCATGAGACATTTACATGGACAGCTGGTCTCAACCCATAAACGTTCACGGAAGCATACTTGAGCTTATCTTGGTTTTTTTCTCACAACCATGGTTTAGCTCTTATTCCTTGGAGTCTAATTTGTAGATTTTCAGGCATGTTGTGGTCAAAAAGGGGCACTCCTTCAGGCTTTACATGTTTTTTCCCCCCACTTTGCTATGCAAATTACATGTGTAAATTGTGAGTGTTTTTAAATTGTATTAGAAAACCTCCAAATTGCATGTGTGGGAGGACAGATTGGGAAATGGTCGAGAAATTAAACATTCTCTCAACACTACCTGTAACACTGAGGATGAGACTTTCTGAACGCTCCTTCGTTCCAAGGATTTTCATTGTGCGGCTGCAGAGTGGGTGGTCAAGTCTTTCTTTCATTGTTCATTACAAAGTAACTGGTTCAGAAAATTGCAGCAGTTTTTCTAACTCGTGTTTTCTCGGCATAAATAACGGTGATTGAGGGTTCAGGAGGCATGTAGGTGTATGTGTCCGTGGGGGTGTGCAAGAGTGAGAACCAGTTAGACTCACACATCTAGTAGGAAAAAAAACAAGAAATCTTGCTCTGATGAATCTGTTTTTGTTTTTTTTGTTTTCACTTTGCTTACCGTTGTTCTTTTGTGTTTTGTTCCATTAAAGCTCGCTTCATCAATGCTCACTTACATTGCATATCCTTCCTCAGAGTCAGCTTTTGCAAAAACAAGAGTCTTCAAAAGAGCCACTAACAAAGAGGAAGAGAGATAATGGTGAAACCACAAAAGGGCTTATAGACATTTATGTGAAGAAACATTCTGCTGAACAAGAGTTTAAGGAATTAATTGAATGATCAAAGAGTTTTTTCTTGTCATGTATTTAATACACAGTAAATCATGTACCATGATCTCTGGTTTCTGTGGGTTGAACACACCCATTTAGTTTTAAGTAGCTTACAAATGTGTGGTAACTTATTTTTCTTTGTAAAAAAGGAAACCCGTAACAATCAGTAGCGGTCTACTTGCACAACAGATTCATGTTCGTGCCCTTTGGGATGGACTGGAGGATATTACCACACATGTACGATATAAGGACCAAGTTCTTACTGTGACTCTTATCAGCAGCTGTAAGAGGATGAAACAAGTGTGTTCAATATCGGTCCCATTAAGGCACATTAACTTCACATTACTGTGTTTGTGACATCTGTCAAACAGAAGTTGGTTCAATTTACTCACATATTATGAGATATCGACTGTTATTAACGTTGAGAAATGGTCATGGATTGGTCGAGATCAACCATTATTAACGGGAAACCTTGTGCTGTGCAACCAAAAAGCTGAAAAAATGTCAACTTTTAAAAGCCACTAGAAAAACGTGACACGGGAAGCGAGAGAGTGGAGCAGTCGAGGCGGACGGACCACAGGAAGGCAATGGTTTTGCCCAGGACGTACCACGCAAGGCTGCCAAGAGACTGCTGCTGAAATCGGCATGATAATGTACCCGCAGTGATAATGCTAGTTAAGCAAGCTAACATCTGTTGATAATCAGTAAACGCAAAGCACAACTGAGGCTGTCAGTTGGTGTTGGTCCATAAACCATAAAGTTTTGGATGAATTAGACCTGATGATGTCGCTTTAGTAAAGGTCAGGGGATCAACGTGTGTTTCCTCTGTGAATGTCTGTTCCAAATATCACAGAAATGTCACCCTCAGCCATACAGTTAATGGCTATACCATATTTGGTGCCTTATACAGTAAAACTATATGAAAATCAGAACCTTAACATGTATCGTCTGGGGACCATGAATGCGTGTACCGGACGTTCACGGCAATCCATCCAATAATTGTTGAGATATGTCAGTCTGTGACAGTAGGGCCGAGCGACCGACGCCGCAATCCCCAGAGCAGCGCGTTTGAAGATAATAGGCTTGGTCTTTCAGGGAAAGGTATCCGCTGGAGTTTTGATTGAGCAGCTGGACATGAAGGAAGTGTCTCGCCAGGAAAAGTGAGTCAGCACCCACCTTAAGGCTGCGGAAGGGTGTGAAAGAATGAAAGATGTGAAAAAAAATGTCAGACTGAAAAAGGCCAGCGTGTGACTGCATTAGCAAGTGAAATGAATCCACTGAAGATAAATCTGTCACTTAAGGTTGTGGACAAGATGTTAAGAAGAGAAAACACATAATGTTCCGAATTGAGGTCCGGTTTAAAATGATTGGCTGAAGCCCCTGTTGGCCCTGTTTATGTATTTTATTAGTAATCATAAAGACGCTGCCATTTTCTTGAGATATCTCTATTGTGACATCTTTTTCCTTCTGTTTGACTCATCCTTTCTCCGTCTATTCATCCATGATGACTATCACCGCTCAGGCTACGCTAAGCGCCTCGGCTCTCGCACTACAGTGTATGCGGCGGTGATTGAATCTGTCAGAATTCGTGGACACGTAGGATGATGTCTGCGCTGCCTCGGTGGGACACGACTCTTCAATCACTGTCAGGAGGCGCCCGAACCACATGTTGTCAGATTAACCTCCTCAAAAGAAGCGGACGTGACAGCCTCGTCATGGGAGGGCAGACGAGTGCTTTTGTGGAGGTGCTCGTAATGTAAAAAGCAGCGTGTGCACACAAGTGAAAAGTGTTTGATAAAAGGCGACCTGCTACCTTGAATATTGCCTTGAAAAAGCTTTTCATTGTCGGAGGGCTGAGAAGCCAGAGGGGACGGGAGATAAAAACGATGATCATTCCCCTACTGTAAGACGTCTGGGGATGTACTGAGCTCTGATTATCTCCGTGTGCCCAAACTGAGGAGGGAGTGTGTATTTCTTCATTCGTGCCGGTGCTGGATTATCTCTGCCTGAGTGACTTCCTGCTCCAGTCCCACTCCAGAAGGACCTGTATTCATTTCCACAGTGCCTATTACCCAGAAAGGGAAGGAAACAAACTAGCAATTACAGTAAAAAAAAAAAAAGCTTCAAAGCCCAAAGCAGTAACTTTCTCGGAGAAATAGCTGCTTTTACTTTTAATTTATCGAGGGAAATTCAGCTGAGCGTCGTTACTGTTTTTCATCAAGAAAAAAAAAATGGCTACAGGCTCCATCCCAGTGCATTTATGCCATAGTGGGGCGACTCCCCCGACCCAGCCGTTAACCAGTGGCACCAATCGCTGCTGTACCACTTGTTGTAAAGGGGCTGACAGCACATCTATCAAAGGGAACCTTCCAGTGCTCTGAGGAGGATCGAGGCGAGATGTGTGTTTGTGTGTGTGTGTGTGTGCAGAGAGGGAGTTATGAGAATCAAGCTCTCTTTTTTAATGAGATCTTATCAGTCTTTCAATAACAAAAGCAGATTCACATGTACACTCTCCAGTCTGTGGTTGGTCTAAATGTCAAGTGAGAGGCGCGGACGTAGGATGGTATTTCATGGTGTCAGGATGATTCCGGGGAGAAAGGAAGTGCACGTACAAATTGCCATAGCTGGAAATTGTGGAGAATTTTTTTTTTTTTTTACGCATGGCAACAACAAGTAATACCGGCCCGACACTCCTGCACATTAAGGAGATTTTAGCCTCTTAAAATATGCATATATTTCTCTCAGCATTATCATTGAGCCATAACGGGGCAGATGAAGTGTGTGTGTGCGTCCGCGAGTGCAGGCTCATCAACGCAGAAGAAAAAAAAGTCTTTCTCTAATTGGCCGAGCACGCTGTGTGTTGCAGCAGCAAACATGAGCAATAGCGGTGGTGACTCGTTGTTAGCTCCAGCACTCCGCCGGGCTTATTAGAAAAGCCACAGTGCAGAATATTCCAGGCAAACAACATCATACGCCAGCAGCCGCTTCACAGCTGAATATTTCTGAGTATCGGGACTCAGCCATCCAAAACTCGCCTTTGATCAAAACTTCTTGATGGAAAAAAATGAGTTTCCTGACTTTGTAATTTTAACTCGGAGCAGTTATGAGGAATAGAACAATTTGATTGTTTTTCATAATTACTGAAATTTGAATTCAAGCCATAAGCTGATAGTGAGTTTCAACTCATTATTTGGCTGTCTGGTTCAGTCTGTCCGTTTTACGTTACTTTGCACTCTTATCAGTCTCATTGTGTTCACTAGAACAGCAGGCAGAGACAGTTAGCAACTAGCTGGTGAATATAGTGGAGTGTTTAGCAGCAGGGAGAAGCCAAAAACAGAGCTGAAACAGAGTGATCTTTAGACTAACATTCATCAGGTTGCCAGAAACACAACCCTGAATGATTGCTAATGTTGCTCCGTTACTGCTAGTGAGTAAATATGAAAATGTTTGTAAACAACAACAAAAAAAAGTTATCTCATGTTTAAACTAGAAAATAGACAACTGTTCAACATTCACAGAGAAATAAATTTGGCTATCAATACTAGATTAATTATATCAGATAATAATATCTCATTTAAATTGAAGAAGGGAAACAATAGCCAATTCAATGATTGGCTTCCTGGTGCTGCAGCTGGCAGCTCTCAGCAGCTGTTGAGCCAGAAGGGATCCAGGAGAAAGAGAGCTGGGTGGCACGACAGCCCCGCGGAGAGACCAGGCAGAGAAGAGGGGGAACAAAGCGGGAGCTGGAGTTTTGTGCGAGACACCCTGAACAATAAGAACTCAAAACTGGGTCTCTGGGCAGGGTTCGCACCCAGGTGGGAAACCTTCAGGATTGAGGGCGACTGAGTTCAGCTGAAATCCCTCAATTAATTAATTCATCTGTGGATCCCAACACAACTTTTTTGCTTTGATTATCAGTTTGAAGTAAAAACTGACACCATCCTCTTTCAGATTGGCTCCATATAAGTTTCTCTTTCACTTTACTAGTCAGTCTCCCACCTGGCTGGATGGAAGTGCTTCTGCCTTTGTGCAACGGAAACAGGAAGAGATATTGTTTTCCCTGGTATCTGTTGAACAACTGGAATAACTGTGGAAACTTAACACTGACAAAGGAAAAGAACCCCCTTGATGGAGGAGGCGAAGAAGGTGGGGAGGGAGAGTGATAGAAAACCAAGGTAAAAAAAGAGTGAACGGACGGGCATTCACTCGATGGAGATTGTGCCGGTGTTGTGTCAAACACTGTTCCCTTGTTGATATCTTCCCCCTTACCACCGGGACTTGAGACAGTCAAGAAATCTTTCTACTAGATCAGTAAGTAACAAAACCTGCCAGCTTATTAATTTACTCTACCTTGTCCCAGCACTGAGATCAGGGTTTATAGGTCAATTTAAGATGGTTTCAGTTGTTTTTTGCTTTGGGCGGGAGCTAGGTCATTAGCATTAGCCATGTTGCGCTGACAGTGAACCCACAGGAAAGTGCAAGGAGGGAAGAGAGTTGAAAAGTCCACTCCGTCTTAAGAACAGTTATTAAATTTAGCTTTCAAAAGTAGTTGAATCTGCTTGTAACAAACGCTGCGTTGAGATTGCAAGAGGGCTGTGGGATGACCCACACGCCGCCCCGTTATTCTGCTTTTTTATCGATCACGCCTTAGCTTTGGAGTGGCAAAGTCAGAGGTGTAGCTGCATGGCACAGCCAATCTTGATTACTCATATTTTGTCCACATAAATGGAGCCTCTTTCACTTTGAAGTAAGATTTACCTCCTGTGCTCACATGTGTGGACACAAGCTTGCAGTGGTAAAATAGTTGCTCAGTTCATCGATTGGTAGCGCTGCAATGCAAACGCTCAAGCACATGCTCAAGCACACACAAAGATTCTGAGGAAGGCTTTCAATTGAACTTTTTCACTTTTGCCACAGGCAGTTTTCATCAAACCACTCATTACTTTTGGTCTTTTGGCCACTTGTCTCTCTGCTCCTCCAAAGAAACCTTGGCAGCCCCGATTTCTAAAGTTCTAACAATCGACTCTTGCTTGTTTAAGACTGTTCCTTACAAGTTTCTAAGACATTTCCTTGTCAAAAAGAGAACTGGGCTGCTTTAAATGATTTCAGAATATCAGCCTGTTTGCCCATGTTTCTACTCAAGAAGCAGTCACATAAAAGAAGCTGGAAAAGTATTAAATGTTAGCTGTTAACACCTGTCAGCCTACCAAGCTTGTTAAGAGCCAAGTTCACCTGGTTGTTCAGCTCGACGGGACAGCGCAGTCTGTGACTTGTTGCTCAAAGTGACTGATCTGATATCACCTTACTATTGTATGGACAGCCTAAATGGGACACCAGCAATTCTATCTTACAGGATGTATTTTGTGGAGGTCTCAGTTGGTTTACAGTCTGTTCACTGCCACGCTGATGATCAACACCAGAGGCCCTAGAGGAAAAACCTTATTTGTTTTTCTTATGTTGGACGACTTGCGCAATCTGTGGCCTGAAAAATGTAACTCCTGTCACAGAAAATCACCAGCACTCTGACCTGATGGGATATTTTGATCCGGCACTCGATGGACTGATTACTATTTCTAACGACTAACTGTGCCACTGCGGCATATGGACTGAACATACACAGAGCCGACGGGACCGAGGCT
Source organism: Lagodon rhomboides (assembly GCA_039737535.1). Classification (NCBI taxonomy): domain Eukaryota; kingdom Metazoa; phylum Chordata; class Actinopteri; order Spariformes; family Sparidae; genus Lagodon; species Lagodon rhomboides. The sequence goes on from CM077790.1 coordinate 23,402,883, forward strand.
TTGCTGCCTGTGTAAACCCCGCGGATGCTTGTTGCCATGGATTTGTAGCCTCATGCACCACCGATTTACTCAGGGAGTTTGGGGATTCATGGTCGGGATTACAACATGCAAATAAAAACAGAAAAACGTGAAGTTCTACTTCATGAAACACAGGGGGTAGTCATAGTACACTATTTCCTATTTATAGTGTGGAGAGAGAACTCTGCCTTTTACACGTTTTTAGTTTCCCACCCACAGGCTGTTGCAGGCTGTTAAAGTGTCACATAAACATCAGAATCTACCACAAGATTCAAATCTAACACTTGATCTGTTTCCAAACCTTCTCTGGCTCTTGACCTGATTTTTAGACCCCAAAATTCTCACTGCAGTTTTTAAGTTGTTGTGTGAATTTAATGTCTGCTGGATTGTACAGACACATTTTCAAACCTGGTTAATTCATTTTGCAGTGGACATTGGCAGTGGCAGGATAATATCAGTCAAAGAAATGATTTGGAACAAAGTATCAATAAGTTTTATCAATTAGGGCACAAAAAACAATTGGTTATAGTTATGAAAACATGATAGTTTGGCTTAAAATACCTCTTTTGTTTGTCACAAACACAATGGCTCCTCTGTCACCTTAAAAACACCTGGTTTTATTGCCACAAACACAGCTGGAGATGGTCTGACTTCCTCTGAAAAATATACGGTTTTCATTGCCATAAACATTACTGGAAATGCCCCGAGATCTCCTTCAAAACATCTGGTTGGCTGCCTGTTTGGCAGCCTCGTTGGTTTCAACTGATCTCTAGACCAGTGGTTCTGGGGTCTGTGGATCCTCTGTGATTCTTGAGTATGTTCCAGCAGCAAAAAGGGAAATAATTCAATTTCAATATGATTCCATCAATAAGTAACTCAATGTCAAGCAGAATGTTTGAGATCAGATGGGTGACCCTGGGACAAAATCTTATTTGGTGGTGGTCCAAGGTCTAATTTTTGTCAGTTTAGGGATCCTTGATGAGAAAAAAGCTTGAAAACCACCAAGAAAGAAAGAAAGAAAGCAAAAGCACAAGCACTGCTCCTTTGCGTCGAGAGGAATCAGTTGAGGTGGTTCATTTAACGAGGATGCCTTCTGGGCACCACCATCTGGAAGGAAACCCCAGGGCAGACCCAGAACTCGATGGAGGGATAACAAATCTCATCTGGCCTGGGAACACCTCCGGATTCCCCAGTAGGAGCTGCAAAGTATTAGGGAGAAGAACATCTCGAACACACTGCTAAGCCTCCTGCCCCCTCCAGATAAGTGCAGGATGGATGGATGGATGGTGTTACAGATCAACCAGATGCCAATTTTATCAAAAGAGCTCAATGTGTGTAATATCTACATAAATAAACTGAATATATTTATTTTATACTCTAATGTCCTTCTAGAACCACAATATATTTTTAACAAAATGTCATAACTTGTACAAAAAGTGTCACTAATAGAAAAAGTCACGATGAACTGTGCAGGTATTTTCAATGTTGCAAGTAGGTGTGAAGGGTTTAGCTTTGTGTGACTCTAAAAATGCACTCCTGGCCCGATTCGCTGTAACAGCAGAGACGGAAGGCACCCGCCTGATAAAGTAATCACCAGACAGATGGTAAAACAAGATTAACAGAACTCTCAATCCAACGCACAGCAGTGCAGATCTCCAAGTTCCCCAAGATACTACATATGCTGGATGAATTTTAGAGAGAATTTGTATGAAATTGATATAAAACATTGTATTCAAACATGAATAGTAATAAAACTGCATTCAGCCAGGCCATTCTTTGGAGCATCACTTCATTGGAATTCACCACCACAATCAATTAGAGAGTCCCAAGCATCATCTTTCATTTAAGTGTAAAGCCAAGAAATGGCTTGTTGACACCCACAAATGTGAACACTGATGCTGTTTTTATACACATATATCTTTTGATAATGGATTTTTTATCTCATGTTGTTTAGCTGTATCATTATCACAGTGTGGTATGTTTTATAACTCAGGTGCATTTACATTTGTTTCAGTGTTGAATAATGTACAGTTTGCATGCTTTAATGAGTTGATGTCCAACGTGAAATCCAAAAATCAATTGAACATAAACCATAATCCAAAAAGCAAGTAACAAAAGGCACGCAAAAGAAAAGTCCAAGGGAGAAAAAAAAATAATAAAGAGAAAGACAAACCTGAGGACAGACCAGCAAACCACAAGAAACAAATTAGGAACACACCAGGACCGGGGAACAGGCACAGGACGCGTGGGCGTAAACAGACAAACCAACAAAGACTGAGGGAACAACACAGGCTTATATACACTGGGAGTGATTAATGAGACACAGGTGTACACAGAAAACAGACGGGAAAACAGATCAAGAGAGGAAGTGGATGGTAAACTATGACACATGAGGATAAACTTTCAACATAAAACAGTAATTCATCAAACTCAAACTGACCTCTAACCAGTTGTCACTCCCTGTGCCTAAACTTAACAAGCCAAGCCAACAAAGTCAAAACGTACTTGCCAATAAGAGGCAGAGTAGGGCATGTCATTAATTTGCCATCTGAGGAAAAGAAAATTATCCCACTGTCCTTACATCGCGAGGCAGCCTGATTTGCAAGATTTCACAAATCCATGGCCGAAACACAGTGGTTCCAACCAATCAGCTTCCAACAAGGAACTACTGGCAGCAAGAGAAGCGACTGCTGTTCGAAAACAACAACGGTGGCTCCTCAAGAGATTAGATCTGAGTTTGATCAGCTCTTTCTAAGACGGACGGACTGATGACTGATTTCTCATTTTACAGATTCTGAAAATGTTGTAAACAATTAAAGGGCGATGAAGTAACATAATCTTGAACCCTATTTGATGAACACTGCCTAATTTGACATTTTTACCCATGCTTTGTGAGCTTTGTGCGATCACATTTTGATTTCTTCCTGACCAAATTTTATCGAGTGAGTCGCACGCATCTGTTTTGGTCTGAGATGCTGATTCTGTAATGTGCTATCTGGTGTCAGTAAACACTGTGTATTCAGCCTTTAATGATGAGGCTTAGTAAAAGGATGAGGCTTAAATAAAGTGTGAAAACAACAAGCAGATGCGGTTGATATCCGAAATACTGTCATGCAGCATGGAAAGAGGTGGATGTTCTTTTAAATTTATAGAAACTGGGTTTATTAATGAGAGGATATTAGGGGTGTATCTCTGTGGGACAATCCGGATTATATGTAGATCTTCACTCCCAAACGTGAATGAGATAAGTGGATGTGCTCTAGTGATCCGTGTTTACTACAGATGGATTCAAGCAGATGGTGGAAGCTTTCGATCATGTGACACAGGGAGAGAAAGACGGCAGAAGGAGACGACACTGATGCATCTGACATGTGTCAGTGTCATGGCGGAAGTGAGTACAGTGCTGACTTACCACAGCGGTTCTCTTCCTCAGTCTCACGTTGTGTTTCCGTAGGAGCAACAAACACCACAGTGAGTGTGTGTTCATCATCAAGCTGGGTCAGGGAATAGAGGCGGGTTGCTGTGTGCTGCAGGAGCTCAAAACCAGCTGACTCTCTTTCTTACACTGACTTTGACCATTTTCTGTCGTGTGACACTCGCAAGAGGTCAATCGACCAGGTAAAGATTTTTTTTTTCTTCAGTTCGATCACCCTTAGCTGTGAATTTGTGAGGCTGAGGGCACCCTGTAGAGTTTTTCACCACGAGAACTGCTACGGAACGATGACGTATTCTCATTTGTGTGTGTATTGTGAGCACACGCGAGGACACACATGCACATTCCTGCTGTCATTTCACACAATTCTACTAACTGACAGTTGGTGGTGGTCGGTGGTAATATGTGGCAATGTGTTGCAGCAGAAATGAAGAAGACTGCAGCCTGTGAAACATTGATGTTAACAAGAGGCTTCAAAATAGGCCATTTAAAAACCCAGCCCTACGCAAGAGGCCAGAAGGACACACGCAACGCGTTTTGAGGTGATGATAAAAACACAACTTTGTTCATCACATAGTGAGATAAGATGAAACTGTATTCATTCCTGTGGAAAAACTGAGATGTTGCAACAAGAAAAAGTGTAAGAATATAGTGAAATGCAGAAAGTTTAACATACAAAAATGCATCAAGTTAAAAGTTATAAATGCATCGACTGAAATTTAAATCAAATGGCTGTATAATCGTTATTAGCGTGCTAAAATGCTAATAATTACAACGCCAAATTGCAATTTTAGGCCTGTATAATGTCGACAATGTTAGCCGTCTTAGTTGAGCACATTGGCTTTGCTAATTAGCACTAAACGCAAATGCTGAGGCTGATGGGAAGTATTTCTTGCAGATTTTTCAAGGATTTGACAAAGTGATATTTTGACCTGCTTGAGGGGTGACGTGAAAAGTCAGGGTGTGTCACCAACTAACCACCAGCGGCATGTAAAAAAGAATCCAGAAAAAAGTGCTTAGGCTTGTTTGAATTTCTTAAAACCAGGGCTGCCATAAGCAAAACCAGTGAGTGAACTTCCATTGAAAAAACCTAACACATTAAAATGAATTTGAAAGAAACTGGTTTATGCTGTTTACTCTTTAAATATGCATGATCACTTATTATTAATCATTTTTTAAAATCTGAGCCTGACTGGCAGAATGACTGTTCGCACAATTAAGGGAACTTCAGATCCGAGTACCATTTTTGCACCATGACATTATCATACAATAGGTGCATTTTGCCTGTGACCCACCATAGTTTTGTTTTTGGGCCTCCAAGAGAAAAGCTTTAGGCATCCCTGCTTTTAACCAATGAAAACCGTCTTGAGCAGGTCTGAAAGCAGGTACAGTGAGAGTGCCACTGAAAAATAGTGTTGGGATGAACTTGTTTTGCCCTGGCATTAAAAGAAATCCCTTCAAAAGGAAAGGTAAGAGCTGCCACCTTGTTAGCATACGTACAGTTTATGACCATGTAAGGCCATGTAATGTATTCAGCAACTCAACAACTTCCCTTGATTGCCATACGCCAAACTGTATGGAGCAGAGTGGTGACAGTAACATTAGGCCAAAAAAACAACCACTGATTTCAAAAAAGCAAATAAAAGAAAAGAAGATTGGTTTTCCGGTTGACTATGACTGAATTCAGGGAAAGAGGTAATGCATGACCAAACGGAAACTCAGTGCTCCTCAGATCTCAGCAGGAACACAGAGTAGCTCAATTTTCTTCTTTAACCCAAGGCTTTTTTCAGCAGCCACAGATAAAATATTGATTAATCTTGATCCCTGTCTGTCCTACCCCCTCCTCTTCTTGCTTAAAGGATGATAACCAGGTGAGTGAGTGACTTTCTGTCAAAGCACAACGGCAGGCAAAACCACATCTCCAGATTAGATCTGATGGGGAATGTGCAAGTGTTGCTGAGACTGACAGCTGGTTTCTCATTTCCTTTCCTTTGCTGACGCATTTCACCATTGTACCAGCAACACCTCAGGAAATACAGCAGTATTACACATACTGTACTGGCTCGCTACAGGGGAGGTGATGGTCCTGATAGAATTACATCACATCAGATGCATTCAGTGGTGGAAAAAAGAAAATCATCTCAAATACTCTCCAGTTCTGAGGTTTCCCCAATACTTGAACATTTCAGAATTGTACTTTCTACATCACTGCAGTTATTAGAAGTTCAATTTTTTTCATGATGATAATGAGTCAATTTTTTACATTGTTTTCTGTGAAAAGGCTCTTGATGACCTGTCCAGCACCAATTACCAGCTGGAGCTTTATTCGCATGGGGCTCGTACGATGGACCTCTAGTTATATGAGATGATTCGAGGATTACTGCGGTCTTAATGCCATGGGAATCAGCCATGTTTAATATATAAAGTAAAAATTCCACCGCATATTACCTACCAAGCACAGTGGTCATGTTGGTGATTTGTGGCTGTATTTCTTTGATAAGATCTGTTTGCAGTTGTCAGACAACTGAATATGTTAAGAAATTTGATCACGGCTCATCTAACACTAGTCAACAGCTGTGCTGTGAGATCGGCTATATTGACATTTAAAAGTGATGACAGAGAAGGTATGGAGTAACAAAGCATCTGTTACTTGATCTGAATGAGCTGCAAATGTGTATTTATGCAGGTAGCACACACAGAAAGTGGATTACTGAAGAACAGATGCTTCACATGCTTGCAGTTAATGTTACACGTTCCTGTGACATCATATCCAGGAGATAATGTCAGTGTGGCCAACAACAACCTCGTATATCACGTACATGACATTACGTTATGTACATTAATAGTTAGCATTGTGAAAGCATGGTAAATGGACTTGCATTTCTATAGTGCTTTTCCAGTCTACTTACTGCCCAAAGCGCGTCACACTTGTCACATTCAAGCTGTCAGCTGCTTTCTTCTCATTCTTTTTCCAAGGACATTTCTGCATGCAGCCAGGGAACCAGGAATTCAAACCAGCGACCTTCCGACTACTGGACGACCCGCTCTACCTCCTGAGCTACAGCCTCCCCAGTCACAGTTTGGTTAGATTTAGGTAGCAAAACTATAACTACACATAAATATTTGAAAATTCACTAACTGTTTCATGTCAATGAACAAAATGTGAAAATCTCTGCAGGTTTTGTTGACTTTGAGATGCAGGAACCCAAAGTGCTTAAACTCTGACTTATTTACGAGTTTTAGGACTCATTCTTGTGAAAACAGCATGTTAATGTAAAGATCGGTCGTTTTAATGCCACTTAACAATCAATAAGAGTGGCTGTTTACTTAACATGGCACATGGATATTACTGTTACTTTTAAATGTCATCCTTGGTTTCAGAGACCCACGTTAAGTTCTGGTTCCCTGCACTTTATAACAATAAAGTCATCCAAAACCATCAGCGTGGGTTTCAATTTTGCATGGACTTCTCCCTCTTTCATCAGATCATCGTTGTCATTATCTGCTGCTAGATAGCCTTCCTTTCGCTGGCTCACTCCCTCTCAACATTACATCAGCTCACCTCTCCTCATTCCTTTTCCTTTACCAATTTTGTCCGATTTCAGATCTCTTTCCTTTAGTTCTCCGACTCCTCGTTTACACTTCAAAGTCTCCGGCACTCTTAGCTGTGGGCTTATTCTCATTTTGTAAATCAAGTGCTCTCAAGTGTTTCTGCTCCTTGTTAGGGCCACAGATAAGCTCGAAACAATGATGCCTTGTCTACTGTAGTTCACTTGGGAGCAGATAATCAAATGAACCTGTGGGACCACATGTACAAGCTTAGTTTTTTAGCAGGACAAACAAGAAACACAGTGTAATTTTACTGGATTGTTTTGACATCAGTCTCATAATTTGTTTCAGGTAAAGACTGGCAACTGCCACTGCTTCCAAACTGACTGACAGCCAAATGCTTGCTTGAAATGTTTTATCAATGGAGTGCAGAGTAGCTGCTAGCTCAAAGTACTGCAACATTCCACTGAACATCACAATGAAAGCAAAACTACAACTCCAACATCTATTATTGCACACAAAACCAAACATACTAAATTGCATCAACCTTGGTAAACCTGAAGGACAGTTTGTAAGATATGGACAGAATTTTAGTTCAAAACATAAAAAAGTGAACTAATATTACCAACAGAATGTCAAATGAACTTAAGTAAATGAAAGTTAAATTAAGTAAAGAAAGTGTGATGGTCTCGTTTTTTGTTGCTTCTCTGTTTTTCTTTTTTTTCCCTCCTCCCCTTTGTGTTTTTCTGCTTCAGGTTGTGGCAGGAGGCATGGCTGGCCTCACAGACTCAGATGACACACACCTGTCCAGAATCACCAGCAATCACCCTTCCTCTACTTAAACACGGTCATGACTTCACCACGCTGCCAGATGATTCCCTCTGTTTCCATGTGTGTGCCTACTCAACTCAACTGCTTTTTTCTTCCATGGAGTCTTGTGAACTTTTGTTGAGAATTAAAACCTGGAAACTGTTATAGTCCCTGGTCTCCTGCAATTTTTGGTCCAAACCCCAGCCATAACAGAAAGGAGATATTTCAAAACCTACTTTCCTTACTGAAAAGAAAAATACAACCATTAACTGTGACTTTTACTGAACTAAGATGAGCTTCATTGCCATGTTAACTCAGTAACTTGATTAAATGGGGACAAAATAAAAATCACCAGAACAGTCTTGGTTTGTCTTTTCACAATTGTCTCTGGTGAGGTTGAAATAAATCCTCAAGTCACCAAGTAAGATGTGAAAATATTCCAGCTCTACACAACATTTTTCCCCCGCTTTGGATGCCCTTCAGTCCTCTGCCGCTCTATGTCTCTCCCATCCCTGCCTGACCGTCCCAGTCAGATCTGCTGTAAATCGCCTCCATACTGTATCCCTGGTCTTCAAACTGGTGAAACTCTTGTCTCAGAGGCTGTTTTCAGTCCCAGGCTGATGTCCAGCCGTGGAGGCCAGTTGACTGAGCCTGAGTTTAGAGTCCATTATAGTGAGCAGCAGTAGGTGGTCATGCTGCCCCCTATAGTTTTGGAGCTACCTTGAAATTCTGTCAATTTCTTCCACGTTACATCTTTAAACTACCATTGAGCATTCTAGAGACACAAGATGTAAGAGATGCTTTGGAAATCTGACCCCCATTGTTAACTGGAATTAATTTTCCTAATTGTACAGACCTTTAACATCATTCAAATGATTCTGCAGGAACATTTGAAACAAGTTTTCACTACTTTTAATCACCCAAACAGTTCTTTTGCAGCACTTTTCTGGAAATAACCTTTTCATCCATTACTGGCACACAACATAATCCTTTTTGTTTTACAAAATGGTTAAAACTATCCATTAACATGAACTAACCATTGTAAAGTAAAAATGTTATGGTAAAAGATACTAGTCTTGATCCACACTTATGAATAACTGCCCACATTTTTATCAGCAATTCAAATAGCTCTGGTGCTCTGCCCACTGGAAGCTGTTTCCAAGCAGACCCACAAAATAGATGACAAAAAATTGCAATGAAAATAGTTGTTATAAGTCAACTCACAGAAATTCCAACTCTTAAATGTGCATTTTTCTGTGTGCAGCTTCTTTGTGGACTGAAATTGAAGCATTTATGTTCGTACTAAACAGCCCCAAATGGCAAACAATAACAAGATGTCAGACTGGGTAATGAAGTGGATTCAAATTAGAAAATCAGTCTAATTATCAGCACAGAGTTGCCAGTAGGAATACTAACAATTTCCCCGTTGGTCTGGAGCCTTGCTGTTGAACGTTAAGCAGTGGTCCAATATTACTCGCTGTTGTGCTGAAAGTTATGATCACATGAGCTTAAAATTTCCTCAGTTACAGTATGATACGTGTGTTCTTGCTCTTGTTCTTGCACCAGGCCAACAGTAAGTTGCAGCTCCGACCTCAGTTCAATACAGCCGCGGGGCTCTGCCCTGTACTGCAGCATGGCTTTACCTGCCTTGCCCAGTTGCTGACATGATCTACTGATCTTGTTGCCATGTGGATGAACACCACTGTGCTACAGATAGAGTACATTTCAAACTCTGTTTATTGACTAGAGGTTGTGAGTATCTTATTTACTAGGTCTACAGTACATCCAGGTGTCTCTTCCTCGCAGCGGGGGAATGTTCGGTATTTTCATCTGTTTATTTTATCACAACATTTATTCATCCTTTCAAGCATACCGAGGCACTGAGAGCATTCTGTCAGATCCGCGAGCTCTTCCCTCCACGAGAGGTTCTGATTGACAAGTGATATGCTGCGGCGCTATCCGTTGTTGCCATGGTAACCCTGTAACTTTTGGCCTAATCCATAAAAACGAGCGTGTTTTTGTTTGTTTCCTTTTTTCACAAGGAAAGCGAGTCTTATTTCACCCCGGTGCAGCATCTTATTAGTCAGTGTCGGAAATGCTATGATACATGAGGGAAGCACCTTTTTACAGAGGAGTGAGAGCAAAACAGGAGCTGCAACTGAAAGGCCAATCAGCTGAGCACATGTCGTACAGCTCACTGCATGTACAGAAGTCGTATCTGACATGTTTTCCTCACAGGTGACCTTCTACTGCAGAGCCTTTTAAGAAAAGAGGTCAGGATAAAGAGTCGGTTGTAAACATGTGATGTCTCACGTGTTCAAACACGACCAACCTATCAATAAACTGCATTAGGTCATTGTTTTTTGGCCACTTGGGGCAGCACAGAATGCTGTGAACCAAGTACTGACATTTTATCACCTTATAAAGTTTATGTGAAAACCTGCATATTTACACTTCCAGCAGATATGCAGTGATAAAAGCATTTATTTAAGGTACTCTTCCCGTCCACTTAGTGTTGTTAGTATCTGCTGCCTCTGGAAACGCTGATGAGAGCCTTTAGAGTGAACCAACAGGCTACCTAAAGTTGTGAGCTTTTGAAAAAGTAATTATTATACCACATTTTTACCAAGGGTTGGTAATAAAATAAAATAAAATAAAAAAGTAGAGCAGCCTCAACTATAAATGTGACAGTCTGGCAAACATTCACATAAGGGAGGCACAAAAAAAGAAAAAATTTATGCAGACTTCTCGAAAAAATTGTTGGTGGAAAGTGCAGTGTCTCCTGAATGAGATTACATGACAGCTACAGCTTTGGTCTTAAGATCATCTTAAGATCACATTTGTATCATAATTTTTGGTTTACAATATTGGTTTTTCCTCTTTCCAAAATAAAATCATGATCTGGATAAGTAATGCGTGAAAACAAAGTGTCAGTAAACTGCCTTGCCATTCTGATTTGAAAAGAAATATACCGTAAATGAAATACATATAGATGTGAATTTGTACAAAAATAAATATACAACAATTTTGCCCAGAAGCTAACGAGAGCTCTGGAGTGATCGTATCCCTTTCAGAAGTTTTGTAATCCAGCCTTTAACTGCAGTGTCTGTTTGGACACTTTAAAGGTCCACTTTGAAAGATTGATTTTGACTTTTGACTTTCATTCCCAGCTTGTCAAATACTGACGCCTTGGAATGGCAGTCGACCCAACCCGATCAGTATTTGACGGGTTGAAATGAGCCTCAGAAATCAAAATCAATCCTAAAAAAGTGGACCTTTAAATAAATCTAGCTGTGTCAGTGGAGAGTCAGGGAGAGGAACGTCCCTGGTCATGCTTGGAGAAGTCTGCTGGGATTTTAGAATTGAGTTTAAGGGAGGGGGATTATCAATACATGAATATCGTATTCAGTGTTTATTCTAATATAACTGATTAAAAGTCCAATAATCTCTGTAATGTTTTCATCACTACATGAACTGTTAATTAAAACCTAAATGCTGTCTCAGATATAATATACAGGTCTAAACAGTTATAAACAATTCCAAGTGCCGCTGCAGTAACATTGCAGCTTTCATCCGGTATGTCAAGATTTGATTTAGTTGATGTCGACCTTCCAGTTGTGATCGACGTACAAGAACTTTCCTCCTGTGAACACATTCTGAATTCTTCACAAGAGGCTGCCCTGGAGCTTAATCAGAAAAACGTGTGTGTTATGAGGAGTTGAAGGCTGGCATGAGACTAAACAGATAATGATGGCGAATTAATTGTGGAGTTAATCATTCTGTTTGCACTGCTGCATATTCATCACGTTAAAGTTTTGAAGGGTCCTCATAAACATCAAACAGTTCGCTGTCAGCAGCTCGAGTGCGAGCCACGCAACGGCAATAGAAAGTAGCAAAGCCGGAATATGTTAGATGGTGACTAATACAAGAATATAATCAAAGGTAAGCTGATTAGGAAAATTTATTAGGAGATTTATTTCACTGTACAGGCCCGTCTGTGGTGCGCTGAGATAATTTGTGTACAATCACCCGATCTGACCAGTGACCTTGAGTTCGTGCTGCTGCTCTTTGAAGCTTTTTAGTTACAGTCCGGATCATCAGAGGAAATTAGCCTTCATTTGGTCCTTCTCTCTGATCTCAGTGTCTCGTCCCTTCCTTTCTCTATCAGCCCTTGGAGACCTGCTCTTTTCATCACCAGGACCGTTTGATCTGAGCCTCTGAGCTCTGGTCTTTACTACAGAGAGAGAGAGACCCACAAAGAGAGGGAGAGAGGACTTCATTGTTTTCAAATTTGATTGTGCTGCCCATTTTCTACTGTTATTGGTGTAATTATCACTCCTTTTAATTTATCAGCCGTGTCGCTTTTATCATAGCATCTTTTTTTTTCTTCCATCTAGCAGAGAAAAGCCACAGGCACACTGAAATGTAATGCTTTTTTGTGCTTCTTGCCTTCCTGACACTACAGACGAGACCTGGCCTGCATATTAACAACCAGAGCTGTATATCCTACACTGCCTTGTCTGGTGCTTATCAGTGTACCAGTGACAGTCCCTGTGGCTGTCAGTGTCATCCTTTTTAGTTTAATGTGCCCCCCTGGCACCATCAAAGAGACACTGAGGGACACAGATGTCCATTTGAGCCACTGGTTAAGGTAATGCCATGTGGCTGACCGTTTCCTCAAAATCTTCGACAGTCGAAAAAGCTTGAATCTCAAAAAACTTATCCAAGAACAAGAAGAAAAGATTATTGTTTGCTGAGGCTTAATTTTTGAATGATAGGATCATAGGGGATTTTAAAAGACTTAAAAGCTCTGTGGGTATAAAGTTCCAAAAAACTTTAAAAACCTTTAAGAAACTGTTAAAGCAACTGTTTTTTTTTTTTGGCCACTTGGGGGCAGCAGAGCAAACTATAAACACAATATTGACATATTATCACTTGAGTCGTATTTCAAGCCACCTGTCGAATGTATGCCCACCAATATTTAGGGAGTTCGGTGAGATTGAACCAAAAGACTTCTATTATGCAGCTTGCTGACAGTAAGATTTGGATGTTTGCAGTTTGGGTAGGTTTAGACACAAAGCTATTTGGTTAGCTTTGGCAAAATATCATGGTTTTATGTTATAATAAGTATCTTCTTTATGTTATAATAAGTATCAGCTATGTAAGTTCAACCACCCAAGCAACTTGTCAATGTGGACTTTTCACAAGAGAGGTAGCTACAGCATCATAGTTTGCCGTGTTTGGCCACCGACCAAGCTGCTGTATTTGATGGGTTGGGAGTAAGAATGGGCTGCGATGAACATTGTGCAGTATTTTGCCACCAAAACAGAGCTAAAGGAAGAGAGAATATTACACAACTCCCAATGAATGACAATGTTTCTTTGTAACTGCCTTTTTTATACAAATAGAACCTTTTAAACAATAAGTTCAGCCAAAAATGTATATTCAGTCATTACCCACTCACTCCCACACTGATGGAAAGTTGCTTGAAGTTTTGTAGTAAACAGTTCTGGAGCTTCACAGCCAAACACCGTTACAGCATTCTCCGGAAGAAGTGAAGTAGATGGAGACCAAATTGGGAACCAAATCGATATGAAAAGATGTTATTGACACCCTTCTGAAGCTTAATAATAACACCTTTAGCTTTAGCACCCAAAATTGGTGTAAAAACTCTTTTAAAATCAATTTGTGATCGCTGGGCTTCTAGAGACTAGGATTACACTGGACAAACCGTGCAATTGTTTTCCGTACCCATGAACTTCAGTTCTCAACACTGTTTCGCTGTGAAGCTCCAGAAAAGTTTTGCGGACCTTTAACAGGTGATGATATATCAGTGTTGTGTTCCCAAATTGTTGTACCCAGTGGCCAAAAAAAGCAGTTATTGAATGATTTTTCTAAAGAGTTGTGTTAAATCTTAACAACACACCGGGCAATGCAGCATTGTCTCTACCACACACTGTTGTCGGCCAGGGAGGAAGGCTCACACCTGAGAGACGGTTGGGCCTTATTCTGCACGTCAACTTTAATGCTTGTACCTGTACATATTACAACCTCTTTTATTGTATGTGAACAGCTGCCAGTAAGTTACAAGCCTGGGTGCATCCAGATAAATAAATAACCCAACATGAAGTTTACCAGCTTATCAGTCAGACCGTCAGGAGCCTGTCGTCATCTAAAACCCATTTTTTTTTACCTGAGCCTGCCAACAACTGATCCCTTGTGATGATTTCTCTCTCTGACACGACTGTAATTTCTCTGTGTAATGAACTGTAGACAGACGAGCCTCTCGACAGGAGTGACGGTAGAGAGACTGGTGTACCTGCTGAATGCACATCCCGGGCCATGAACAGGACTCAGGGGAACGACTGGGTTTTATGGGGTCAGAGGAGCTCTCTCCATCTGGCTCTGGCTTTCTCTCTCTCTCTCTCTCTCTGTCTCTCTCTCTTGTTTTTTTGATTCTCTCTGTGGTTGTAGCCCTGTAGCCTCCTGGTGGTCAGGTGAGGCAAAAGCACAATTCACACAAGAAGAAAGCCGGTGGGTTTTGGATGTAGACAGTTAAATATTACATTATAAAAACTCAAAATCTTATCAATTATATTTGTCTTATTTGTGGTCAAAACATCTCATTACACATATAAGACACAATTACCTAAAAAGTAGCAATTCACTGAGATAAATGGAGCTTGTTTTTGGACAGTTTTCACTTGTTCCATTGGCTGATTTTTGTGCTTATTACAGTAAAAAAAACACAGTGTTTTCTTTGTTTTTTTCTCATTTTCGAAGAATATTTTAGCTACCCACTCTAATGAGTGGTATAGAGTAAAACAGTGGTTGTCCCGCGGGCGCCTGAGCATATATATATATATATATATATATATATATATTATTGTATTATGAATCCCACTGCTTTTCTTGCAAGACCCACTCTACTCCACAACTAACTGGTTGCCTTCATTGGTTCATTCTCAAAGCCTGACTCCAACTGTTAACTCATAGGGAATTCCTGGTCCATTTATGAGACGGTTTATGAGCTGTAGTTTCCCTGGTAAACACAACAACCTCTTCGGCCTCCTACCAAATCTGCTGCTGCTCCTCTCGTAGTCACCCATCCACTACAGCTGCTCTTCGTTGCGAGTGTGTCTGGGCTAGGCAGAGTGAAAAGGCCGGGTTGTTGCCACTGCGCTACCCTCCCATTGGTCAGCCATGCAAACACCCGGCTTGTCCGCTCTGCCTGACAAGCCTAGAGACACTGCAGCTGAAGAGGTACCAGGACCACAAAGCTGTTGGGGCTGTTGTCATACAAGAACGATAGACGCAAACCAGTCAAAGATAGAGTTAGTTCAGGTCTTAGAAGAAAAGCAGAGGGATCCTTAACAACTCTAAAGCACCAGAAATTATGCTGGCATGGTGTCTCAATGGCTCCCAACTTGAAGACTGCAGGTTAAAAACCTGCTTGAGTGAGGCTGTGCACAGGGATATACAGGTGTGGAGGCCTGTGTTAAGTGTTGTTATCGAGAAACAAGTAAAGCACTCATCTTGTTCACAGTTCAGAAGTGGAAATAAATTGATTATGATTAAAAACTGAGTTGTGGAGAAGGGGTAGGATTGAATATGTGTATACACTCCTACTCCTATTTGGGCATACTTTGTAACATGCTTTTCGTTTTATTATGCTTATTTGCTGTGCTGCTTTAACTTTTTGTTTTGTTACGTTTTCACATGGCCGAAATAAATTTGCATTCAATTCAATTCAATCTTTTTTTAAGTTACGCTTCTGGTGGCTGGACATTCTTCAGAAATTCTGTAAAATCACTGTAGACTACAGGCTGCCAAATTTCCATTTTTTATATTTCCCATTCGTGTTTTTTTTCCATGCAGACCCCACCTGCAGTAACGGAGCGGGACATGCAGATGAAGATGTTTTTTTTTCCCTCCCCTGCTGCTTTCATTAAAGGACATCCATAGGCCACAGCCCTTGTTCAGCAAATGAAGGGAAAGATGGAAACTCATAAAGCTTGTGGACTTACGGGGCACATGAGCAAACGGCCCTGCCTTGGAGCCTGTTGCCTAGCTACTGCCTACATCCATCCTGTATGATTTTTATTCTATTTCCTTTCTTCTTTTTTTTGCGAAGAGAAGACTTGAATGAAGCTGATTACATAACATGCATACATGCACGTACATCATGTACTGAATTGGTCTTTGTGTTCAATGGTTTATTCTGTCCTTTCTCTCAATTCTTAGTTCCACTTTCTTTCTTTTATTTCACACTTGATTGAACGTTTTACATCCTAAGGGTTGTGATGCAAAATGGCAACACATGAGGCCATTAATGTTAAACTTTATGTATTGAAACTGTTGCCTCAGTGGAAAACAACACCAGAAAAACAGCAGCTCAAAATGCCACTTCAGAGTTGAGACAACGAGAGCTACTTTCAGAAACATCTTGAATCTAAAGCAGTGTCACCCCCTTACAGCCGGCGCTCTCGATGTTATTCCTCTTTATTCTTTTATCTTATCTGGTTCATCGCAGTCCCATGTGTCACTGTCATTTCTTTTCCTGTCAGCGCTTTTCAACACATTCATCTATCTGCCAGATTTATTTATCCTTCTGCAACAGTTCTGCTATTCAGCTGATTCGTCCTTCAAACTGTGCTCGCTGTGAGGAGCAGAGGAGAAAAATCACAAGAAAACAGAGCCACCGAGAGCAGAGCGGCGAGCAGAAGTGTTGACTATGTAAAGACGAGAGGGCAAAACTCGTCCAGTGCCACAATTGTATATTGATTGTAAAATAAAGTCTCGTTAAACATTCAGCATGCTCTGCAATAAATATATTAAGCAAGTACAATAATGTGTAGTTCCAGAAGGAACAAAGGGACAGTGTGCGCTCACAGCTGAGGCTCAGCGGCTGAAATTTGGCTGTTGGGTTTAAGAGAAATGTTCCCGGTAGGTTGATGCTTTTATTTTCATTCTTTTTCTTTACTGCACTGCTGTCATAGAGTGGGTTAGAACTATTGGAGATGTGAAGAGAAGTATGTGTTTGATTTTGTATGTGCTGTTTGCAAGGACATTTGATAAGCGGTGAAGGCTTGGCATGTGCACTGTGAATCAAAAGTTAGTTGCCAATTTGCCATTTGCCTCGTCTGAATAGTGCTGAAGAGTTAAGTTAATGATGACTTCCTGCAGCTCTTCCCGTCCTTTTTCTTCTTGTTGAGAAGAGCATAATACCTCCGCTACCCTTTCTGTACAAGTAAATATCAAGTATACAGTACGAATATAGGAATAATACAGAAAATAAATCAAAAGGCTTTACAGAGAAACAGGATCTCAGAGCATTACCGAAACCTTTTGACAACAAAGTTAAACGATCCTTACAATACTAAACGGAGAGCTGTAAATTACCGCAGAGATAATGTCATTTAACCAGCATATATTTTACGCTGACATTTACTTGACGAGGAGAGATAGCAATCTGCGAGCAGATTCAAAACCCCGCTCTTGTTTCCTCCTATGGACTTTTAACCTTTGCTGTTCGAACAAGATTTGTTGAATATGTTGATGAAATTAGCCCGCTCAGATGTGTTCGGGCGGTGTTTGTCCTGCGGCTGGTGAGTCAGGCGCAGCTTTTGGGCAGATGGTGGTCGGAGCGGTGCATGAGGTTCGCTTGATATTCATCAGGAGAGCTGACCTCTGCCATGATGTATTCAAGCATCCGATGAACCTCACTCAGAGTTCATGATGCATAATGAATGGATGCAGAAATTCGAAAACAAGACAAAAGCCATTTTCAGCTGCTGGTTTAACTCCCACCGCCGCGCTAAGATTTTCTGACACAAATGTTAGAACAAGAACAAACACCTGTGGTGATTCAAGGTCGGTTATGTAAAAATAAATTGATGCGGTATCGCTGGATCAATCAATCCTCACCATGTATTAGTAGAAGAACTGCACACACCCACACTAAAATTCTTTCTCAAGTGAAATTCTTAGAAAATGGGCAGCAGCACAAAGCTGCAGCCACTTCAGTTTTGTTGGCTCGGAGAAATCCTTGACATCTGGAATGAACCACTTTTTTCTTCACAGTGCTGCGGTTTTTAAATGGGTTTAGTGCAATCACACAGTGATGGAATGTAAAAAACGTTTACTTCTTTGTAAATGCAGGTTATGAAATTGTATGCTAACGCTTCATAATAATCAAAATGGTGATAGAATGATAATAAGACTAAATTATCAAATAAGCTTATGTTGTGTACATACCCTAACCGATGCTTTTAGCTATGTCGATGGGGAATTCAATTTCAACTAAAATTAGTCGTTCTGAGACTGTCTATTTTTGCCATATATTTCCCGACGGTTAAAAGGGAAGGTCCATCCAAAAGTGTAAATTCAGCACAAATCTCCACTTTAGCTGCTAAGCTAATAGCGTGTCGAGGGTGCGAATGAAGTCTTTTCAAATCAATTTGGGATCTCAAGGATTCTGGAGACTTTGATTCTGCTGGGCAAGCTGTATGGAGCCACTTAATGTTTCGACATTGTTTTTTTTTTTTGTTTGTTTTTGCATTTTAAAACAAGTCCCCACCAATTTCGGTTGTTTAGGAGAATGCTACAACGCTGTTTTGCTGCTCGAAGCTCCAAAAATTCACCCAACGTTCCATCTGCATGAGGGTGAGTAGATAATGACTGAATTTTCAACTTATCCTTTAAAATTATAAACACTAACATTGTGTACGTGGTTCACTGCTAATGAGCAGGCTATTGACTATTTATGCAAAATGTGTCATGGTTCGGTTGTTAATTGCAGCTTTATGTGGCAGAAAGGAACATTTTCCTCAAACAGACACACACACACACACACACACACACACACACATGCATCCATGTTATTTATTACACACCTCCTCTCTTTCACACATGAACACAGTCCACCTGGTTCACTGTATGTACGGAGGTGATACCTGTGAGAATGTGTCACCTCACTCTGTTCCCACTGCATCACTGGATGGATCAGTGGTTTTGTGTGTGTGTGTGTGTGTGTGTGTGTGTGTGTGTGTGTGTGTGTGTGTGTGTGCACGCGTGTGTGGTGAAAAGGGGACTATATCTGCTGTGTTTGTCGACTTCTGTTTTTGTGCTTGCTACAACATTTTTATTGTCTGCGCAAGAGATTAGAATAATTGTTCATTTGTCAACACTGGAACATTGTATTTACTGTGTGTGCGTGTGCGTGTGTGTGCGTGTGTGTGTGTGTGTGTGTGTGTGTGTGTGTGTGTGAAGGGGAGAGAGGATGAGGAGGGGGATCTAGGACAGGTGCTTTATGAAAACCCCTTTGACTCATGGTCTCCTTGCTAATTAAGTTTAGGCTCTTTTATGCGTGTGTGTGTGTGTGTGCCAGTGTGTGTCTGGGAGTGTGTGTGCCAGTGTGTGTTTGTGTGTGCTTGTCTATCCATGGGAAAGGTTTGCCTTTTACACTCTCTCACCCTTTAATTATCTTTTTTTTAACCCATCTAAAGGCGCATTCTGTCTAAGCTCTTTGACGTTTTCAATTGCTTAGTATTTTAACTCGTCAGAAACTGACATATTATGACATTTTCTTCTAAAATATTGCCGTTCCAACATGTGCAAGTGTTTTGTGTTTCTTCATAATTTTAGCAGAATCACTTATGAGACAATAGCAGTCTCCAAAAGTGTGGGGGGACCAACCGATTACCCCATCCTGTGCAACTGAACTTTATCTGATCGATAAGCCAAACATGTTGGTATTTCATTTATTTGCTGTTTTAAAAGGTTAGTTTTCATAGTGTCATATTCATAATCATAGTCTACCATTTTGTATTTATATTGCAGCTGCATTTACTGTTGTGTCAGCCTTGAGTCATCGCAGCAGGCTGCTCTATCACAAACTGTTTACTTACATGGACGGCTGCTCCGCACATTAGTCATTTAAAATGAAAAAGCAAAAATTCCGAGTACACGTAGGTGGAAGGGTAGAACACAACCTGCATGTATCGATTTTTACTTTATACTATTAACGATTTTGACGAATAATTAATCTGAATCTGGTCTTTTCATCTAAAGTGCAAATTGCTGAAGAATTATTTTAATTTCCTGCTGTTAATTTAAATAACACTACACTGGGCTACAGACTGATACAAAACAGAGGTGGTTTAGTCTTCTATGTGCAAAAATAAGCTCGCATTCGCCAGCAGGGAAGATGGTCTTTAGCCTGAGTGGGAGTTGTTGGCTGAATTGAAAGAAAAGAGGAAAGTATTTTAAGGATGATACTGCTGCTGGTGTGTTGTCACACACCATTACATTCAGTGGGCTTCTTATATCGGGGGATTCGATTTGTGTTTATTTTCAAACCTGCTCGGGATAAATGAGATTTGTCGAAGTCCATTTTGATTTGCTGGGCTATTTTTCACAAAGGCTTTTCTTTCTTTTTTTTTTTTTTTTTTTATCAGCGTTCAGTTTTGTTGTGTTTTTCTTTGATTGAGGGACTGATTGAAGGATTACATCTTACAAGGTTGCATGTTGGAGACGAGTTGGCAAAAGCGACTCTTACAAAAGGATTCCTTGAGATTTTTTCAGTTTGTAAAAGACTGAAGCCCATAGACCGTCAAATAATGAAAAATAGTTTGTGCATGTACCCTACAACTGAGTGAATAAATAAAACCGGCAGCCCCAAATCTTTTGTCTAAAATCCATCGTGAGGAGACACGTTGTCAAAAGGAGCAAGTGCATCCACTCCAAATTTATACTGCAAGCTTAAGCAAGTCGAATCGTGCCTGCCACCCACAAGCTATTTTCCACCTGCTGCCCACCTACATCGACAATAGTGAAGCATAGTCCAAGGATAAACACAAACACAAACAGACACAACAGAGTGCACATGGTGGCTACGCTCCTCAGATTAACCTTTATCCTCCCTGATGAGACCTGTTGTCTTTACCTGGAGTGCTCGGCATTCAACACAAACTGGACACATTACAGACACAATGCAAACCTTTTACTCTGGGATAATGCTACATGGAGTTTTAGGAGGTTGGACTAAAGCAGCTCTCCTGACCTCTGGGTCAAGCCGAGGCCGTCGGACAAGAAACATCCAATTCAACTCTTAAAACCCCCCTGCAGGGCAAGTCAGTATCTTACAATACAGAACTCAGAAATGTGATTAGTTACTAAGAAACAAGTGAGGAACGATCCGATGGAAGTTCATGAAAAAGTCTGATTCGAGGACTGTAGGAGATAATGATGAGAATCCATTCATGATTACTAAAAAGTGTAAGTGAAGGTAATGTTATTAGGAGACAATGACAGACAACTTCATACAAATAATGATCTAAAGATTAACAACTGCTCTGTTCCTGATTAAATGTGACTCTGCCCCTAAGAGGCACAGACTAGTAACGACTCATTAGTTACTAATTACTTAATCATTAGTTACTCTTTGTGTGCCAACCCAAGAAAAGGGATACGTTTTACTAAGAGTTTGAACTCGAAATGGTCCCGCATTACCTCATTAACATTACTTACCATTTTTTATGTAACAGTTACTGATATATGCACTGCAGTCGGCCCTACCAGGTCTGCTACCTTTCACAGTACAAGGACCTTAATATAAAGTGTGACCACCCTTTTTATTAATCATGATGGGGAAGTCTGTTCTTTAACAACTCATCAAATCTACTAAGACGACCTAAATAACTCTCACGTAAGAGTTGTCCTCACCTGTCCCCTGACAACTACACACATTATCTGTACCATATTGGTTAAGTGTACCCGGTATCTTGAGGGGCACGCACATGCAAGACAAAGCATTTTCTATTATGACATTAAAGAAAAGTGTTTTTGTTGTGTTCACTTTACTTTCCTGTTGCAGCTACGGCACAAGCCCGTAATCAGCGAGAGAGACGGCGAGATAGCGAGAGGGGGAAGAGGAGAGGAGGGGATCGGGTTTCTCAGCCGCTCTGTACCCTAATCCTGGATTTGGAAGCGGGATGAGGAGATGCAGGTTTGGACAAACACAGGTAATAACAGCACTGACATGGGATTGGTAGGTGGGGGTAAGCAGCTTGGTAGGAAATAGGAGGGTGGGGGGGGACTCACAGGTCGAGAGAGGGGTGGTTAGGTGTGGGTGGGTGGGATATAAATACCTGCAGTAGACAAGGGTGGCAAAAAATGCTGAGGATATGACAGATACTGGCCTTCCTGCATCCATAATAGAGAAAAACAGACAGGGACATGCACGACAGAGGCCCTAATGAGAGAAAGCTCAGTAGCTGAGGAACAACCTTTGAGCAGAAGTACCAGTGATAGTAACTTGAACCTGAAGCTCATCACTATTCATCTTCGAGAGTCTTGGCTGAGGCTGCGGTTGTGTCTAAAACTGTGAAGAGATCTGAAGTGCTGACATCCATTTCTCTTTGAGAAGAAACAGGTAACCCATCACAGTTTCCCACTCTCATATTCCCACAAGACCTCAGTGAGAACGATGTTTGACTGAGCCGAGGAGGAAAAGGACAAGACAAGAAGAAGATACCAGAGGTGACAGAGGACGAGATAAAGACAAAGACAGAACAAGAGAAGGCGAGACGAAGTAAGACAAAATAAAACACAACGAAGGCAAGGACAGCAATCTCAAGAAGATAAGAGGAAGGACGAGGAAAGCAACAAGGCAACGAAGTAAAACACAGAAAACCGTCCAATAAAGGGATCACGTCAAAGTACCATTGGGACCGTCTGAAGGAGACCAGAGAAGAATGGCATGTCAGGCATTCAGTGCTGACTCCTTCACCCCACTCACAGTAGACTCACCCTTGCCCATCCTAATGCACCACGCCTCTACTAGTGACTGCCTGCCAAACACCTCCCATACACACAGCATGGTGTCTCCAGGTAAGCTGGCCTCCAACAGGCTTCTGCTCTGAAATGTTAAAGGTCCAGTTTGTCAGAAAGGTGATTTCTGAGTCTCAACCAGAACTCGTCGTATACCGACGCTCTGGGATTGTAGGGCGCGTCGACTGCCAGCCGACATTGTCAGTATTTGATGAAATTGGAATGAGACTCAAAAAATCAACCTTCTTACTAACACAACCTTTCTTCTGTGTCATTCTCATCGTGTGTGTTTAGCTTTTGCCCAATTGATTCTGCAAAAAGTTAGGGTTCTTCCAATACCAGAAATGTTTCTATTACTGCCTAAAATGCTTGTTAGGGTATTGAAAGCATTGTAAAAAATACTCAAAAGTCATATTTGAGTAAAAGTCAAACATATCATGTTAAAATATCACATTGTCAAAAGTGACAACAGCCCACACGAATACTACTTCAAATCTTAAAGTATCTGATATTAGCTTTGATACTTACAGTACGTATTAAAAGTACATTTCTGGCGATGAATATACTTACGTATCTGAAGTACAACTAAATGTATACTATGTGTGTACTGTATACTTGAGGTCAACCGATTATTGCCCTCGCTGATTTTCTGATTATCGGAATCAGTGTTTTGTTTTGTTTTTTGTTTAACTAACAATAAAATAAATTAATTTGAAATGTGCCACTTTTGCTCTGATGCAGCATCTGCAATCTGCAGACTAACTAGTGACTAATGTGTTAAAATAAATATAGGACAAAAGTATGGAATGTCATTTTAGTCAATATTAAATGAATGGATGAATGAATGAATGAATGAATGAATGAATGAATGAATGAATGAATAAGCCTATGAAATTAAACGCAAAATGAATAAACAAATGGGTCAATGAATATAAAAATAAACGTAAATCTAAATATATAAATGACTCAGTATAGTTGAATAAATGAATAAATAGCTTTTTAATTTGAAAAGAACATTTTTTAAAGGACAACTTTAAAAAGCTGACATTTAAATGTCGCACTATGAAATACAAGTAAAATAAAAAGTTGTAGTTCGAAAACATTATTTTCAAAATAAAATAATTTCTAATTACTATATTGAGTCATGTATGCATTTATGTTTATTTACATATGTATTACTCATTTAATTTATTTCAGATATATACTCTATTTATTTATTTATTTATTTAATTCACATATTAATTAATGTATTTATTTATTTAATGTTGACAACAATGACAGTCCATATAGACATACAACACTTGACGAGAAGAACAGAAGTTTGTTGTAACGTAGCACACATAGTGTTGTCATGTTGTTAAATCCCAGCTGCAGAAAGCACGGCCCCCGAGAGCCACTTCAGTCTTCCACTTCAACCTACTGACGCTATAAAAAGAAAGCATATAGGCATATGCGGGGATGTGCTTGCGTCGACACTATTGATCATGTACTCTCATTGGTGCTGCGGGTGAGTTGTTTCTCATGAAGGGCTACAAGTTGTTTAAATGACCCACCACCGCCCCCCATCCTGCTGATGCACCTTATCACACACCTTCGCAAGGCAACAGTGTCCTCACTGTTGCCTTGCGAATGGAATGGGATTGAAAAATACATTTGTTCAAAGCCGGTTCAAATTATGTAAATGTATGTAATCAGCTGGTTTGGCCCAGCTGTCTCTCCTCAGTGGATAATTGCGTTGAGGATATGTTATCAGTTCGACAAACTCCCCAGGGTCTTTTTCACGACGGAGCATTGTGGAGAAGACATCGTGGGGGTTTCAGTGCCTGCTGATTGTTACAGCTTAGAATAGACTGAGTTAGATCATGGCGCACATTAGTCATACAGTACATTTATATACAGCAGCGGGTCAAATATACTGTATACCGTAAAATTGATTTTTCTTCTCAGACAGTACTGTACTTCTGGTATTTAGAGGATGATGACCTCGCCTATATTTGATTCCTGCCTACCAACGAGTCTATGGATGAAAGGTGAAATGTGGTTACATAAAATAAGGGAATTAGATATAGAATTTGTGATAATAAATTATTAATTATTAATTAATTATTATTATGCTTTAGTGTTTTATATAAGTTCTTGTAAAAGGTCTTGAAAGTTACGCCAACTGGAATATATTCACAGCAGGAGTAAAGCTAACTGGAAGCTAAAACACACAACAAAGCTGACCTGAGACACAGTGAGGGGTGCTGGTTTCAGGCGTGTGTGAGCTGGCCAATCAGAGCAGACTGGGTATGCGAGACGGAGGGTCCTTAAAGAGACAGGAGCTAAAACAGAGGAGGGAACACAGTGATGCAGCTCTGGACAGTATGAGAAAACTGATGTAAACGTATTCTAGTGCTAACCCAAAATAAAAGTACGAACCTGAAAATTAGCAAGATCTGCACTTCGTCGAATCTGCACACATGACACAGAATAAGACAAAACCTCTCTGCAAGTGAGTGCTCGTGCAACTTAACAACACCAGGACGCATGCATTCATTTTTGAAGTGAACCCCACGCTGTGTTAAAAGCTGAATACGTGATTAATTACATAATTAGCGGAGGTCATTACCAGAGCAACGTTCAACTGTATTTAAATAAACTTAACAGAGAAGAGCACCCACAGAAGCAGAGAGAGAGAAGGAGAACATAACTGGGAATCATTTTGTTCATTTCTCTGTTTTGCTCTGGTCACTAGCTTCATTTCTAATCACTTTTATAGAGGCTTGTGTACGATATGATATCCGTCACAAGCACTGTAGCTGACATCTCTCTGCAGTGTCTCTGTTAAAGAATAAATGTGTTCAAGTCAGACTGTAATTACATCTCTCTTTCTGGTGATATTGGCCTTTAGTGGCCAAATATTAGCCGTCTCTCTTCATCTTTCTCTCTGTTCCTGTCTGCTATGTTGGACCTTTCTTCAGGATCCAAATGGTTTGAATTATATTTTCAATCACAGATGTGAAAGCATATCTCGAATGGGCTTTCAGCGGAAAGTTTAAATGGCACTTTTTTAAATTAGACGTTTCCTTGAGCACCCACTTGTTATGAATACGATTTAAAGATCACGTAGCAGCTGTTTTGATGTGAAATTATGATAGATTTCAAAGCCCCATGTAGCCCCGACTCTAGTCTCAACTGTGACCTGCAATCACACCTTTTGTTCTCCGTCCAGATTGTAACCATATTTGTCTTCCTCAGTATCATCTGGCCTGTCTCTGGGTCAGTCCTCCAAGCGCTCCCACATGCACCTGTCCACCTCGTCCCTCGGCCAAGGCCCCCCGAGCCTGCATTACCCAGTCACCCCCTGTCACTACAGCAACCAGCAGGCCACCTACGGCATGATGGCAGGTGAGTGGCGGTGATGGCATGTCTGGCAATTACAGCAGGGCAACAATTCTGGTAGTCAGTTAATCATTTGACTCACGTGTCTGACAGCTTTAAGGAGATTCTTCTTTTATATATCAGATGAAACAAGCAATTTGAAGATGTCACTGTCGGGTGAGAACCAAACCAGACTGTTTTTTGTTCATTGTGCTTCAACACATCAACTTCAAGAGAACGAAGAAATCAAAAGAGTCTGAGTCACTCTGATATTACAATGTCGTCCAAACAGTGATGGCTCTGATCGAGGCTTTAATGATGACTATTGTGCAGACAAAGACAATTACAAGGTTAACCATGATTATCATAATGAAAGCCTCTCTCTCTCTCTCTCTCTCTCTCTCTCTCTCTCTGTAGCTCAGGAGATGCTCTCTGCCAGTATCTCTCAGACTCGTATCCTGCAGACGTGTGGTGTCCCTCACCCCAACATGGTGAGCGGTCCGAACCCATTGCAAGGTAATGATCAGAAACACGCACACACACACGCACACACACACACACACACACACACACCCTCCCTAGGCCTGCAGGTTGAGCCCTATAAAATAAACAGACAATCGGTTTACTCCCGTTCAATGTTTAATTTGCATTAATTTCAGACTTGATTACTTCGCCTGAGCTCTTTAGCACACTTGTCAAACATGGCTGTCAAAGACGACTCGCCACTTCCCGGTTATGTGAAACAATCAGGACAAACGGTCTTGGTGTTTAGAGATTTTCTATGTGTGTTGGTAGTCTACATTCAAGATCAAGCAAGTATTTATGTGTGATTTATAATAGCTGTCTAAGAGAGCGCCCTATATATACACATATATATAAATATTGATAGCCTTTTTAAGTTTGTAGCATTTCATATTAAAGCTGCCACAGGACTGACAGTGATATTGTCAGTCTAGCAAGGTTGTACTGAATTTCAACGGCCCTGAAAACCTATTTTCTCAGCCTCAGCTTCTCACTATGAGTGATGTGCTTTTTTTTTGAAATTATGAACTTGGAGAAGTTTTGGGTATTTGACATGAGGGATTTCCGTGTTTGTGTCTGGGCTCCTTTCACTGGTTTGAAGTGGGCGGGCCTCAGCTGTGAAAAGGTGATGTCAAGCAGCAATCAGGAATTCGCGACACTTGAATCAAAGTGTGATGACAGCTGATGGGTTGTTTGCTCATGTTTGCCGGGCCACTGTCAATCTAATCTGATCAAATCACACCCACACGGAGTTGATAAGGCAGATCGGCTGAGTGTTCGAGTGTCGAGCTCTTCTGTGCACAACAGTCACAGCGAAGCAGTCGCTGAATGAAATCCTTCTTCGACAATGCAGACAATAAAGGAAAGGCAGAAACCCCCAAACCATATTATAACCTCTTTAAAACGCAGTTTTCAAGGGCTTTAAGTCAGTCCTGCACATTTTGCACAAAATCTTAATTTTCAGGACAAACATCATTACTGTAATGAAGGACCAGTGTTTCATAACTCATTAGTGTCGGTAATTAACAGAAAGCAACAGAGTCAGGTCTTCTCGGAGGAGGATTCACGTAATGTTTCTCTCTTTTCCAGTGTTTAACAGCTCAGAATCAGCAATTACATCTTGTGGTGTCAAACCACTACAGTATATGACACCGCTGCCATGTCTCAGCCGTTGACATGCACACAGACTGTAAGAATCACCCAGGCATATCCAGCTAGTACAATCTATTAGACATGAGGTCACTGCGCACGTGTCCTGCACGCTAATCCCTCTGAATAATTTAAAAATAACGAAGCAAAGAGAAAAAAAGAAAGAAAAAGTCATGATGAGGACATTATAAGAAAAACCTTTAAGCTCCGAAGAAGGTAAAGATAATTTAAATCCCGATGCGTTTTCTTTGTGAGAGAAAGTATAATTGAACTATTAAAATGTTGTGTGATATAATGAAGTGGGAGCAAAAAGCGACCAAAAGGAAAATGACCTTAAATGTAACCCAGGTGGCGCAGAACAATTAACGCGTGCGGAGGAAATGAAATTGCCTCTTCTCGCAGACGAGTCAGTTAAAAAGTCGGATTTTAACCACTGGAGTGTAGATCCGCTCAGACACCGACACGCTCCCGTCATTGGTCTCATAAAATTGTGTGGTCTGCAGTGTCGGAGGCTGCGCCGAAAGACATTAGGATTAAAATTAAACAGCTGGCCACATTTATTACCATCAGGAGGTCATTTGTCACTTTAATGAACTCTGTGTCTGTGCGGTCAGTCGGCCAGTTTGAAGCATTTGTCGACAGCCTTAGACAAGAAAGGTGAATGGACTGGACACTGGGAGACGACTGTGAAGGACTAAATACATGTTGCTCAGCTTGAAAAACTGGAAAGAATTGACATTTTAACGCAGCGGCACATCCAGCGTTTGTGTGGTGGAATCCATGTGAGAGAATCGCAAAAAAATAAAACTTGTCTGAAGTGGTCAACAGCAGCACTCAGCAGAAGGACGTCTGAGAGGAACGGGCAGTAATGGTGTTAACGCCATTAGACGGATTTCTATAACGGCGTGAACGGGATGCGATGAGGTCAAGAAAGGATTTTTTTAAAGCTGCACTCATCTATTTGGGTCGAATGAATAAATGGAAGTGTAATGTGAAAGGTGTTGCTCTGAGAACCTCTCAGCTGTATGAGGCGTTTCAACCTTGTTTTCATTTACAGCAGGCGACTGTTCTCAGCGAAAGCCCACCAGTTCTGTAACTACCTGTCTGCCTGGAACAGTCTGCTGCCAAATAACAAGTCAAGTCATATTGTATTTTATATATATAGCCCAAAATCAGAAATATATACAACCTAATCACCAGAATAAATGTTAAGTTAAGAACGATTCTGCATAACCACAGGTAAATTAAATCTTTAAATTTCTTTAGGTTATATTTTCTATGTCTCTCTCTTGTCACAACGCTGTGCTTATGCTCTGGTTAGGCCGAGGCACAAAAACAACTTGGTTGTGATCAGGAAAACATCATCATTATAACAGCTGGAAATTTCCCAAAATCACTTTCAATCCACCCGGTTCTGTCCCCACAAATACGGCTGTAGATGGCCCCGACTTCCCATGAAAAATATTTGGTTTCAGGCGCCACAAACACAGTTGGAAATTTCCAGAGGTGTCTTTCAATATCCCCGTGACTGTCACCACAAACACGGCTGGAGCTGAACCGACTTCCTTCAAAAAATATCCCCTTTTGTTCGCTACAAACACAGCTGGACGTGCCCAGAGGTCTCCTTCAAAACTGCCCCGGTCCTGTCACCAAATGTCGCCTGTTACCGGGGAAAAATGGAAGAAACCTTAGCAAGGTTGGACAGACATGCAATAGATTTGTAGATTGAAGATATATGTGAAGAGGATGCATGCAAGAGGACGACTGAGCAGGCGTCGCCACACAACCTCCTCTCCACCATCGTGAGCTGGAAGAGGACAGGTCACACAGGATAGTTAGCGAAACAATATCATAATGTATACAGATTTTTGGTAACAAAAGTACAAAAATAAGAAAACATAAGGGAGCAACGATCCAAGAGGAGGGGGCCCGAGGATAACGATCCTGAGCTAGTGTATATGTGAGGCGCTGACAGCCGGGTGGTCGATGATTCAGCAGAGAGGAGTCTGAAGAAGGAGGTGAAAACAAGGGAGGGAGAAATAGTGACACACAAAGCCTGCAGCTCGAGGGAAACAGGACCAAAAACACAAGTTAAAGAAATGCAGAATATTTGCCTCAGTCTTTGCTGGAGAACCAGAACAGAGCTCAAATCAAAGTGAAAACACGACTGCAATGGAATACTAATACTGCTCCTTATCTGCTGTGTAAATAGGCCCATTTTTGCTAAGATGTCAGCCATAAAAATTGTGTAAGCCGATAAAAAGTTAATCAGCCCGGTTAGGTTTGGATGGAGCACGTACACAGCGGCCAGAGGGTCCATGTCTGTGTACACAAAGGCTTGTGAGGTGCTTCCACAAAACCCGCTGAGCCCACATGTGTTTTTTGAAAGGGGTTTGCTGTCCAGTCTGTCTCCAAAGCTCACAAACAGCCGCTGTGTGCACCGGAGCGCAGCTGCATGGTATTCTCCCCGAGGAGCACCGTGCAGGCATCACGCACAAACGAGGCAAAAGCCTCCCCTCTTTCCCCAGGGTGGCGAGGAGGGCTGAAAAGCTTCAAGCCGGATCGTCCACACCCCAAAAAAGAAAACAAAGAAGCTGCAGGGGACACTTTTTCTTTAGCAACAGGGCAGCCGCACACTGTACCGAGATATTACCTCCCAGATTTAAGGAGACGTTTTTTAGCAAGCGAGTAAAATCCTTCCCTGACACCTGCAGGATAAGAGAAAATCACCGACGTATTAAGTTTTAGCGTAGAATCATTGCTCTCCAGCTGGCGTATAGATCCAACTCAACAATTCAGCGGGTCAATGAAAGCCTCCTTTTCTACTCTCACACACACTGTTGGTGAGAAAACCCATTTTGAACATCGGGCTGCATTCGCTATTTTCTGCCAATGTGCGCCTCCAGGGGAAGGAGAGTCCAAAATGGCTCGAGCGCTGCCGCTGTCAGGCCAATATTTAGCTGTATCAGGGTTTCAGATGGAGCCTTAAATGTTGTTACCTCGGGTTATATCGAAAAATAAGGCATTGAGTGACCGTACAGGTTCATCCTGAGTCCCTGAGTACATAGATGTAAACATTATTGCCCTGAGAAAATGAGCAGGTGAGTCCTGGGAAAAGATGAAACCTGAGCAAACATTAGTCTACCCTCTGATGTAAACAGTGTGGACAAAATATTAGAAAAGTGTAGGAAAATCCAATGAGACTACTGACTACAGATGTACTGGACAGGTGACAACCCGAATGGATGAGTTGAAAAACATGGCGTGGTCTCCTCACAGGGAAGGGTCACTGCAAATCAATACGAACGGTCCAGACACATCAAATCGACATCAAAGAACCAGCGGTGACAAAGACTGATTGTTGTGTCGCGCTTGAACACACAGCAAAGACTACAGCTGACAGCCAACTAGCTCATATGATCTGGGCTGGCCCGGAGAGTAAATGTCTCTTCAAACCACAAAGTATCTGTACTCCATATTCGTTCAGAGGCTCAGGACGGCAGATTAACAAGCTGTTGTTATGAGAAAGTGTTTTTGACACTTCATAGCATCTTCTAATCAAAAGCACGTCTGATTAAAAGTTGCAAATGGCACTTTTGAAAAAGTAGAAGCAGAAAATAAAGAGACGCCGCACTAAATGGATGAAATCATGGACACTTAGGCGTCAGGCTTAAAGGCCTTTGCCTCTTTCTTTTTCTGTTTCTCTTTTTGTGCACTGATTCACTGAGTGATCACTCTACATGCTCGATCGGCCAAAAAGCCAACCTTGCCAACAAGGCAACAACTTTAACGGCGCAGGACACACGAGAACAACTAGGGCCGTAAAACGCTCAATGAAAAAAAACAAGATCCGGCCTTGTGTGTCAGGGTCCTTGCGTACATGGGAGAGGTCTCCTCCATGGGCACGACGGGCCACTGAACTGGTGTGATGAGTACGGAAATGACGTGAATCAGGTGCTACGGCCTTTGCAGTCACCAGATGTCAACCCAGCTGAACACCTATGAGAGATTTTGGACTGACATGTATTGGAAGAAGGGTGATACGTCCCTCCAGTAGAGTTCCAGAGACTTGCAGAACTTTTGTGGTGGCCGAACACCTTACCAGGACACTTTATGTCATTTTCCTTTAAATTCTCCACCCATCTGTGGGTGCACACATGATAAAATAGCTGTGTACGGCCTCTAGATTACAACCTCCTGTGTAGCATCTCTGATAAATGACTCCTCGTGGAATCTGTAAATTCTTGCACTGCACTGTAATCCCACTAACACAAGAGGGGAGTGTTGCATTGCTGATTGTAGATTCAGTTTCAGCAGCGTTGATGCTATCAAATGCAAGCGATCTTTAGGATGGGTAGAGGCTGACATTTTGGGCTGCTGTCAAACCTAAACCTACAGATGAGGTTTTATCTGCTCCTGCAGTGTGATGAGTGTGGCAGTGACACTGATGAGTGCAGCTGTTTGTCTCCCACCGCTGCCGTGCAGAGGGGTTGATGCAATGAGAAAGCTTCATATTCCGAAATAATGATCGGTCAACCTCCCATCTGGTACTCTGGCAGCAATCTGTCATTAAAACTAACAAAAGCAGTTGCGGCCATCGGATCCACTGTATCGAACCACTCCACTCTAACAGCCTGTAGAAACCAGAGGCTTCAGTCTGAGGTTGTGCAGTGTTTACTTCGACTGGACAGAGACCTTTTAAATCAAAGACGGGGACTCAGCCAAGAGCATTCTGGCAGCATGTGAATGGGTTTGGGTTAACTGAGGAGGTAGATAACTGGAATAAGGGGCATGGGAGAGACACATCCAGTCTATCTGAGTGGAGCTGACTCATGTGTGCTTCATGGTTTACACCGAGATTCAAAGGAGGCTTTCTCACTTAGAAGTAATAAAAACATTTTGTAAAAAAGATATTGCAGCGTGTTGGATATCGTAGCAGAATAACGAAAACAATAGCTCGCAGGTTCCAGCGGGTTTTATTCTTAGTAGTTCACTGAGTCTCGAGGGAGCACGTCAAAACTTTTTTTTGCGCTGTCAAAATAACGGCTCTCGGGGGCCCACATGGGAATAATGTCCGCGCTTGCTCTCAGCACCCCTCTGACAGTCTGACTCCCTTGTGACTCCGACCAACTAATTTTCCTTTCTGCCTTCCCTCTCTGCCCGCCTCTCTCTCTCCCTCTCTCTCCAGGGTCTCTTACTCCTTGCTTGTACAAGTTTCCGGATCATGGTTTAA
The DNA here is from genome assembly GCA_039737535.1 of Lagodon rhomboides. Classification (NCBI taxonomy): domain Eukaryota; kingdom Metazoa; phylum Chordata; class Actinopteri; order Spariformes; family Sparidae; genus Lagodon; species Lagodon rhomboides. Next base: position 23,435,792 of record CM077790.1, read on the forward strand.
GTAGTGGTTCCTGTGCATTAAGCCACGGTTTCTCCTCACTGCCCTCGGCCTTCCTCTCGACTGATGAGGCCCCCGGGGGCCCCGGCGTTGGAGAGGTGAAAACTGACGGCCAAAGGAAGAGCGTGCGGGACCCGGAAGATGCCCCCACCATGGACTCCCCGCAGATACGAGAGCTGGAGATGTTCGCCAATGACTTCAAAATACGGAGGATCAAACTGGGTGAGTGTTTTTTTACTGAAGAAGTAATAACAACAGCTGAGACTGACCCCATCATCCAACCGCACCAGTCAGATACAGTATCGGGAATGTGTCTGTTGTCCGCCCTCGCCCTGCTGCTTCTCTGCATGCGCTGATTCTATAAAGTATTTCTATTTCTGTTTCCCTCCGACCACCAGGCTACACACAGACCAACGTGGGCGAGGCCCTCGCTGCAGTGCACGGCTCAGAGTTCAGCCAGACCACCATCTGCCGCTTTGAAAATCTGCAGCTGAGCTTCAAGAACGCCTGCAAACTCAAGGCCATCCTGGCTAAATGGCTCGACGAGGCCGAGCTGGCTGGAGGCGAGTCACACACACTCACCCAACTGCGGCACCCTCCATTTAGAGCGTTTAGCTAAGCGTAATCTTGAGCTGGTTATGTCACCCTGATGAGGGAAAACTACACTTTTGAGTTAGTGTGACAGGATCTACTAGCAGTGTTTTCCTTGCATGATTATGAAGATCGAACACTGGCTTGTCAGTCAAGTCACCATTTTACACTTCTGCAAAACAGATATAAAAAAATTATTTTTCATTCATATCCTCAGCAACCAATCTACAATACATAGTATATTAAGTTCATATAGCATGTTTATTAGCTGACATTCTTATCAGGAGGAGGAGGACCGTGGCCTGATGGATAAACAAGGTTTCTAGTGGCCAGAGACCATTTTGAGACCACTGTTTGCTTGAATGACAACCGGTTACTTTTAGCAACATTTTGAAGCCTTTAAGGTGGCAACAAATCCTGATGTTTTTAACAAGACGTCGGCACATTTTCCAGCCGTGTTTGTGGAGACAAAACAGAGCATTTTAAACCAAAATATGATGTTTTCCTAATCCTAACTGACTGCTTTTTTATGCCTAAACCTTACAAGACCATAAGCACAACTGAAGAATTGAAATGTAAAGACACCTAAAGTTTCAACATAACTGTGGTTTGCAGAAACTTGCAATGCCGACATTCATCATATTCTGGCAAAGGGCTGAGCTTGTACATCGTGTAGGACAGTAGTTCCCAACATTTCTGCCTTATGAACCCTTTAAAAAATATATTAATTTTAGTCGTGACGTTTCGACATCATGATTTCCATGTGTTGTGTTGCAGAGTGATTCGCTGAAATTAACGAGACAACCTGGCCCGTCCAAGCCCCAAGCTAACAATAACACTCCCCTGGTCCCCGAGCTCCCAATACGAACCGCTAGCTGCACAGCTAACTGAGCTAACTCACAACATTGAGCAGCACTTTGCGGTAACACGTGCTGCCCCATTATTTGTTTTGAGTATGAATTCGACCAACATCTCCTCATGACAACTGAATGCAGCGTTATAGGCCTGAAGACTGCCTAAGATATCACAAGAAGAAGAAAGTCTGACAGATCTGTGCAGCTTTGTGAAGCAGAAATATGCTCTTTCTTCTGTCTTTTACCCTTGGAGGGGTCCCAGCCCTTTGGTTGTGAACCACTGGTTTTAAAAATTCATGTGAGAACATTTTAACAGCTGAGGTATTGGATTTTTTAAGATGTGAGACCCTTTATTTAATCCAAAGGGCACGGCAGGACGTAGTTGAAGAGGTGACAGTTATATTAGTCCTAAAGAAATGTCATTCCAATGATGCTCCAACAGGTTAAATTCATTAATTAACATATTCCTTTTCCTTCTGCAGCCTTGTACAGTGATAAAATAGGAATGAACGAGCGCAAGAGGAAAAGGAGAACAACTATCAGGTATCAAGCGTAAGAACTAAAAATGCAAACTGTGTCATACAATGATGTTTGGTTTCATATAGCTCATCCTCCCGCTTCTCTTTTCCCTGTTTCTCCCCGCAGCCTCGGCGCTAAGGAGGCTCTGGAGCGCAGCTTTGTAGAAAAAAGCAAGCCATCCTCCCAGGAAATAGCCCGGATAGCCAAAGGCCTCCATCTGGAGAAGGAGGTGGTGAGAGTGTGGTTCTGCAACCGACGCCAGAGAGAGAAGCGGGTGAAAACCAGCCTGACTCTCAGCTCCTGCTTCAGCAAAATCAGCCCGAACTGCATCGTGCAGATGAGCAAAGCACAAAGGCCGATGACGTAATTCAAGGTTTGATCCGTTCAGCCTCTAGTCTGACGGAGGTTGGAGTGAGATGTGTTGCAGGAATCATTTCACCATGACGAGGGGAGTATTTCACCTGATAGTAAACACTGCCCTCGCCCTGCATTCAGCAGCTGCTGCTGCTGCTCTCAAAACAATTTCATTAATTTAACGTTCGGATGAAAATTAATATCCTGTGAGGTCAGTCTGACAAAAAACAACCTGAAAAACACTCAAAACGCCACAATTCTGCTTGAAAATCATGAGTCATTGCCGGTTTGTTACTTGAAATGTTTGTTTTCTTATGTGCTGTGGTTTTCTATATATTTTGAAACAGTGTCTCTTTATTCTCGCTATGTCCCAGAAAAAAACAAACAAAAAAAAACATAAATGTCAAAGAGCGACCGAGCCAGTCATTTTTCATTCTTGAAGTTGAAACTGTGAAGATAAGAGGTTTTCATTAACCGCACATGACGCTGCAGCTCCCCGGTATTTTAATGCACCGACTCTCAGCTGTGCCTTGTTTGCTGCTGTGTGCATACTGAAAGTATATTAATTACACAGACCAGATATAATTTATTCCATCAGCAGCGGCGTGCAGATGAGTACTCACACAGATCAGCCCTGTGCCTTTCTAAAAAAGTCCTTGACTTTGTCCTTTTTTTGAGTGAAGGGACGTTTCTGCATCTGCATTGATCCTTTGTGTCGTTGTTGTGTTTTTGTGATTAGAGCCGATACCTCTGTGTCCTCCTAATAACAAACATCTTTGTTTTATTTATTGTAGCTGTGGTCAAAACTAATATATTTCACTCAACCTATTTATTTGAAATCTAATATATTATGTGGATCTAGTTTGCTGAGGTTTGATCTATGGTTTTGAAGTCAGGGATATGTGAAACATTTCTGTCGACCGACGGACCTGGAGCTCCGCTGTTTCCCTGTTTAATATTTCATATTTGTTGATGTTGCGCTTCTGCCGATGCCGCCCTGACAAAGTGTCAGACAAAGAACATCAGCCAGTCATGACTCTGACCTGGTTGGGATGACTGATGTCTCAAGTGAGGAAACAAGCCGCGACTTTCCTTTCAGACAAAAATATAGGGCTTCGTATTCGTCTTACATCAAAGGAAAGGGACTGATAGGCCATGAATGTATCAGGCAGATAGATATGAAGTGCCTTCCTGTAAATATGCCAAAGACATTGCTGGTTAGTACAAAATGTGCACTTGTGCTGCAATCGTCTTTAATTTCCCAGGAAGATAAATCTGTTTAATTCATTTCTGACAATAAAAAGGAACCGTGTCATGAAGAGTTACATGTACCGTCTCTTATTTTTTCTTCTTTTACCGTAGTTATATTACCCTGTGAATACATACATCAGGAGAGAGCGAGAGTCTGGTCATGTGCACAGCGTGAACCGTGCAATTCAGGGGTGTGTCGCCGGGGATTCATAAATAAAAGCTGTGAGACATCATAATTCGGAGACGAGCACTTTCCACTGTGATTCATGTACAGCTGTCTAAGTGGAGCGCTGTCAGGGGAAATAAATGCAGCAGGGTCGTCGACTGCTGACACGTTGCTGAGGCTGTACGGCGGGAAGTTACAGCGACGGTGTGCAGAATTAGAAGTTTCTTCTCGCCGGTGGCATAGATGCCTAAAACCCAGTGGTGGAAGAATTTGCTATTTGCTTTTCTTCATCTATGTCCTTTAGGATTGTTATACTGTTATGTATCATATCATCTTTTTATTCTTTTACTCATGTAGTAATGTAAAAGCAGGATTTTACTGTTGCAGCTGGTTGAGGTGAGACTGAAACTACCGATTATTTATTATGGACTCATCTCCTATATATTTTCTCCATCGACCAATCAATAGTCTGGTTTGTAAAATATAGTGAGATATACCAATTCATCACAATTACGCAGGTCAAAAGGTGACAACTTCACAATGTTTAATCTTTTAAATCAAAGTCAAGACGGCAATCTTAATATCTGTGTAGCTGGAACAGTTTTGCATTAAAAATAAGAAATGATTAAAGGGTAACGCCACCAATTTTGCGTATTCAAGTGTGTTTGCAGGTCTTGGAGAGTAAAAAAGTAGTATAAAGCCTTTTGTGGCTCCAGAGGAAGCTGCATGTAACCTGATAAATTGTGTGTGAGTGATTGCATTGTGGGTAATGTAGGCACCAGGTTTTGAAAAAGCAGTCCGCTGGTCTAACATTGGTCTCCTTTAGCACTGATGGACTATGAAAATCGAAACAGCAGAATCAGAGATATCAACTTTATTATTCATCACATTGTTCTTCCCATTTACAACGTGGTGCCTACATCACCCATAATGCAATTTAGCCCCCAAGTGACATCACTGGAGGCAGTTTATCAGATTACATGCAGCTTCTCATGGATTTGAAACACAGCATCGTATGTTAACGTGTATTATGTGTTTTGTTTTGTGAGCAAAAATCCTAACCCTCTTATTTTGTAAAGTAATTACTAACTGTCAAATTATTAGAGTGGAGTAAAAGTAGAAGGTGAAGTACATTTTTTTTAAATACTCAAATCAAGTAAAAGTACCTCAGATCTGCATTTAATTACTGTACTTGTATGTAAAATTAACCTGATTACACGCGACCACTGCTAACAGCTATACAACTACTAAATTAAAAATGACGCTTTGTATTTGTCTTCACATTGTTTGTTTTGTAAAACGCTGTGGCCACAAAACATGGTCATGTTTTCATTTTAATAGCATTACAAACAAGTTTTCTAAAGTTATAAAAAGGTTTGTACTTTGTACTGTACCATGGTGGAGTTTTTTTTGCCATTAGCCCGACTTATATATAGCTCTGTATGAATTCTAAAGAGTTGTTTTTCATTGCAAACTAATGTTAAAAGTCTGCACTTCTTCATTTGAACTGCTGCCCGCTGTGATAAAAGGCAAGAGACTGCTGTTCAAATGGAAAGTAATGGCAACCAAAGGCACATCTGAATATCTACAAATGTACAGCGTGAACTGAAAAATGGTCTTTAGAAATGTGAAGATCACATAACTCAAGAGACTCACCAAACTGTACCTGAAGAAACTTTATTCCTTATAAAAGCCATAAACCCTATACAGAGTCACTTTACAATGACTAAAGAAAAGAAGAGGAGTATACATACACCTTTTATAAAGTGTGGAAACATCCTAACCATGGAACTGCACTCAAACAATGTCAAAATCTGTTAAAACTTTGTTTGCGCTCACAATCAACATAGACTTGTTAGAAAGGTAGAGGAGAGAATGCTTTACCAAAAAAAGGAATCCATGAATTATGTATTGAGCATGTCAGATACATGCAAGAATGAAACATTTCCGATTTGTTTTGGCAATGGGGATCAATATGGGAACAAAAGGCCAGAGACAGAGAAAAAGACAAAGACTTCAGATTATGTCTCTGTCACTCTCGCGAAGCTGGCTGACGCGAATAAATCAGCCTTGAAGAAGAGAAAACATCTCTCGGATCACAGTGTCGTTTTAGCAAACATTGCATCCATCATATTCTCTGCTGTAGTGTGTGTGTGTGTGTGTGTGTTTATGAGTGAGGCAGCTTAAAAATAATAAAAGGAACTGCACAGCAGCTGAAAGAGAAGAGAGACTGCAGGATCAGTGTCATCCTACAATCACTGTAAATCCCATGTCCAATATACGATACACAATCAGAAAGCATCAACCAAGAATCCCCCCAAAAAATCTAACTTGATTACTCAGTAGTTTCAAACGAATCGATCCAAAACTCTTTGATATGCCAGTCGTTCATTAGTCCCAATTTGTGTTTGATTAAATTTTCTCACATTTTCTCTGTACAGCATCACAACTTCGGTGGTGCTAATTAAGAGCCCTCTCATGCATTATTCTGAAGTAAAGTGGAGGCCTTACCCTCGTCTGAAGGCATCAATGCCAGTTAAACGTTTAACATGCATATGGTTGTCTCCAGTATCTATGGCAGCGTACCTAAAGGATTATAAAAAAAACATGGTAATTAATTAGCTAGAGTGACAATTTTCTCACTTTCTTTTGCACAACTAAGCATCTGCGATCCATATCTGACACCTCTGGTATATTATTATCAGATATGGATTGTTGGCCTCAAAGGATGTGAATCAGATGGGTGTTAATTAGCCAACAGCAATAATGATCGCAGGTAAATTGTGTGAGTAAGAAAAAAAAAACAAGTTCCATCTGGTTACTGACAACCCCTCAGCGCAATTCAATTACCATGTTTTACTGATCAAAAAACTGATGATCATTTCAGTTGTGTAAGAGCGGATAGACTGTATGACTAACTCAAGTTTGACCAAAAAATCAGACGGGAAAATCCAGTTTTGAGGTCACATCCACTGTAGCCCTTCTTAAGACGGAGTTGGGTGGTAAACAACAGTGTACGTGGTTCAGAACTCTTTAGGTCAAACATCTATTGTCGCTCCACCTTCCGGCTGTGGCCACTCCAGTGTCATAATAAATATGTTCGCATAAATACACCAGATGTTGCCGAAGAACGTCTGAATATGTATGTGTTAGTATAATGTCTGCCCGCATGCCTTCATATGTCTTAATGTGTGTTGTGTGTGCGTTGTGTGTGTTGGTGTGTGTTGGTGTGCACCATTCGCTACACCTGTAGCATTTGAACAAAACCAAAAGAGTCTGTATCAATCAGTATTAATGTCGCACAGGTTTCTAATGTGAACATTAATAACGCAGAAGACGTTTAGTCCACTCCCAGGGCTTTGAGCTGTCTCTCGATCTCTTCGTCAGAGATGGTTGTTTTGGAGGAGGCGGCGGCGCTGGGGAGGCTCTTTCCTGCAGCTGGAGCTCTCACCATCTGGAAACACACACGGGCAGAAAAATGCTATTAGCAGACGATTCAAACTCGACACACACGCACAAAAATGTTTCCAAGATTGGGAGCCTTGTACAGCTGTGACTCAAAAGCCACTATAAAAGGCCGGTTTAAAGTCAACTGAGATTATTATGAGAATTATTATTAATTTCATTAACTTTTGACTCCACATTACAATTCATATTGCATTAATACTTTGTCATAGTGATGTTAATGATCAATGATGATCTGATGTTAAGAATTTACCAGTTTAAGAATGTTTTAACTAACAATCAGAGAAGAGATAAATCCAAAAGTATCCTGTTACAACATACAATTACTTTCATATCAAATATGTTTAGCAGAAGAAAATGCAAAATACTGGTAGGAGAAAATCTAATTAAAATGCCAGTTTTTTTGTAATTTAAAAATACAAAAATAATTTCTATACAAACTGATATTATTACATTTAAGACATTTAGTGGCTCAAGTCATTATATTGTGTTATTTAGTTCATCATTTAATAACTTGGTCACACTCTGTTCTTTAACTCTTAATGCAGCCTACTCTGGTTTTGCAACAAACAAAGATCATGTCAGTGGTGAAAACAGTTTTCTGTTTTAATACATATTTTATATTTTCACATATTTCAACTGATTGTTAAGGCAGAAGACTATCAATTAAAGAAATTGCTTTAAATTTGCACCCCTGCTTTGTGTTCACAGATTTACTGTCACATTTTACTTTTCAACTTGCTCCAATGTCTCCTTTGAAATAATGGCTTTCCAGGCCTGTTGTTCAATAGTCAGATATTTTAATTGCTGTGCACTCTTAACGCTGTTTAACTGGTGTTTTATAAGTGCTACAACAATCTGGCTCCCTCCACCAAAAGGCATAATTAAGTTATGCTGATCTTTTCCAAGGAAGTTCGTCCTCAGAATCATCTGCCCAGTCTTTTAACGTGAATGAGCAGGAACTAACTACCCCCCCTCTCTAGATTCAACAACAGTTTTGCAGGTTTTTATGAAACTTGCCTGTTTGTTCTCTCCAGCTGTGGGCTTGTTTATAGGAGAATTTGTGGGTTTGTACATTGTGTTATGAGGGGTAATAACTCATGAATCCCCCCAGGGGGAGCCAGACGCACAGCAGATGGGCAGCCAGGCACTAACACAGACTGCAGTGCATAAGAGAGAGAAGAGCTGAGGGCGAGCCCCACCGTGTGGCAGCTGGAATACATTTTAACAGTCGAGTAAAAGCCATGTGGAACAGTTATTGTTCAGTTCATGTTGCTGGGGGATGTGCACTCCATTAAGACATAGTGTGAAGAATGTGTAAAAGGCGCAATAAAACTTTATGTTTTAACTTCTATAGTACATAGACAAATTGTTAGATTTAACTGATACTGCCCATGGACTTAAAGTGCTTTTAAGTATATAGTTCTGGTATTTTGGATGTATAAGGTCAGTCGTAGTTTCTCTCTGATTTTCAATTTCTTACCTTTCCTGAGATCTCAATGCCGATCTCATCCAGAACCTGGTTGACAATGTCCTGAGATTCCTCTTCATCTCCAGACTCATCAAAGATGTCGTCCAAAGTGTCGTTAACTGTGACAGAGAGCGAGACAGAGAGGTCACATTGATTATCAGTCACAGCTCGGACTTTGGAGTGAGATAGCTAAACATTTTTGTGCACCCAAACTAGTAAATGTACTGTATGTGTTGCTGCACCACACGTCACTCCGTACACCATTCAAATATATCCTGACAGTCTGGTTTGAGTAAGCCTATAAATACCAGAGCTCTTTATGTGTGTGTGTGTGTGTGTGTGTGTGTGTGTGTGTGCGTGTGTGTATTGTGTGTCCTTACTCATTTCCTCAGTCATGCCCATCTTCATGTTCTCCTTCTGGAAGTCCTGCATGGTCTGCAGGGTCTTCTGTGGATCCATCTTTTTATTCACTGCTTGCATCGTCTGTAAACGTTATTGAGAGAGGGTTAGAGAATCAACCTTACTGTTTGAAGTTAATGGCTTAGAAATTCTGCCAACTGAGCTACAGGGGTGTCTGGTATTGATTTCTTTTTCAATCCAGGATGGTGGTAAAAAAAATGTAAAAGTTGAAACATTTTTTTAAAAAATTGAGTTCAAAATATCGGCTTTGATAGACGATATATTCGTCCAATCTCCCAACCCTAGAGCAAAGCCACACTATTTATTGAATAATCTAAATATAAGCTGAAACTTTGTGTGCGTCTGACAAAACAACTGACACATTCTCGCACTGCCACAGCGGCACAGCCACCTCATCACACTCCATTAATCTGAAGCCTAATTACATTTGACCTGTCTGTGTTTGCCGAGTCTGACTCTGTACAGTACAACGCTCCTGGCCAATTACTACCTCTCACACCTCATTAACGATGTTGTACCACGACAGTTGGCTTTAAACACGAACAGATCCCACATTAATACTTTAATTACAACACTAAAATATTAATACTAGTAAACACTGAAAGTAGTTCATATGCAAAACGCAAACACACCTAACTGCTCACACCGAGTTACATTAAACATGTGGATATCTGTGACAGTGAGTTGTCAGTCAGTTGTGGGTAAATCAAGATGTTTGAGGACATCATCTTTGGCATTGGGTAACACTGATCAACATTTTTCTCCATTTCTGACATGTTACAGACCAATCAAGTAATTGATTAATGGAAATTAATATCCAAAATTAAACGATAATAAAAATAATCATTAGTCGCAGCTCTAAATCGAAGGCAAACTAACCCTTCTAGCTGTCCACTTTATATATATTGAAAAGATAATCCTTTTGTTTGCTAGTGAGTACACTGTTTCCATGTGTGAAGTATGCACCACGTCTTCTAACAAAAAATAGGAATTTGAAGACGTAACCCCTGAGAAATACAGACCAAGTGCAAGTACTGCTGATCACAGCATCTTAACATATGTACATGTTATGAATTAGTTTGTTATTTATCTGTTTGTAACAGCGCAGCCCTACGTGCCTTCAAACAGGTATAAACTTACCAACTCAACATGAATTTAATATTTTAAAACCAGACATCAGACCAGCTGAACTGAAGATCAGGCTCCGGGATGTTACCTTGGCTGTAGTGGCCATGGCGCCGGCCATCTTCATCTGGGAGTTCATGACCTTCGTCTGTGTCGACATGGAGGTGACTTTGGAGCTGACGGCGTATGTGCGGTTCTTCTGCTTCCTCAGCTGGACCAACTGCTTGGCAAGAATTTTACACGCCTCCCTGTTACCACTCTTAGCCATTTTCTTGATTTCTGCCTCCTGCAGGGTGAAGAGGAAAAATTGGATATAAGAACATGACACCAACAAGACTCTTCTGCTGCGTCTGAATTTTTGCATATTTAACACAAATAGCCTGTAAATGTTGGTACGTGCAAAACAAATTTAGCAAACAAGTGTGAGTACAACAGATTATGAATGTAAATTGAAAGAATGGAGTCCATATTACAGAATGGTATTGTGTGAAAGGGCAGGAAGCAGATGGAGCAGCCACTAATAGATCCAAATGCTAATTCAGCTATAGCGTAGATATCTGGAACAAATCCATTGAGGCTACTGAGAGGCTCAGTGCCTCCTGGTTTTATGAGTAAGTAATTTATCTGCCAAACAGTGAAAAGAAGCATTACATTTAGAGATAATGTTCCATATAAATGAAGAAAATTAAGGGGTTTGTGGCTGCACATATTGCAGATTAGCTGTGGCTGAGAGGATACCTTAGACAACAGAAACATTTCATTTGAAAGGTGATGTTTTGTGAGCTTTACAGTGTCTTTTTATAAAAAATCTGTGTCAGGAATATGACATGCTTAACCATGTCAAAAGCCACATTAAGATATTGGAGAAACGGGATGGAAAAATCAGCAGCCTCATCAACTGCAACACTGGTAACGCAGATGACCAGTGTCTGCGCCATGGAGGAAACTCTGAATTCCACACCGATGCCAATTTAGAAAGAACATTTTAGATGTCCACGACTAACTGTTGCCATCAGCGAGGCTTGTGAGTTACAACTCTGGCAAGATGGTGAAATAGTCAAGCGACTGGAAACAACTTCCAAGGGTTTGGCTATTCACCTGCAAAGTGTAAGTAACAGCTTAGCCCTCTTGCAATTGGTAGGAATTTTGTTATGGCTGATGTTAGCTTTGTGAGACCTGCATGCTAACGAACATTAATTATAACATCATTAAAAGTATAACACTACCAACACTGGCTAATTGATGCTGTAGTGTCTTTACTGCCAGTCGAACTTCTCACTGATGGTTTGTTTGCTTATATAGAGGCTTATTCAATTAAGACCATTTCATAACGAGTTAAAATGTTCCTTATTGTCATTTGAGTGACACTCAAGGACTCAGAAGAATCCGGAGGGCTTTTAGAGACTAAATTGTGAAATCATTATTATGTAAATAACTGTGTTGCTACTGATCTTGTGACCTACAAAGTGCAACCATGACTTCCTCTTATTGTACAATACACGCATGCTCGCACACACACACATACACACAACCACGTGCTTGTGCATGCATAATGACCCTATGTATTGATAAACAAACAGAAATGTATCCGCAATCTCCCGCGAGACCAGTGTGTTGGCAAATATAGACACAGTAAATAAAGTCATCTGGATCAGGCCTTACACAGAGGCTAACAAATCCATGCTTTTAGCTTTGGTAAACATCAGAAAACACACGGATGCCTACAGGGATCCTGTGTGTGGGCATTAGCGTGTGTGTGCGTGGTTGTGTGCATGTGCGAGCGTCCCAGGAGACGAGAGTGGAGCTGCAGGTTACAGTAAGCTAGCCAGGCCTCTCAGCACCGCTCCGTACGACAGCCCCGGCATGTGTTGTTTATTTCTTGTGCGTGAGCTAAAAGCATCTTCAGGAAACAACAATCAAGTATTAATGTTTGATGAAGCAATAGACATTCCCCACTCAGCTCACTGTCTCTCTGCTTACACACACAAAACAAACACACACACACACACACACACACACACACACACATAGAACAGGTGCATTAGGTTCAGTCTGTATTTGCTTGGTTGTGAGCAGATAAAATTCAAATTATTGCCACGGAGGAAGAAAGAGCTGTGCGAGGGAAAAAAAAGGCACACAGTGACAATAACAATGTCAACTGCGCTGTCATCTGAAAAACTATGAAAAGACACTGATGAGAGCATTGGGACTTCTGCAGATGTGAAGCTTATAATGTCTTATTTACTGCCCTGTCAGACAAGGAGGAAGGTGGTGAGGGGCTGTGATGGATAGATTAGTGCTAACTGAAACATGCAGGAACACAGCAGACAAATGTGGCGCTGTTAAGCTCTGCCTGAGAGGAACAATCAACAAAGACCAAAGACTTTCTTGAACAACAGATGAACAATGTGTTGCAACAGCAGTTTCAATTTGTTTAGGGAAGCCAAATTTCATACAATTTAAGTGGTTTAGCGATGACCTATTTTTGTAGCTAACCTGGAAGTTAGCATTGGCCTGGTTCCCTCGACAAGAAGCCTATTGGATTTTTGAAGTGGATTTTGGATTATTGTCGAAAAAAGCTGTGTGTTAAACACACGTTTTGTTCAGCAAGATAATCTTCACAGATAAACACAACTTTTATGATTTTTGAAGTGTATATCAAATCACTAGACGTAAAAAGCTAATGTTGAGACTATGAACAGACTACATTGCGGTCACATGACTTAAATGTCACCACCACTACGTGTCTTACTACACAATTACTACAGATGTTTTCTACAAGTTATAAAGTTAGTGTTAGGACACATTGCAACTAAAGTCGGCCTGTAAAGACGGACTAATGATGACGTTTAATGTCCATGACGACTTCTGTAGTCTCATTTAGCCACTTTGTTAGCAACCAAGACATGTAAGCGCTTTATAATTCAATTGTGGGACATTTAATGATGCATTTTATGTTATAGATCAAAATGTAATTATAATAATCTCAAGCCTATGGTAACCACAGATCTATTTCTAACCCAAAAACCCACTCAAAAAACCCATTTTCCTTTACAGATTAACAACAAAAGTAAAGACGCAGAAGGAAAGTAGATACTTAAACAAGGAGGAGTCATGGTTTAAACCATGGATAGTTTCTACTTTGTTTCTAGACTTTGTTCAGATGCTGAGATAATTAAACAGTTTTGCTATTGCTGAAAACCTGTGAAGGCCTGCGTGTATAGACTTGTTTTCTTGTTCAAAAAAATATTGATCATGAATCAATAAAGACAGACAAGCAGAATCAACAATTTGCAATAAAATCTTATCAGTTCCCTTCCCCATACTTAAGCACCATCCAGTCTAACCATGATGCAGCCTCCCCAAAAAGTCATTGTGAAATGACGTGACATATGTCTCAATTAATTGTAAGGCCTTTCAAACATTTTAAGGCCTTACATTCACATTTAATACACATTCCTTATTTTTGCAAACCTGTCAAAGACTTATGGATAGCATGCAGGGAGGGAGGGCAACAGAAAGTCATGATAGTGCTAAACTGCAAATTTAGGTCATTATCATTTCTTAGTGAAAATATCCTTTATTCAGTATGTGCAACAAAGCTTAAAAAACTAGACTAATTAGCGGAAACATTAATGAGGAATAAAAATCTGTCTCCCCAGGGAGGTAATTATGTCCTGTATGATATTTACTTAATACAACAGAGGGGAGAGGACACAGCCCTCTTCTTTCATCTTTCAGAGAGGGGAAATGTTATGTGTGTCTGTTTTTGTAGCCTTATCATTTAGCTCCGGTGTGTGTGTGTGTGTGTGTGTGTGTGTGTGTGTGTGTGTGTGTGTGTGTGTGTGTGTGTGTGTGTGTGTGCGTGTGTGTGTGCGTGCGTGTGTGTGTGCGTGTGTGTAGAGAGAGTGTGTAGTCTCACTTGCCTGAAGCTAAGCTACCAGACCAGATCACTCATTTCTATTCATTTACACCCATTAGCCAATCAGGCTCAATCTCAGATAGCCACGTATGTGTGTTGGGAGAGTTTAATCAAGCATTGATGCAATATGTAGAAATTCATGCTCGCCAAACTCATTGTGTGTGTGTGTGTGTGTGTGAGTGTATGTGTGTGTGTGTGTGTGTGTGTGTGAGTGTGTGTGTGTGTGTGTGTGCGTGTGGTCCCACCATTTGCTTCTCTTGTTTCTCCAGCGCTGCTCTGTCTCTGGTGATCTGTCTCTGAGTGCCACGCAGCTCCCTTCCCTGCTCCTTGATTATGTCTTTGGAGAGAGACAGAAGGATCAAAGATTGTAAAGGGACCCTGAACATTTATGACACCCAAGTAACGTTTCAGACACCAAAACTGTACCGGTACCTTGATTTACGAGATTTCATGCATGAGGTTTCACTTTTGGATTTCACATCAGTTGTATTTTAACAGGCAAGTCAAGCTAAAAGCAGGCCTGTTAAGATAACTGATGTTGGTGTCATTTAAAAACCATATGAAGCCACTGATGTAATGATAATAGCATCATGTGCACCCTTTCAAAGAGCTATGAACTTTTAACTCTCAACAATATTCAGACATTCATTGGAACTGGTAACATATCCTTAATACGCAAAGTAAAATATCAAGGCCAGGCATGTCCATGGACGATAGGGCTGCACCTAACAATTATTTTCATTATCTATTAATCTACAGATTATTTCAGGATTAACTGAACATTCCTTTAGTGTATGAAATGTCAAAAATTGCCAAAGCAAATAAAAAAAAAATGCTCATCAAATGTCTATTTCAAATTTCTAATATCTTTGCCATTTTTGCTTTAAAAATTACTTCAACAATTAATCGATTATCATAATAGCTGGCAACCAACATAATCGTAATCAGACATAATCAGAAGGTGACAGCTGAACAGAAAGCGCAAATAAAGACCAGAAGCAAGAATGTGGAGTAGCATCTTTCATCTTCTATGTGATTCAATTATAGACCTATCTGTAAAAAAAAAATCTTCTATTCTCAGTGGAGTACTGGTGAAGCGGTTTAAAAAAAAATGTCAAAAGACAGACTGAAACAGATTGAAATATCTGCAAAGTTGATTATGTTTTCAATTTGGACGTCTCTTTTGCAATGCTGTTAGAAAAGGGCAGGGTCCAGGTCAGCTGTCTTTGGTAGAAATCTCAAACATCTATTGAGTTGCTTAATGGTGAGCATGTGCAAGTGTGCGCCCACATGCACGCGAAATACCAGAGTGATAAACAGCACACTGAAAACACATACTGACGCTGCCAACTGTGGAAGAGCTTGGACAGGCTCACAAAAATATTGAGTCAGCTCTCAATACACCTACACAAACACAAAGTGGGATCATGTGAGATAATGTATGAGGCTGAGGTCACACAATCATCCACGACTTCTCACACACACACACACACACACACACACGACCTAAGAAACACAGTTTAGAGATGTATTTAAACTCAGCTGCCTTATAAGCTAAATGCAGATTCAGTCTAAATTTTGATGCGGTTAGATGTTTCAATATACTGTACTGTACACACAAAAATATGCATAACACTTTTAAATCTACAATGAATCTTCAAGCAATAATTAAAAAAAAAGGTTAAGATTCAGTCTAAAAAAATCAGTCATGTCAGTTCAAGTCAATTTTATGCAACTAACAATTATTTAAGTTCTGTAAAAAAAAAAAAAAAAAAAAAAAGCTCATCCCAATTTCCCTCAGCCAAAGCGACATCTTCAAATGATGGCTTCTTTTGTCTAAAAAACAGTCAAAAAACCTGAAGACTCTTTATTCATTGTCATAAAAGACAAAAAAGGCTGTAAATCAATATATATTAAGGAGCTGGAAACAGCAAATTTGTGACATGTTGGCTTTAAAATGACTTTAACGATTAACTGATCATCAAAATAGTGGGTAATTACTTTTAATTGACAAATCGGTGCAGCTTTTATTCATTTAACCCAAAAAAACTTGTCACAAATTTGCAGATAAACTCACAAAAACCCTTTAACAGGGGAAATAAAGGAGGAAAATGTCAGAGGATGGACCTCTCCCCCAGGATCAGGATGGCATAAAATAACACAGCAGTTAAGTCCTTTAGATATTAAATTGGTGAAAAGACAATGAAGAATAAACAATACTGATATATCTAAACAACTGACTCAGCTCTATATATAAAAGTTGCTTTCATATGACTTTGGGAAAAAGTGAACCATTACCAAAAAAATGCTTATTCTTTTGGAAAAGTTCAGCAATCATGAACTTGGCGAAGACACGTCAGAGCCTCGGACCACTTGCGTGAACGCCGCATGTATACGTATAAGGTGACGTGTCGCCAACGTCTCAAAGTGGGAGGGATATCGTCCTACAAATACGTGTGATCTAACCCCCCCTCTTTCTCCGTTCGCCAAATAACCAGAAACCACTTCGACCACCCTACCCAGGGCAACGACCGAAAAAAAACTCTGTGACCGGAGAGCGACAGATGAGAGAAATTAAAAATATGAGATGGAGACAGCTGGGAAGACCCAACATAAGGCTTGGCCCGGACTGAAGGTAACACGGCACAGTGAGTACAGTATGCAGATGATCGGGATGGGTGAAACTGGAATGACAGCGATGGGAGGAGTAGATAGGCGGTGCTGTGAAAAGATTTGCACTTCACCAACAGAGTCTATTTTTAAACTTGCCGATGATATATTTTGCTATTCTTATAAAACTCTCCAAGGAAAATATAACTTCAGAAAACCCACGGGAGTAATCAATATTTTAAATGGAATCATTGATTCATTAATTTGATTAAAGAGAGGCTGATTTTTTCCATTTGACCTTGCGAGGCTGATTGCCTTGCCTGAAGAAAAACTCTGAAATATTTAGATTGAAAGGCTTTCCAAAATTTTGACAACACTGTATATTACAGACTAAAATTACCATACCCGAGTGGAAAAAACAGCATGACCCAGTGTCATTAACAGCCCTTTCCTTTATATAAAAAGATTTTCATGGCACTGTTTTGGATAAAAGTCATTAGTATAGTCATTTATGTAGTCATTTTGTGAAAGCACAGCAAGGATTCAACACAAATGGACAGTAATGTAGCTTAATGTCTTCCCAAGAAAGAAAAAATGACTGTGAGTGGAAGCTGGGTTGATCTGATATAATGAAAACGAATGACAGAACATAAACGATAAAACACTGTCATATATGCCTACATCTATTTGACAGGACATGTTTTCACATATATTGTATGATGATTAGGGTTTATGTTTCCGGTTTCTGTCAGTCATTGTATAACAATTACTTCACCTTAGCTCCTATTTAGCCATACAGACACCTTCTTCCGATATGAAACCAACATTAACCAACAGCTAACTTTTGTGATCAGTAAATGGGAACCAAGCTACCAAAGTAACACCTCATATTGTTGTTCACAGTGTACCCCAGCCATTTATGTTACAAGAACAGCTTGTACAACAAGCTAGTACGTTGAGTTAGAAGTTTGGCAGCGGCTGAACGATGATTTTAGCCAGACATTGTGCCAGGTGACTCAACTAACAGGTTAAACAAGTTAGCGTTTAATGGGAAGAGCTAATTCAAGACGCGAACAACACAGCAGCCTGAGCAACCGGGCTAAAAACAAGTTAGCTAGCTTTTTTCCACACGGAGCAAACTTACCGTCGACAGTCTTCTTCTTGAAAAGGGAAGCCATGTCGCTGCTTTGTATAAACTTAATTACCGAATACGCTTCCTGTACTGTTAAACCGTGTGATTCCTGTTGTAGATACCGCCGTTTGGCCGTCACACCGGGCGGTGGGTCAGTTTAGCAGCTTCGGTTTCCTGGTTGACTTTCTGTTGTCGGGAGTTCCTCCCTCAGCTGACTGACTCAACGGCTCCGCGTGACGTCACGGCGGGACTCTCACGCTGCCTTCGCCGTCCCTCGTAAAAATGCGCTTTCATGAGCCGGAAAAGTGTTTCTCAGCTATCAAAAAAAGCCATGTGTCGCGGCTGATATGTTTTGGTTGGACTTTAAACCATCTGAATGTCTGGACTACAGAGAAGAAAAAAGCTAGCGTGTATGTTCGGACCAAGAGATCTGTGTATCTATGTACAGGGGTAGAACAGGAAAAGACAAACAATTGCAGCCAAACTGTCGTTATTTTATGTAGTTCGAACTTGAAAAGTGGCCACTCCAATGAGCAAGAAAGAAATATCTACCTCAATGTGTTTGAATTGATAAACTAAAAAAAACTGTTCTTGTATACCAAATTTGTTTTATTCCCGTTCATTGGACATAGACTTGCAATATTCCTTGCCGTAAGTGAAGGCAGCAGGAACTGATAATAAAATGTTCATTGGCAACAAAGACATTTATTATTATTGTAAAAAGATAAGATTGAGCCAGCAGATGAAGTCATGTTGACATGTGAGTCACCTTTAATCTTGGAAATTTACCTCTACGACATTTTTAATCCAACTGGTGTCTGAATTGGCTCTCCTCCCTCAGTGTTTTTTTTTCTTTTCTTCTTCTTCTGTAATGTATCCAAACTGGTTATGTATCTGGGGCATGTTATCAATATATCTACCTCCTTATATCTGTCACCATGGTGGAGTGGAGGCCGTGTGACTCGGGCACCACTTGGAAATGCCTCGACCTGCTCTGTCCGCAATCTTGACATATTTTTTATATAATTTACTTGTATCAGTGATTTTGTTGTACTGATCTGTACATGCGACATCTGTTCCATGTCTGTCCATCCTGTGAAAGGGACTCCTCCTCTGTGGCTCTTACTGAGGTTTCTGTCATCTTTTTGTTCCCCTGTTAAAAGCATTTTCCTTTTTTTTTTCAGTGTGACAAGTTTTTCCTCACTTGAATCGAGGGTCTATGGACAGAGGATGTCGTTCACTGTACAGATTGTAAAGCCCACTGTGGCAATGTGATTGTGATTTTGGGCTATATAAATAAAAATGATTTGATCTGACTGGCATATACTCTGGTCACAGCGCTCAAACATGCAAACAATTGTAGGGAAACAATCCACAAAGGGAGCTACTATCTATAAAACATCGCCCACAGCTCCTCACAGCATCATAAACTCTGTTATTCTCAATTTCCATCCTCATCTCTTTACCCCGAGAGGGACACTCCAGCTTGTATTCATGCATTGTCTTGTTTCATATTGGTGCTGAGAGCAACTTGGTGGGACCCTTGAACCATAACCAACTCAATTTGGTGCCTGTGTGCGGCTGTATTGGAATATTGGCGGTGGGAGGTAGCGCAGAAGATTTGAGGTTGGGGGGGTCTCAGCCCAGAAATAGTAGTGAGGGATGCCAAGTTAAGGCTGGAGCAGAGGAGAGAGGGGTGACTTTGAGGAGGAAGGGAGGAGGATGGGTAGCCCTTAGGTCTTTCCTCTATCTCCAAGGATGTGTGTGTGTGTGTGTGTGTGTGTACGCGCGCTCGCACTGGCTGTGTGCATCAGCATGTCGTCCTGAGGCGTTGTTCTTGTTAAGGTTATTAGGGAAGATGTTTGGCGCTAATCAGTGGAGGACTGCAGGGACACCCACTAAACGGCCTCATCATCAGAGGGCCCCAGTGGTGATAAATCTAGCCCCAAGCACCCAGAGGACCTGCAGGTACCAAGCCTGTATCTCTCTGTCTCTGATTTTGCCGCTGCAAAGTAGGAGCATGTAAATCAATACCTGAAGATATAATTTGGGCCATTTTGTACCTGTGACAGATATATTGAAGTACGATTAAATGCACTTTATAGAACTGATCAATCCTTGAGTTTATTCTGATGAGACACTTTGACTGACTCAATATTCTGAAAATATACAGCAGAAATCTTGAGAAAACACCAAATATTTTGGCTTTGCAAAATCAAACAATAAATAAAAAAATGAGAAAAAGAACGCTTCTTTTCACAGTTTTATTTTCGCTGTTTTATGGCATCACTTTTCCTTTTTCTCCACTTTTTCTATCTATCTCTTCTATTCTCCTCCCCCTCCTCCTCCTCCTCATCCTCCTCCTCCTCGTCTCTGTGATCTAGCCCGGGGCAAGCAGATTTGTGATGTTAAGGCACTAACTACAGAGTATATGGACACACGCGCAGCAGAGAGAGACCTTCATGTGTGAAATGAGATGTCTGCACAATCAGTGGGAGTCGCAGCCATAAAGCACATCAAGCCTTTCGGCTTTAAGGTATCATCCAGCAAATCGCACATATCCTTTGGAGTCATTCCTGTAACAACTGTGTTTTCTCTCCTCTCCACAGATAAACCCGTTCATGGACATCCAACGATGAAGCATGTGTTGAGTCTCGCAGTGAGGGGTCCTGTTTTATGGTCGAAACGGAAATGTGTTGCGCCCAAAAACAAATGTGGCTTTTTTCATTCTGAAGAACTGCACAAAAACTGGAAATGAACTCAATTTCTACCACGTTTTAGTCTTCGACTTTAATATACTGTAACTGAGACACAACTTAGAGTAAAACAAAAACTTTTTTACTCTATTTTAGCTGAAAAAAATAAGACCAGATTCAACAACTTCATATTTATCACAACAGACATGGACAATCCTGACTCCATGATGTCTCATTTCTATGGTAATGGACAGCCAACATTTGCCCCTCATGCAGGCAAAAAAAAACCCCGGATCCCATTATTTTTTATTATTTTGTCATTTGCAATAGAATTTCAACAAAGCTCCCTCAGGCCTCCTCGGGATGTAAATCTCATTCCCCATATTTATCAAGTGTAAATCCTGAATCATAATAGGATACAAGATATGACTGTATGTTGTATTCTTCCGTGTGCCGCTGACATCTAAGTAGGCTGAAATATGTTTGTATGCAAACAGAGGGAGAGACAAGGGGCTGCGATGGGAGGCACGGGATTCCAACTGCACTTCCTCTCTCTGATGGATGGATACTTCACCGCTGCTCAGATGGAGGGAGACAGACAGAAGGAGGCAGGGAGGACGCAAGGAGTACCGGGGGGATTAGAGGAAGGGGAGAACAGAGGGCAAACTTACAGAGAGGAAAAGAGGAAAGAATCATTTGGATCGTCAACGAACCGCCAAAGCAGGGACAGAGAGGGAAGTTGGTTTACAGGGTGGGCAAAAAGTCTGGGGTCACACGGACGCATTGATCCGAACACTTACCTTGAACTGTGTCAGTGTAGGTTCATACCAAACCAACTGCCAGAACAAATATTAGCTGAAGTAAACGTTCCTGCAAAACCTCAGATAAGGTCACAATGAACATTTCTTTATGTCGCAACTTTACGCTTGTGTACGTTCAAATTTCTATTTCTCTCTTGTCATAACACTGTGTCATGCTATGCTTAGTTTTAGGTACAAAAAATACTTGGTTAGCATTAGGAAAGCTACATGGCTTGGCTTAAAATACCTGTTTTGGTCGTGACAAAAAAACACCTGGAGATGATCCAACTTCCCATGAAACCAGTTTTGTTCGCCACTACATTGACTTGAAATGTTCGGACAGACTTGAACTGCAGTCGCCCGGTTGTTAGCCTTGTTGGCTTGTAATATCCTTGTCCCTTTCTTTATTCATTTGACACTTTATTAAATTAGATGAGGGAATAGATACAGCTTTTTAAGCCTCACTGTTAAATATGAAGCTTGTGTAATCCACACAAAAAAAACAAGCTTTAAAAATGACAACTTTTTGTTGCACAGGGGGTCACGTGCCTGACTATTTCTTGGCCGCTATAACCTGGCCTGAAAGTAAATCACTGTGCCCACCCAAGAAAAATCAGTCACATCACCCTCATAGAAGAGCAACTAATTTTCACACTTGTTTTTTTATAGACTGTTTTCCAGGTCATCAAATACTGATGTTTTTTTTATCATACATTGGCATCTCACACAAAACTAAAAGGTGTGTCTGCAATACAAGCTGATCGGGTTAGTTATATTATGATAAAGATGACCAGTGCCACAGCCTATAGATTGGAATCTTTTAAAAATAATTATTTCCAACATGACACTGTGATCAGTTCCCATGGCATGCCAGTGGTGGAGAGGGTTTGGGACATATGGAAGACAGCAGGTGGCTGAGAGCGGGAAGAGACGGAGGGGTGTAGGAAGCAGGAAGACAGCAGCGGGGGAGGCAGGAAGGGGGGGGCAGGGAGTTTGGGATGGTCTAATAAATCGAGTGAGTGACTCCACTCGTTTCTGCCCGTGGGACGAATCTAGTCGCGCTCACCGGCGCAGTGCAGCATCGGGGAATTGTGGGTAATGAGAGATTATTCTCCCCTGTAGTGTTTGCTCATCATCATTGCCACTCGTAACCTCCCCAGCCTCCCACGAAGCACACACACACCCACCCCAGCGCCGGCATGCCGATGTAGCACTCAGAGGCAGGTGTGGAGTTGTACACATGAACACGTGCAGACACACATACAAAAGCACGCTGCACGCACATCTTACAGACATGGTTTTGTGAGTAAGGTCAAACTGCGAAGTGTTATTGTTTAAATCTGCTGCTGGCGCCAATTTTGGAAGCGGCATTCACTGAGGCACACACACACACACGGTTCAATGACACCCCTCTTTTATCCACAGGTCTTTTTAGCCCGAGGAGGCCAATCTGTCTGAGGGTAGATCCTACATGCATCAAACCGCAACCCGCCGTCGCCCTTTCTCTCTTTTTTTCCCTCTCCTCTGGCTCACCAGTCCGTGGTCCTCCTCGCCCCGGAGCCAGGCTGCGGCCGCGAGGAGTGGGCTGGCGGTCCCAGCAGGGGCCGAGGCTCAGACACACCATTAGCATGAGGGAATTAGAGTCATTACAACTGGAAGGGCAACGGAGGACGAGTCCTTCGCTCTGCGAAAGGAGGGAGGAGTGTTTCGGGAAGTTGTGCGAGGGAGGAAACAGACAAAGTGAGAAGCTTTGTTAGTGAGGCAGTTGACTAACACGTATCCAGTATGTAGAACATGGATGTATTTTTAATGTTAACACATTTTTTTTTACATGAAGAGATATTGTGGCCATATTCTGAAAAGCCAGAACAATGTTGTAAATTAATATGGTTCATTTTAGGTGTCAATTTGAGATGAAAGTCTGTGTAATCAGTGCAGGGCAGTGTAAGTTGTAATGAAAGCTGGACAGGTAGACGAGGTTAATTTGTCAATCGAGAATCTGGCTGGAGGAGCAGAGAGTCACCCTGAGCTTGCAGGTTTCAGTTTTTTAAATATATGGGTTGTAAGAATTCTGCTCTGTGTAACGTTACGTTGTTGAAGTAAAGCTCATTTCCCTTCCAGCTCCTGTTTCCGTTGTGCTTTCATTCAGTCTTACCTCTGCTGGAGAGCATTTTACTGTCACAGATAATATGAATGCAATCTACAGTCTTCCGTGTGTCATTGTTTAATCCTGACATCAAAGTTCGGCTTCGATAAGTAATGGCGCGAGGACCCAGTATGTTTAATTTCACACATATCTAAAATATGAACCCAAATCTCCTGCATTAATAGTACGTTTTTCCCAATTTGCTGTGGATTGTCTGATTGAACATTTAAATCCACGTCCAGCTTTTGTTTAAAAGGAAAAATTCTTCCCAATTTGACCCTCAGCGGAGGACACACATCAACATGACCCTGTCTTTGAGCCTCCATCATCTCATTAACTCATGCTGGCCGGCCTGGGCAGCTTACTTTATCTGTATACGCACAGAATATGAGCTAAAACTGGAGGATGGCCCAAGTAATTATCTGCTTTTTAGGAAAGGTCAGCACGGCGACTCTGAGGAAACCCAATATCCACTGGTCACTGTGTTAACAGACGGCGTCAGACACTCAGGCGCACACACTGCGAAGGGAGTACTTTGCTTTGTCTGGTTCTTGCAATTAAAACTCTCATTTCCATTTACAAAATGTGCAATAATGGCCCGGACAATTAAAACTGAATATGTGAGATCGCTGAGATAATGAAAAGGCGAAAGCGTGTCGCTTTTGTTTGACTAGAAAAAGCTCTTGTAACTGTTTTTTTTTTTCCCTTTGATTTAACATCGAAATTCCATTTCCATTAACTTACAAATGACTGTCTTTTCGCTCATTAGAAAACAGACTGGTGCTACAATGCAAATGATCACACCATGTTGTTTTGTGTCTCACTTAAACTGAATAATACATCAAGACCCCGTGTTCCAGTTTTAGAGGCGAATCTTGTTGTATGTGCAGTAAATATAGGGTATGTTTTCTGAATATAACAGTGAGTAAAAATCTGCTCATGTTGCATCACTACATGCACTTGAAGATGCGCTAATGGTTCCTTAATTAGGCTTTAATGTTTGCACTCCTCCCCCACCTCTCACATACAGAGCAACTGCATTAAATCATCCTCTGAATGTACACACAGAGAGAGCGTGTGTGTACATGCTTCGACATGCAGACCAGGGGAATCGAACCAGCGACCTTCCGATAACAAGATGCTGGCTCTACCCCCATCAAAACCTTAAAATACTGTAAATGTTGTTCGGTGGGATTTTAACAAGAGCAAGTTTAACCAAATTCTTGCAGCTCATTGTCATCGATGCTTGCAAACCTGTGTTCATTTGTATGCCTGATGCATCCTCGTCATCATCATCATCTTCTTCAGGTCGTCGGCTCAGGCAGGTGTGTGTTTACCGACTCTCTCCGGGGCGGAAAAGAACGACATCGAGCGCACCACAAAACTCATGATGCGGCAGTCTGCTTAATGTGAGATACCATCATCCTCAGCACTCAGCGTTAATCCACACCTGCCTCGTCAGGAGGGCTGGAAATGATAGATCTGTTCATTTGGCAAGAGAATGCAAGGAGTTTGACAAAAAGCGTTTTCCTTATAGTTCCTGGGATTGTTTTGTAATGGTTGAACTTTTTTGAGATCTTCTTTTTCTTCTACCTCCGAGACTCGGATCTGGGACACAACACTTGTGACCTGTTTTTTATGCTTTCCTGGGACGTATCCCCAAATCCTCCTCCCTCCCTCCCAGAGAACAACGTTCCTCTGAAACGGCTCTGTGATCTAAAGCAGTGGAAGTTTATTAGACGTGTGCAAAATCTTCAGATCTAAAACACTGGAGGTGCCCCTCGTTCTTTGAGGGGAAAAGCAAACACATCTCCAACTCCACTTTTTAATTTCTGTCCCTTCCCTTCCCTTCTCCCCCCCGCCTCCAAAACATCCACTAATAACCATCTCAGTGGCTCATTAAGGAGCGGAGGAGTGGAGGCACGGGCTGCTCCAGATGTTTGGTGGAAAACCCCCGAGGTCCAGCGTCTGTGTCAGAGAACTTGTGTGTTTCTGCCTCTTGCAATGTGCACTATGACTGCATGAACGTGCGTACGCGACAGTGCTTTTTCGATACTTCCTGCTCTGTCTTTAGGCATCGCACTGGGTGCTCCACTGCCCCACTTCCAACACAAGGGGAAGGCAGCGAGGGACCAGATTACCTCTGCGAAGACACTAGATGGAGACTAACTCTGCCATCTCTGCAAAATTTAATAATCAGTCTCTTTTGTCTGCCGGTGTTGTCACACTGAGCGATCTGTCAGGTCAAGACAGCCAGGTAGCAGCAGGATTTGAATGATTTATGGAGCTGATACAGTCTAAAATCTAAAATCTACTCCCCTCACTGTTTTTCAACTTTTTCAGGGGGAGAGATTTGATATTGTTTGACAGAAATTTAAAAAGGAGCACACAGATACACTCTCTCCACTCTCATTGTCTAGCAAAACTAATTTTCTCATCATGGGCCTCGATCTGAGCTCCTCCGAAAGAATACATTCAAAATGTTTGTTTTTTTTGTATTTCTTGAATAACTCCTTTTCTCCCCGAACGCTGCCCCACTTCCACGGCGTCTAATTGTATCGTCGGCTTCAGCTGAATAATTCACGCTCCCTCTGCGAAATCAAAGTGAATGAAACATGAGTGAAAATGATGAGACTGTTACTCACTCGCCACCGTCTCCGGGGGCCCATCAAGACCTGGCAACCGGCACGCCGGGTCTGTTCCAGGAAATAAATAATAAATCTTCCTGTTGTCTTTGCTAAACATTTACCTTTCACCCGACTCCGCAGTGGGGATAATGTAAAGCGACGGAAGGTGAGAATGAGAAGGGGGAAAAAATGGTGACATGGAAGCAGCTATGCTTTTAAATAACTTGACTTTTTCAGCCTCTTTAAATGCGAAGATTCACCTTATTTTCAGATGGATCTTCAAACGAAACGCCTCTATGCTTTATTTTAAAGTGGAGTACATGTCAAGGGGGGTAAAATTGGTAAAGACATTCTGACAGCAGGAAAAGCACAGGTGTAAATAATAGAATTAATGACTGAATTTCATTTAGCTGCTTCAGTTTACCGGCCGACTGCAACAGTTGAACAGCGCGCACCCATCGTTGGTGTCATTAGTAACACCTGTGCTTTTCCTACTGTGACAAGTCAAAAGGCCGATCAGTGTGTGACTGCATGATGGATTGATGTACGGTGTGTGGGGATGAAAACGGGAGGGCTACGTGGATATTTTCAGTACACAGTGTGTGTAGTGACTAATTACACTCATTCAGTAATAAGTTTAACAGCCCTTGGTTCAAAGATTATTTAATTTACCTGAACAAAAACACATTTTTATCCCAAACCCAATCACAAGAATAGATGTTGAAACATTTCTTTAGGTACCCATTTCAATGTCCCCTTGAAGATATACTGTATTCTCTCACTTGCAAATGTTGTAACGCAGTCTTGAACAGCGGTCACTGGCTTGGCGACTTTCTGGCCTGCCTCCGCCGCTGTCCCCGCCACCGCCAGATATGAAAGTTAGCTGCAGAAATGTAAAAGTACAAATGTGAACGTATCAGTGGTTCGCAGAAATGTTAACTGCCAGCATTTTATTCTGCCAACAGGACTGGACTATATGTGACGCAGAGGATCAGTTCCTGTACATTTCAGACATGAAACTACAAGGAGTCATTCATCTTATTACTTTGTGCCTCTGCAGCAAAATCCTGTTTGAATTTGAAGTGAGAGACATGAAAAATAATGGTGAGCGTAAATAAAATGATGGTGCGGTAACTTGACAGGGATGACAGATGTTATTTGTGGAGTTGTGTGTTGTACGATGCAGGCAGCGCTCATAGTTAAATATTTAAAAGCCAGCTTCTGCATGTTTTTATGTCAAACACATGAGCTCTTTTAATCGCTTTGGCTTGATTTCTTGTTATCTGGAATTACAATCTGATAATCTGATTGGAAATTGACAGCAGAATGGGCAGCTGGAGCACTTTCTTAGAACGCCGCAACCTCAGGAAGGGCAATTACGTCAAACGAGGGTCACCTGTGCTCTGCAGTGTCGTTCTGGTGCTTGCAGGAAAGGCCAGCCATGACAAGAAGAATCTGCACATTGCTCCTCACCACACCTTGCTGCCGATCCAAAACGATGTAGGGCTGCTGGCAGGGGTGACGGCCATGGAGGGTGGAGTGATGCATCCAGGCCCAGTCTCATTGCCATGTGAACAAAGAGCTCAAGGATGACACTGGGGCTAAACATGTTTTAATTGTCAATGCCGAGCTCTTACACACTGCAGAGTAGAGAATTTAATTTCAAAATACGGTTAGTAAGCTGTTGCAACTCCCTGTCATTGGTGCAGTATGAGATACGAACCAGTGTCGTGTCAGAGTCTGATAACGTTGCCCTCCTGTTATAATTGTGTTTCCTGTAATGCTGCCCAGCAGCGCAGGTTAAGGTCAGTAGATGTCAGACATATTAATAAGAAACAGACTTCAACACAACAACAGATAGAAATTGGTCAGATGACGAAGAGAAAAATGTTATTATCAGGCGAAGGTCAGTGTTGAGTCACACAGTTGGGTTCGGTTTGGTTGGTCCAGCTGTAACTTGCAAATTTCTGGACACCAATGAAAAGCTCAATAGGTATCAGACAGATAAAAAAAAAACCTTGTTGTCAACACAGTACCATACCAAGTCTGAGCCAAGAACGATCCATGGAGGCCCCAACACAGATGGGACTTCTGACGCTTGACGCCTTGAGTTCTTTGTCAGGTCCCTCAGACGTTCCTGAGTAGCGTCTGCGGTGTTGCATGTGCACTGTCCTGCTGGGGGGCCCACTGCCATCACTGAGTGCTGTTGCCATGAGGGGGTGTACTCGGTCTGCAACAGTGTTTGGATGGGCGGTGCTTGTTCAAGTGGCATCCACGTGAATGCCAGGACTCAAGGTTTTTCCAGCAGAACATGGCATTTGAACAAGATGATCAATAACGTGGATACATACACACACTTTTAAGTACGTACAACATAAATTAACTTCTAAATTGGAATTCTGAGGTAATCCATTTCCTGACTTTTTAAAAGTAAAGTCAACTTTTAAAATTCATGGTGATCTTGAGTGACACCAAATACACCACACTTTTTACAAAGTACAAAATTAATTGTTAGTAAGTAATTATGTTGATATTTCTTTTCTTTAGTCTTTATTTGCATATATTTGGTATTGAGAAAGTAATCAAGTTACATTTCTTTAATATTTTGATACCTCATTTACATTACTGACTACATTAAAAGGTAATACGTAAAGTAAAGTAAAGTCACCCTCCTAAACCTGCTTGGGAAATTGCTGACCTGGAAGCTATTGAACAATAAAAAGAATTTCCATTAAAAATATTCACAAAAAAAGCACTTAAATCCAATAATAAAAAAGAGATTTGTCTCATTCAACCAGTACAGAAGACATGTTGTGATTGATTTATCAGTCAATGTGTCCCATGACCTGGAAGCTATCAAAAATATGAATTTTCATGAAAAATATTAAATAAAATTTAATATTTCATGTAAATAATCTAAATGTCTTCATGGATATCCAAAGACACATTAATGGCAACAAATCTGGAATTTGTGACATCAAATGTTATAAAATATCTACATGATGGGGGCATTTGAAATCCTTTGAAAAGCTTATAATACATGTAATTGCCTGCCCACATTTTTTTTTTATCATCATCAACAAATAGACTTTCTGTTCGCTTTATTAAAGGTCCACATCTCCCACTTTGGCTCCTGTGCCTCTGTTACGGATGTTCTGGTTGTGCATCCTGCAGCAGGTCTCCTGAGGGATCAAACTGACACTGTGTCATGTCACCAGTCTCGCCAACAGGTGGCAGCAAACAGCTCAACTCAGTCAATCAGGGAGCTTCATTCAAAGAGAGAGCACTGACGACCAGCAGTCAGTATGTCATGGCGGCAGTGAGGCTGAATGGTTGAAGGATTTAAACTTTGTTGCTTGTCATATCTCCTCTCTCCTTCCTCTTTGTCAACAAGGAATTACTGTAAAGCATTTATGATTTAACGTTTACATTTAAAAAAAGTAATCAGAACAGAGACACAAGGGAATTTAATAACATGTTATTCTTCATCACCAGACCTGTTTCTATCTGGTGTGTTGGAGTCTGTTTAACACTGATGTGTGCGCCGTCCATACAGACCTCAACCTGCACAGCTGGGTGACATCACAGGAAGCACAGTTCCAACAGGACGGTGACATCATCAGACTGAACAACAGACTTTGACACAACATTGGAATGTATCTCATTGTGGCGTCAATGACGAGGAGTTGTAACTGTTTGCATGGGTTGAATAACATGCAAGTTTAGAAATTGTTGCTTGAATGTGCATTATTAATTTGCACTGTATTGTCTAAGGCCTGCATCCCATCTAAGTCTTGTGTGTTGATCAGAGTTGTGATTAAAGAGTTTGGATGGGCCCCAGAAGAATATTCTAATAACAAATTGTGTCGTGTCATTCTTAAGTTTGGGAATGACTTTTTAAAGCCGGGCTGCCCCAACGTTAAAATTTGTTCCACCAGATGTTTCGAGTGACAGAAAAGTTTTAAAAAACTCCTTATAATGTTCATTTTAAAAATGTTTTGTCGTGTAAAAACATCTTTAGATATGTAGAATCAACTATTATTATTAATTCATTTATGTTTTCATAAAAGGAAGGCAGTCGATTAAGGAAACCTGGGATCCTGGGCGGCCTACCATTTTACATCTTAACAACACGATGCAATAGGCGGTCGAAAGGGATAAAGTTTGTCCACTCCTGGTTGAGAGTATCCAGTCTGATGAAGAGCGTCACGTGGGGAAGTCTGCACTGTACAATTAAACAGTTGGTGGATATTTCAAATGTTGATTCCAGCATTTCTTTAGACTCAGTTTTTCAAATTGTGATTGTTTTTAAGCCAAGAAATAAATACATTAATTGATAAAGGATTTGTTTTGTTGGTGGACGTCTGGAGAAAAAGCCTTGAAACAAAACCTACATGATGGGATATGAAATGTATAGACAGTATAACAGTTAAAGGAGCACTGTGTAGTTTTGGGGAAGAAAATGTAATCAGGAGAGAAAGATGATTTTTGTATTCCTAAACAAATTAAATGAACAAACTCTCTTTGTCTGTATTATTACTTCATTAATATTGTAAATTTTAAAATTCCGAGTTTGAATTTCTTCTCTGATGCTACATAGCGGCCCTTTTAATCATCCTAACATTTTAGGTTGACTGAAGAGAACAATACTGTAATGTTGAGTGTCTCCAGATCACACTGCATCACAACATATTTCCCGGTCACCTCATGCCATAAAGTAGTAGTAACTTCCCGGAAAGGTACTTGGACTCAAGATGAAGTAATAACATTTGCATTTTAAAGATGCACTCCGTAGTTGAGGGGAAGGAATTTTAATCAGAAGAGAAAGATCTTCATTGACTGATGTTTTTTACGCCTAAACAAACTAAATAAACAACTTGTTTTCATGACTGAATAAACAAACTGACCTTAAAGGACAACACAATTTCATACTGTGTTACTTTGTTTATATGTGGCGGACCCTGCCACCTTCCTAGCTTCAAACAGCATTCTTGGGATCTTATTTTCCTCTGAGAACAGCTTGTTTATTCACTTGTGGAAAAAAATAAATATGTCTGAGTTTGTCTTATCACCTCATTAATATTGTAAATATAAAAAATCTGAGTTTGAATTTCTATTTTAGTGCCCTTTAACTGAATGAGTACACTATTTCTAATGTCAAATAACTGCTAAACTTTTATGAGTGTGGTCAAAATGTTCTGACTCCTGACTCAAATATTTCTAAAGTCCTGGTCCACCACGCGCTCTGACGCACAGTCCTGAGGTCAGCGCTCTCCGGACGATGAGCTCTATAAACTGAGACACACGGTGGAATACGTTCCTACATTAGACTTGAACGGATGAATGAGAGCCACCAGCGGGAATAGAACCTCCGACTCGTGGCTTCACTGCCTTGCTCAGCTCCCCTGGTGCGTGCAGGCCCTTCCCCGGTGGGCGTGAGTAAACGGCCCCAGCCCTCTCTAAATATAACTCCCCTCCAAAACAGAAAGAGAGAGAAGGAGGGAGATAAATACTCACCCAATCACAAGCGCTCTGAAAACTTGTCAGAGAAGAGTTTTTTTCTCTCTCTCTCTCTCTCTCCTCTCCTTTAGGATACAGTGTGTTTGTCTCATAGCGTTTTGATCCATTTTGTGGCCCCGGGTGGTGCTGGTGGAGCGCGCAGCGGGTGGCGCATTGTCTGTATGCAAACTGGACGACATGGCCATTGTATGCGTTTGGGCATATATGGAGGCGCCGACGGCTCGGAGGATACAGCCCGTCTGAAGTCTCATCAGGAGTGGACTCAGGAGTCGCCCTCGGCTGTTGTTGTTGTTGCTGTTGCGCGCGTTTCTCTCCTCCGACTTTTCTCCATCTTATTTTTGCGCTATGAGTTGCCTGGATGTGATGTACCACCAAAGCTATGGAGCGCACTACCTCCCTGCAGCGGCGTACAAGGCGACATACTATAACCACCATCACCAGCAACAACAGGTGAGACACGCAGCAGACTTTTATTGGAGAGTTTGGGCGCTTCCCCCTCCCTCACCCCAAAACTGCGCGTAAAACTTAAACAACAAAACTAACTGTGGTGGGAGAAGTTATTTATGTTTGTTTTTTAAAGTGCTTAAAGAAAATTTAAAAAAAATCACAGAATAATGAGAAAAACAAGTCGCTAAGTTTATCATAGAGTCGGAGTAACCGTGCGCTAGATTTAAGTCACCACGGGAGCTTTTTTCTGGACTTTTTAACCAAAAGATCTTTCCACATCGTCTGACTTCTGTTCAGGACAAGCCTCTCCAACTTTCCTAACGCCTCACAAACACACTCTTTTAACTTCAGTGTCAGTTTTGA
Organism: Lagodon rhomboides; assembly: GCA_039737535.1. Classification (NCBI taxonomy): domain Eukaryota; kingdom Metazoa; phylum Chordata; class Actinopteri; order Spariformes; family Sparidae; genus Lagodon; species Lagodon rhomboides. The sequence continues at coordinate 23,468,268 of CM077790.1, forward strand.
ATGATTAAATTCCAGTCTGAGGCTCGTTATTCGCCTCAGGTCACGCGTAATGACACGGAACTATTAATCGTGCGGTCAAACGGTGATGTAATGACAGCCATGTCAGCCACTCAGGAATGTGGATGAGGCACATTGAGCTTTACAAATAGCTGGAATGCAGTATGGGAAAAAGGAAACTCATTTTCACACACACAACTCCCATTCTGCTCCCAGAGGAGAGAATTGTTTTACTTGTTATTGGAAAACAACAGTATTCTGAGCACCACCAACACATAGAAATAGATTTATTCCTGGTTGGATCTGTCAGTAAATCTCTCTATTTCTGTTTCCAGAGAAGACTGAGTGTTTACAGTAAGATGCAGGAGTGTATGGAGCAGCAGCAGCAGCAAGGAGGAGGAGGAGGAGGAGGAAGAGGGATGCTTTCCAGAGATCAAGGCCTCCGGCAGGGTCCTCCGCCGCCAGGAGCCGAATCAAGCCGGAGATCCACGTCCGATTCAGAGCTGAAGGACGGCACTCAGCCGGCGGAGGCGGAGTACTTGAGCTCCCGGTGTGTTTTGTTCACCTACTTCCAAGGCGACATTGGCGACGTGGTGGATGAGCACTTCTCCAGGGCGCTCAGTCAGTCCAGCACCTTCAACAGCGAGAGCAAACCGATCAGAACGACTCAGGCGTCAGGTTCAGGCGCCGCTGGTTTATGGAAAGGTGAGCCTGAGAGAGGAAAAGGTTTCAATAAAATGATCCGTTAAACACAGAACTTGTGTGTTAAAGTCTTTGTGATTTTGTTTCAGATGGGTCTGTCTCTGAGGGTCAGAGCAGCTCAGTGTGGAACACAACCTATCCACCCCAGGCCGGCTCTTGCCTCCCATCCGTCTCCGTCTCGGTCCACCCAGACTTCTCCTCCAGCCCCGTCTCCTTCAACCACCCGGACGGATCTCTGTGGGCCGACCACGTGCTCTCCCAGGCCAGCCTCCCTCCTCCGGCCGCCCTCCCCGACAGTTGGACCTACGGCCTGAACCCCCAGAGCCCGAGCGGCTACCCCAACGTCCACAACGTCTATCACCCTCACCCCCACCCACACATCCACACCCGGCACCACCACCCAATGCTCCATTCATACCCGACCCACAGCGCAGCACTGGATCCCAGGTTTAATCCTCTGCTGCTGCCCGGTGTGAGGAACCAGAGCCAGCCGACTGCCAGCGCCGGGAGCTCCCCGCACAGCGAGGGGGTGAAGGCGGAGATGGAGCCCAGCAGCAACAGCCCCGTCACGGCTACCTCCGTCACCTGGACGCCCTCGGCCCTCCACGGATCCCTGGAGGTGTATGACTCAGGTAGATACTACAAGACAAATTCAACACAGTCGTCACATGTATTCAACCTATTGCACAACGGTAACTTTACCTTCCTTGTTTCTCTCCTGCAGCTCTTGATCAGACCAAAGCAAAGACGTCAGTTTGGTTCTAGCTGATGCACTGAAGGACTATCAGTTCACACCAAAAAGGACCTACTATGTGGCTCTATCGACGTATGGCTGCAACACCAGCACTGTAATGTACAATGTAGACGAAAGGCTCATGAGTCCTGCACTGTCCACACAACTTATTACGGATGAACTCAGGCTTTGGACTTTGGCGATCTGACGCTTTGGCCCTTGAAGAACGACACAAAGAGACTACTTGCTTTACGAACGGGAGGCCTCTTCTTCTCTATCGGCACAAAACACCAATCCTTTTTTTTTTTCCTCCACACAATGTGCGACCAAGTGGTTCTGTTTCAAGAGCTCGATTTTGATCCACATTCTGTTTTGTACAGTAAATGTTTGTTTACGACTGTAAATGTCTTTTCCCTGTGTACAGTTTTGCCATGCTAAGTTGTTGTTTGCTGGATGAGCTCTGCTAAAAAAAATGGTTGCCTGAATGCTACTTTGCTATTTTTGCCTTTTTGGGGTTTGTGTAGTGTAAATATTGGTATGTTTAAATAATAAATTGCTGAACTTTATTTGTGAATGGAGGCTCCTTTTTCAGACATAAATGTATTAGTTTCCCACCAAAATATACAGAATTTGTGCAACATATGTGGTTCCAATTAGGGTTGGGCAATATAACGATATTAGAACGTTATTGTGATATAAGACTATATATCTAGATTTCGTTATATCTTGATATGGCACAAGTGTTTGCCATGCTGTTTATCCAAGAAGGATAAATCTGTTGTGCAACTCATCACCCATAACTTTCCTATCACACTACAGAAAAGTTGGTCGTTGAGTCCTTTAACCTCAGCTCTGAGGACCTTTGTCATTCTAGAATCAAGATGGTAGAATATTTCTGGATGTTCTCGTGTTAGCCTCCACATTACTTTGAGATAGAACTAATAGAAATAACTACAAGCAAATCAATTATGTGACGTGGCATCAAACCTCCTGGCTTGATGACTGAGCCAGAATATCAATGAAGAAGCAGCAGTTTGTTAAACCGTGAACTGAGGTTTGTCCCAAATTCTTTACAGCACAGACATCCTCCAATAACTGGTCATTTCTTTTTTCATTTTCAACTTCCTATCTTCATAAAAACCCATCTGACCTGAGCCGTTGCTTAAAAAGTAAGAATACAGACGTTATTGGTTGTTGCAGGACTCAATAACTTTAATGTTTCCGGTACAAACGCTGCCGAACGACTTATTGTACAGAATGGACCAGACTGGAGCTGAGTGGCGGTACCAGGGGATGTGGGTTGCATTCCACAGACGGTTATTGTAAGATACCATGACATGTCTGTTGTTTGTCTCCACGCAAACACACAAGTAAGAACACACGCGCACTCCCAGACGGACTAACACACACCGAGGAATGGGTTTCCTGTCTGGACAGGAAGTTTGTCAGAGAGCGGCGGACGACTCAGACATGCAAGGACACACGCACAAAAGATGTCAAGTGCCACGGTTAGTGTTTGTTGTTAAAAATCGAGAGCTTGTGAATAAAACTGACTTTAAAAACCGCGTTCACTGTGACAGCACCGGGCGTCAGTGTGTGAATGAAGGTCTGAACTGATCTGCATACTCAGGAATTCAAGCTGCTTTAAATACATATTTCAGGCTCGGTGCAGTGCCAGGAGCAGCATTATTTGTACCCGTCCTGACATAATCAACAGCTGGGTGAGAGTGTGTGTGTGTGTGTGTGTGTGTGTAGTGAGTGGTCTGACCAGGTGGTATGATCAGCAGTAGCAGCCCACTAACATTCCAGCCTCCTCTCCCACGTCTCTCATTCTCCATCTCCGCCGAGCAGCAGGGACTTCGAGTCAGCAGCTGCATTTCCATCCAAGGAATCAGCAAATCATGATGCGACGAAATGGAAAACCTGAGTGGAAAAGTCCAATTTAACAATCGTATTTGCGCATCCTAAATCGAATATTACTCATCGTCTAAGTGAGCCGGGCTGATGGGGTGGACTTGATCATATGATTTTAATAAAATGCAAGAGGGGATCTAACAATTGTGCTCTCGGAGACTAATAGTTAAGCCTCTGTTCACTGACAAAACCCTCTGCAAACTCCAATTAAAACTTAAAGGCACACAGTGGACTACCACATGTGTACCGACCCACATGTAGGATAATGTCTATTACTTTGTTTGAATAGATGGACAGCACTCAGCAGGAACAAGAACATCTGACAAAGAAGGATAATATTTAACAATGATGTGATTATTCTTATATAGATCACCTTTTTAAAACAAGTTTACAAAGTGCTTTTCAGTGTAATCAAGCTATGCAAGGTCATTTATTTATCATTAAACGCAGGGTTGCATCACAAGATGGCAGAGTTCATACATGAAAAGCGAGATGTTCAGAAGGTAATATCGCAGAAAGCGAAGTAGACAAAAGACGTAAAAATGCAGAACAAAACATGTCAATATGCTGTAAACGTAGCAAAAAGACAACAATGAAATTTCTAAAAGCAATCAATAAAAACACAATGTCATATAACAGCAGATAATATAAGAGAATTTAATCAATGAAAAGATGATTCAAAAGATGAACATCCTTGGGAACAAATGACGCTGCAGCAACAGATGAGTTGTTTATTCATGTTTGTTGTGTTATTGAAAATGTTAGAAGTTAGGACTACGTCTACATGCACGCTAACAAGGCTGTCAAAAGTGGCGGGGACATAATGAAACAAAACCGTCTTCAACATATGCGATTGGACGATGCAATGTTGGGATCAGTGTGAGGTCAGAGTATATAATTACAGCAGGAAATAAACTGCATGAGGGTGCATCAAAAGGGGCACAGCCGAGGCTACTAAGGAGTCGAAAACACTCCTGACATTGTCCGACCAAAGTAACAGTCATCCATATCCATCGCAGTCACAACTTCAACACCATTTCACTCGAACAATGCCAATATAACATCTACTGTAGAAAACCCCAGTGCTGTCAACAGTTTACAAAGTGATAGTGCTGGGGACATCAGTGTAAAAGACACCTGTGCACACTAATAACTCTGATATCCTTGATGTGATTTAGAACGCTTCCGACGTGCTGAAATCATGTGGAGACGTCAGACTAAGCATGCCTATTCTTTTCCTTAGGCTGAAGCCAAACAGAATTCAATGCTCCCGAGCGCTGCGCCCCTTCCTGAAGATCCTCCAGTTGTGGCTGTATCTCTCAGTTTGCTGCAGTTGTCGATGTGCAAAGATACTTACATGTGTTTCCTGATTGGATCCACTTCAGCATTTAGATAAAAGGCAGCAATTCACATGTAAAAAGCATTTAATGCACCAAGTAAACATGTCAACAAACGCACACTTTTAAATTGTGTATAATGGATGATTTGCCGTATGAAAATCTGATAATCAAAATAATGATTATCGATACGAAAATCATGAAAAAACATGAAAAATTGAGAGACCTAAGAAGCTTTTCCAGCAAAGTCTCTCCTCTCCTCTCCTCCAGACCTCCTAATTAGCATTAGCATGTAGCCTCTGCATCAGCATGTAGTGTACTTATATGCTAACAGGCGTCCCGCTGGCAGCCTTGGAGAATCACCGCAGGCACTTCCACTGCAGGAAGAACAATAAGATGCATTAATACGGAGCTGGAAGCTGAAGAAAAGTGCATTAATATGCCACTTATTAAAAAATGGGGCCAGATTTAGGAAATGTTGCATGTGTAGCATTTAATTAAAGTTTAAATAGCCAACGCTTTGTGCTGATATTTAAGATTTTCAAATTAATAACTGATGACATGCGTAACAATGTTTGTTTCACTGTATGCGTTGTTTAAAGACAAAGTGGTATATCTTTCCAAATTCCCAACATTTATTATTGTATGTCGCACTTACATTTTTCAGGCAAACACAGTTACAAGAACACACACACACACACACACACACACACACACACACACACACACACACACACACACACACACACACACACACATGCATCATGTTTCCATGCAAAAAAGACACCAAATGAGAAGAGGAGGAACTCAGAGCCAATCTGTGGCTTTGGATCTTCATCTCCTCATCGTCATGATTGCCTCTTTTGAAACCAACATCTATTTCCTCTCTGTAATAAGGAATCGCATTAAATTCAAGAAATTAGAGGAAATTGTTGTATTTTTTATTTCTTTTCTTTTTGGGGGGGGGGAATTCACATTTTCCTCTGACTCGGTGAGCCTGCTCTGAGCCTTTCATGATCCCGGTTTAGAGGGAACTTCCTGTTATTGCTGCCTTCAAAAGGCTCAGCCTGCTTCTTATCTATTTAATTTACTGATATTTCAAAATGTGACTTTATGCAGAAATAGTGCAGAAGAAAGGCTTACATTTTATGAACATGAAGGCAAAAATTGATTACCTCGGAAAGGTCAACAAATTCATTGTTCAGCAGATACAACATGTATGTACTGCACATACATAATCATATATTTTAACATTGGACCAATCACATGGTATTTCTACCACTGCCATGATAAATGCTGGTTTCTTATTGGCTGTCATTCTTCACCTCCAGTGTGTGTATCATCTGACACAGTGTGACGTCAAGTGTTTTTTCTTGTATGTAGTATCATGTCGGCACAAATACATTAATTTATAAACATTACCAATTATCTACTTTACCGATAGGAGCCTCTATGCCCACCCTAGAGCCTACAACAGCCAATGAGTGATCGTCTAGACAAATGAGCCACTGTCTCTTCTTCCGTCTCTCTCCTGAAACACTTACACATCAGCCATCAGTTTTTAAAGCCCTTAACTTGGAAGTCATGCAAGTTTATGTAGTTTTATGCATTTTGCTCTTTGAATAGGCTGTTTCCACCTAAGCACTAGTCAAGCACTTGACTATTTCATATGAACAAAGTTAGTGTAAAAGGGAAACGAAGAACCAATGCAATGCAATGCGCCTGGATATTTCCTCAGAACAACGTGTATTAAGTGTCACTTTTCAGTGATATTGTTATTAAATTTGAACTCGTACCATGTAAGACTATGTGGACACGGTGTGTTTTCCAGCTAATAAAGGCAGTTACAGGTCATCTTCAGGCAAATCTTTTGCATTAAAAAAATGTAGGCAAAAAATATTTAAATGATTCAGTTTGTTAAAGAAATGGATCAATGCCAAAAGCACCGACAAAGCTTCTGACAGCTTGGGGGAAAAAATCAACTTATAACCTTTCAAAAGAGCTCAAAACCATGTCTGTACTCTAAATGGTTCAACAACCGCTTTGAATTTACTTTGGGCTACACTGGGATAGGCGTTATAGGATGATTTTAAATACATTTCCAGGAATAAGAACAGGTTAAAACGTGATTCACTTTTTTAGATTTTTGCTTTGGTTAAGTCCCAGAGTAACATCCAGTGGTAACATCCAGTGTATCTGTGAACAGCCATTGCAGTAAATTGAACTGGAGCGGCGGAGAAACAGCGAGAGTAAAGAAAGACAGAAAACAGATTCTGACAGAGAGAGGCAAACTGGAGAGAGAGTCAGAGTTCGCAGAGAGAGATGAAAAGGAAGAGCGAGGAGAGAGCGAGAGAGAGGGTGGAAAGCTGATCAGTCATAACACGGCCCAGCTACACATTCCTGAGTAATTGAGCGGATGATTAGTCTCACAATCAGCAACACAACACCAGCTGTCTGAACACAAAACTATATAAATACAGAGATCAGGGGGAAGAGGAGGAGAGAGGAGAGGAGAAGAGAGGAGAGGAGGAGAGAGGAGATACAAAACAAACAATAAAGGTGAGTGAAACAGGCATACGGCACCCATCTCACTCCCTCTTCCTCCCTTCAAACATCTCTTTGTCACTTCCACGAGTCAGCTCCACGCCAACAAATCACTGGGGTAATTAGAGCTAATTTGCCCTCCTCGTGCGAGAATTAGGGGTATTAGGGGTATTACTGAAAAGGCTCAGCTTTCACCGCTCTGTTTGTGTCAACAGGGCAGCCTAATGAAGCATGCTGGGAGCGTCACAGTACGCTCGTCCCGCTGATTACGCCTGATTCGCTGCGTGTTCTTTGCTTTAAATGATACCTGACTGCTCGTTACTGAAAAACGAGGAACTCCCAAGGAGAAGAGGAGCCAGCGTGACAGCAGGTTTTCCTCGCAGGTTCAGGTTAGCATTAGCTCTCCTTAGCATTAGAACAGTCACAGTAACGTTTCTGCATCCGAAAATTTGCTCTCTTTTCTATCTTAACTACCGATTAATGCTTCAAGTTCAATGAACAAATCATAACCGAGACTCAAACTGACTCTATTAAGCCCTTCTAATCAAATTTAGATTACATTAGATCATTACGGTTTAATTAAATTTAGATTGGATGGAGTTGTAATGATGCCATGAAGAAAAATGGGCCACTAAACAAGAGAAGATGGGACAACAGGAGACAAAAACAATGACAGAAACATTTACACATTGTGGTGAATGTGTATATATGCAACATTTTTCTTTTCACATGATCAGAAATGTTAGATGGAGCTTAATGTTCAGAGTCTTGTTTTTAACTTCAACATCGCATTGCTCAATAAGGTAGGCTAATAAATGAGTTCTTTTAAAACATTTGTTAAAGCTGTACGTTTTTATTTTGGGGCCACGTTGGGTCAGCATGACCAGATATCCTAAATGCTAAGTGCTGCTAATTGCTCCGCTGTGTTCTCCACCAAGTTGCTGGCACAGTTTGTGCCCCAAATTGTTGGATAACCTGAGGCCAGGAGTAATTTACCAAATTCCTTTGCAGCTTTTCCATCCGTCGACCTTCAGATACAATGGATTTTTCTAAATTCTGCATTCGAACCAGTCAGCCAGTACAACCAGATGAAGACAGTAGCCTTACTGTCAAACAAAAATATTTGGAAGTTTTTAACTTTTTACACTGTCATTATCAAGGTGCTTTCCCCCTCAGGATCAGATAAATACAACATTTGCTGTTGAACCATGAAACCAAGTTACACATCCAGTCTTAACTGTTCTAGGTTCTTGTTTTGTTGAGGTATTGTAGAGCCTCTCCCTGAAACAGCTGCCTGCTGCCGATACTGGAAACAGGGTTGATCTGAGCTGCAAGACCAAATCACAACAGTAAAATTGCAGGACAGAAACTCAAAACATTTTGCTGAAATGTGTTAAATTGCTCCATAGAGCTGACGTCAGCTGCAGAGTCAGGTGATCAGTTTCTGTAGATTTGTCGCTATAAGCTTCCCCCATTAACATACCATAGCAATTTGTTCCACTCTGAATATAAAACTATTGATGCTAGTGGTGCTAAATTGTTTTTTCGATCTTGATCATCTGCTACCAGGATAAATGTTGGCAATGTCAACCTGCAAGCCATGGATATTTCTTTAGGTTCACTTGTATCTTGTACAACACTGTGCTTATGGCCTGGTTAGGTTTAGGCATAAAAACCACTTGGTTAGGATTAGGAAAAGATCATGTTTTGGTCTGATTTTGTCACCACAGACACAGCTGGAGATTATCCCGAGCCTCCCTCCACCTCCCCATATGAAAGTCAGGTCATAAACATGTAACGGGAACATGATATGACACGTTTTGCTGAAATGTCAATATGGTATTTAGCCTATGACCCGTACAAATGTGAACACATGAATGGTTTGCAGAAATTCTCCTGCAGAAAGCGGTCTTAAGAGCCGTCTTTCTGGTAACAAAACTGGGTATTTTAACCCAAAACACGATCCTTTCCCAACCTTAACTAAATGCTTTTTGTGCCTAAACCTAACCAGATGATAACCACGGTGATGTTACAACATACAATTGAAACATAGAGATTCAACATACAGCGCCGACATATATTCTGGAGATCGGTTGCCTTTATTATTCGTATATTATTTAGCAGCAAAGGTAACTGACTACGAAAAGCACAAGACAGTAGCTTACTGGTTTAGATCAGACCAGCATGGTTCATCAGACATCAGCAGCAACGCTGAAAGGAATGCGCTGAACAATTCCTAAAGTATTGCTTCACTTTTATCACTTCAGGATGTTTAATTAGAATGGGAGGGCCATTTGTAACAGTTTCAACAGTGCTGGTGTTTGTATGTGTCATCCCATATGGCAGGAGGGAGGTCCGTGATCCTGAACGTGGCAAGCACGAGGACTGTTGGAGCTCCCACAGTCGAGGCTGTTAAATCAAAATTCAACACACACTAACACCACGGGAAAAGATCAACATTCACGCCTGTTTACAATGTACAGCAAGAACATCCAACCGTAACACAGGCCAGCCACATTCCTCCGCCTGCCCACACACAGAGCGGCCAGGATGCATGATCATCATCACGTCTTCCTTCACGGGATTTCAGAAGATGGATTTTTAAATATTCACTTAATTAGTGAGTCTTTAAATATCACCACAGAGTGAGATCATTATGTTATGTGTTGAGTCACAGGGTAAATAAAGACGAATACACACGGCACACGATAACTTCATACTTTCTCCTTGCTCTTGTTCATTGCCAGGAACCAAAAGCCCTCTCCCACCAGAGGGAAAGGCACTCCATTCATAAAGGCCAGAGTAGCTACAGCAGCAGTAGGTTGTTTCTCTCTGCTCCACTCTGGGTAATGTGCCAGTAACCACAGAGGCCAGTACATAGCTGTCATTCCTCTGCTCACTGAAAGCACATTTAGCAACCAACACCTGTTTCCCCTGCTCAGTCTCCACTGTGTGCTGCTCCACTACAGCTCCGTCTGCATCTGGAGGAGCCGGGAAACAACTCTTACGGCTTTTTATACGCCAGCGCTGCTATTTCTGGAATGCAGCTAATACACTATTTTTATTTCCACCAGTCGCAGTAGTAGTTTAGTTAGTCATTCCAAGCTGTGACGACAAAAAAAAATGGAAACATTTTAACCTTTATAGGATGTTGAAACTTTCCACTGGAGGCTGGATGACATTCTTAGAGGTGGAATTAGTGGCTCCATAAAGGGACAGTGAACGATATCTTTTCATTTCTTTGCATGTGGCTCAAGGTATGCAGGATTGAGGAAGAGAAGAAGTATTTACAGACACACAAAAGTAATCCCTCTCATAATTTATGACTCACTATAAATATGTGGAAGTGTTTGTATCTCCCTCCGTCTGTGTTTTCTTATTTTCTTAGTATTTTGATTTTTTCGGGACATTTCTGGGCGTCACCCAGTGGGAAGTGGTGTGTAGCCCCCCAGCCAATAACAGTGTGAGCTGGAGATCTCTCTTCTGCACTCTGTCTGTCATGGGTTTATATAGAGTTATTGGTCTGTGCATCTGTTTGACCGAGGGTGGGGCTGAATTACACACAAACAAATACACAGGCAGAGCAGAGAGCAAAACAGCAGACAGAATGAGGCATGCACTTTGGCTGCATTCACTTTAAAGCCGCAGAGCTGTGCAAAGATGTGGGCATGAAACAATCAGCAAATAATGTTTATTTCTCTGATTCACTTCTCCATCCTCACTTGTTCTCTGCTCTCTCTCTTCATTCACTCTCTCGCTCGCTCGACCGCCGCTGATCTCTCGCTCTCTCTATGTGTCTGTCATTGATACGGGGAGGAGGATCAAACTTTGAATTATTTGTTCACCAACAGTAGTCACACATCCTCTATAGTCTGCCTTTAAAGATCTCAGTATTGAAGGCTCAATTTGTAAGAGTTCCCAATTCATCAAATACTGACGCTGGGATGGAAACCTACCCAAACAACAACTCCCAAAGCATCGACTCTAAAATCAAATTTCTTACAAATTGGACTTTTTAAAAAAGAAATATAATTGTCATCTCCTCAAGTGAACAGAGTGCCGAAAGTGTTGTTAATTGACACAAACAGTTGTCCAAGAAAGTTAGTGAGATCACGGAGAGACAGCACTGTTTCCTAAAATCCAAACAATTCCTTCAGAGCAGGGTGAGGGGTAATACACTGTCGAGAGATCTGACCAGAGATCTGCTATTCAGGTATTAACTAATATTAACCCAATAAAAACATATAGTTCTACAGAAGCTCTCCATTTTTGTCTTGTTTTCAGTGCATAACAATGTTTAGCTGACCCTCAAAATGAAGTCAAGCGGGTGATACTGTGCTTAGTTTAGTGGTGTATTGGACCTCTCTCTTCAACTCACCAGGAGGTCAGAAGTCAGGGTCATCTATGGAGCAGTGCAAATTGAGAGGATGATGAGGAAGATGATGAATCTCACACTTTCTCTACCCAACATGCTTCGTTGTGTTACTGGCCTGAGTGTCCATAGAGAACATGACCTATCCCTTTGTTGCTACTTGGAGAAAAATTTTAAAATAAATTATATTTTTATTAAGAAAATTCAGATTCAATCATCTTCTCAAGAGGATTAGCACTACGTTGATTGTTCTGCACTATTTTGCTGTGATTACAGCAACATTAATAAATCAACATATTAACTGTATATATATATAAAAACACTCAATCAGCGCAGATACAGAAGTCAGCCATCTGGGAGATATCTAAGAATGCACTGGAAAGAAATCTGAAGGAAGAGCTACTTGTCGATGACAATTTGAATTAGAATCTGTAAAATGCCAAGAATGCTCCCTAAATCGGTTTAAAAGGAACTGAAAACACACATTACTCAGCTGTGGGGAATCCCTCACTCTGCCACCTGCTTGTCAATCATCCCGGCCTGCGTTACGTGACCCTACCTGCTGCTACTGTCCCATCCTGCCCATAATGGCCATACCACACATACCAGAGCCACAGAGGGGCATTCCTCGAACCATTGACGCAGATCGTAGTTTTACTTTAAGCTTTCGCTGAGACTAGGTTTCCGCTGAGGATTAAAACAACAAGGATGGTTTTTCCGAGGGAGAAGTGGAGTCACAAGTTGGGCAGCATTACCAAACACAGTTAAGACCGTTACAGATAATTGAGAGAAGGATGTTTGTGAGTAAACAAGGGCTGAGTGTTTTGATTCTGGTGCACCAGGTTATCAATAATAGTTTTTTTCCTCACAGACTCTATTTTTGATTTGCTTTTGTCTGAAGTGTGGTCACAAGCAGTTCAGTAATATTTGTCTAATGATGGCTAATCAAATAGTTTATTACTTTACACTGTAAATTTTAAAAGTTGACTTTAAGTAAAATATTGACTATATAGGAGTATTAGATTTAAGTTGTTAAAGCTGTACAGTTTTAACAAATTACAATTAATTATCTACTTTACTTGGCCATTTTGAAGTGGTCAAATATTTTTAGTAGGATCACTGAGTCAGATTTTACAGTGATTGTGTCCAACATTGGACCTTATTTTGGAGGGTTACACAAGACAAATATTTTTTGGACCCCGCTTGAATTGTGCCTTAAAGTACATATATGATGTTTGTCAATTTAAAAGATAAATTGTCAGCTTGAGAAAGTTGAGGTTTGTCATGAAATGACTGAGATATAAGAAAATACATGATTATAAAGACTACATAGCCAACAGTCGTGACGCAGTGACGTCGTCTCGTTGAACGCTCACCAAAACCTGTAGTTGTCAAAATGACCAGATTTATTGTAATTTTCAACTTTGTTAATACTATTTGTGTGCTGAGGAAGCGGCCATGTTGGTGTTGGTGACATGTTGAGCGACACGATGTAGTTCAGATATTTTACATTATTTATGACTTTATTGACTCGAAAAATTATCGTTTTAATTCACATTAAAATTCAACATCATATGTGTAGTCCCTGACAGTTCAAACAATTTTTTTTTTCTGAAATAAGGTCCCGTGAGGGATAGTGCTGCTCTTAATTTGATTAGCATTAGCATCGCTGTGCCTGTCTGTGTGTGTTGGTGAGTTTGTGTGTCTGTGTGTGTGATCATGTCAGTCGAGAGTGTAATCTGAGGGATAACGCGCTGCTTATCCGGCTGATCCCCCCACCTCCCCGGGTTCTGACAGGTTGACACCCATCATTCTTCACATTAACTTTGCCTAATTGGCAGGTAATTCCCCTCTCCCCTACTGTCCCTCTACTGTCCCTCTTTTGTCCTTGTACTCAGCCCCTACTGTCTGGGTCTTTATCCACCAATCTAACCAGGAACCCTGCAGACAGTGAGCCCCTCAGCAGGACTTCTTGTCCAGGCTCAGAGTCCTGGTAGGCCCTGTCACTGTAACCTGGGGATGTGAAGTTGGGAGCTTCCTCTGTGATGTGACCCCCATGCTGGGAGGCTCTCTACGGGGCTGACAGGAGAGCCGGCCCCAAATAAACTCAACCTGTCAGCATCTGATGCCCACCCACCCCAGATTGGTTTCCAAGTATCTTTAAATGAGATGGAATTGGTGTTGTCAACCAATGATCCTAAGATCTTAAGGGTTATTTTCAAGAGCGAGACTACTAAATGTTTCCACAAACCTCATGATAATATAGAAAATCAAACAAGCACCATCTGTTTAACACCAACAAACAGATGTTCATCTCCCTTTTTTATACTAAAACACACTTTAATACACTCAAACCCCAAATCTTCAACAATAAAAGTAATTCCCGTTCGTTTTCACTAGTCCTGAATCTCAGTCACACAGACACACACACACACACACACACTCCAGCTGTACTGTAGCTCTCGTCCTGCCCTGACAGTGATTGACAGGTGTTTGCAGAGCCACTCCGCAAAGTCAGACATGAGACATATGGGAGTCCCGCCCTCCTGTCATGTCCACCTTCCCATGAGTCCTTTGTGGCTGAGGTGGAGGTGGCAGGAGCAGTCAGGAGCTTGTCAGAGCGACAGGAACTCCCTCGCACCCACAGACAGCTTCCCTCTCTCTTACAGGAACAACCCTCATACACTCTCGCTGTCGACCCCCCGGCGTGTGTGTCAGCTGTCATTAACTTCCCAGACTTCCAGTGAGCAGGGGGAGCTTCCCCTCGCTCCCGCCCCTCGCTCCCGCCCCCCTCACAGGTGACTCTCACTGGGTGCTCCATGCCGGGAATGCCAGCCTCTCAGCTGGAAGTCTCCATCCTGTAAACACAGGCAGCCAGGAGGCCAGAAAAACAAAAGTTAGAGAGAGAATTTGTCTATATGTTTGTTTAGAACTATAGTAGAATATGTGCATGTTAATTTGTGCATGCATGTACTGTATAATGTTAATATTGTAAGTATCCGTACAGAGCGCATATAATATTTTGGCATTTGCCTCTTGCCTATCTGTATATAAGTAGATTAACATGGTAGGGTTTTTTTATTTTGTGTGTGTGTGTGTTTATGAGTGTGTGTGTGTGTGTGTGGTGGGGGGGAGCATGCGTGGAATGTGTGTGTGATATAAAGGCTCTCTCCTCACGCCACAATGGTGTCTTTGACAGGCGGGAGAAGGGAAGGCTTTGTTTGGTGACACCACACAGTGTTGTGAATGCCCGACATAGCTGCCATTCCTCTCTCTATGCCCTCCGCCAGGCTGCTGGCTTATCAGGGATTCCTCTCCTTTCTATCTGCCCACGCACACCCCTCACTATAGTGTGTGTCTCTGTATGTGTAAGTGAGGAAAAGAGTTTGTGAAGCACAGTTGCTAACACCAAGGAAAATGCAAATGAGCCCCGGGAGGAGAATAGAGCCTCTGTTCGGTGACATATTTCTCCAGAAGTGGACCACTTTGGCTGCCACAGTTTTGAAACATCTCAAGTAGCTGGCTAACATGGATTTGATTTCGATTCTGGACGAAACAGCTTATCATGTAACAGTATAAAACATGCTAAAACACACTTAATGACTTCCTAACTCAGGCCACATGTGTACATAAAAGATGCAAATCACAATAAACGCAAGGCCATGGAAAGATATTCACATACTGTGTATGTTTGTTTTGTCACTGCCACCAGTTCCAGAATCATTAAATGTTCCACTTTTCACATATTTTCGTAATTTATTCAATTACTGTCCAACACATCACCTGGTTAACCACTTTATCAACCTTTTTTTTTAACTTAAAACCTCCGTATTCATCTTTTTTTAAAATCCTCACAATGTCTGTGAAAGGCAGCTGTAGGTTGAGGATAGGGCGAGAGGTTGAGGTCATTGCAAATAACTATGTAACAGCATGCAAACTCCGACATGCGACAAGTACGTCCATTATCCCTGACCTCCACGCCTCTACTTTCCACATTGCAGCTAAGGGACATACCTAATTCCTGCATTGAATAAAAGAATAAAGTCACCCAAAAATGTCCACAAAACATTTCTGGAGCTTCACACCAAAACAGTGTTGCAGGATTCTCCGAAATGACTGAAGTAGATAAAATGTCTCCATGGCGCTCGTCCAGTATATTTCAAGTTTCAAGTACAGAGATCCCAAATTGATCTGAAAGACCTTATTTACACCGTTGACACGCAGACGAGCCCATGCATCCACTTCAGATGGGGTCCAAGTTAATGCTTTTAGTTTAGCAGTATAGTGAAGATTTTTCCTTAAGACTCTGGGCTTCTGCACACTTGCTGTGAAGCTTCAGAGAGTTCTTGTGAACCATGAAGCGAACTAGGATTGTGTAATCAGATTAAGTAACTATAATTGGCACAATTTACATTTGACAAAATATGTACTTATTAGTTGGGTTGTCAGTTATTTCTTGATTAAAAAAAAACATGGTAGTTTTAAAATAATGACATTTTTTCATGGTAACTAATGCTCTACTAACTCATTTAAAGGGACAAGTGCTCCACTTTGTGCTGGACCTGGCGCTGAGTCAAGATGGAAGGTTAAAGCAGCAGCAGTCTTTCCATTCCTGTCAATATCGTCATTATTTCGACTTCGAAAATGTGCAGCACAAGAATGTCTATGCCCAGTGCAATGTGTGCAAGACAAAAATAAAGTTATTGTCATCCGCGAAGACCAGAACATTAATTTCATACTGGGTTTGGATGTGGTTTTCTCTCATTAAACTTGATTAGAATGTGGTTTCGGAGGGACCTTGAGCTAGTCGCTTCACTCAGAGAACCATGGTTACACAAGTAACATTTCGGTCATCATGCCTGCCATCAACGGACTTGTTTAACATCCAGGACACACCGACCTCTTGGGCTGGTGGGCAGCTGTGGCTGTTGCTGTTTTTTGGCCAAACCAATAATTGAGTCAAACACATGAAAGCAAGTTCATGAAACATCATCGTGATTGAAGAAAAGGTAGTTATTGTGCAAGCCAGAGCTCCTCAGGCTGGTTGTTCCAGGGTTTATACTTTTTTCCATTCTCTAATCCTCCTCTGTCATCATTCTGTTTGTCTCATAGTTACACTGTGAACTAGTATGCTGGTGAAAAGCTCGTTCCTCTCTCTGGTCTCTGTAATCATACAGGTTCTTCCAGCTTTCACGCTAACACAGCATTTGCCAAGAGGCCTGATACCCAAATGAAAGTAGGTATGGTGCCCACATGTGAGAAAATTAGGAATTCAATGCACATAAACTCATTTGCACACACACTTACACACAGCTGTTTCTGTGTATGGTGAATGCCAGGGTGTTGTGTGTTTGGTGTGTTTATATGAGCTTTGATGGGCCTTGCAGAGGCTTGGCAGCAACGACCCGTTTAAATTAGACCAATACACTTGTTTGTTCAATACTGTCCCTTATAGGCATAATCAGTGTTTTCATTCACATACAATTCAGACACTGTTTGAAATTTAGATGAAAAGTAAACATGGAGAACCTCGGGTTGAAGGAGGGTGTCCCATTGGGAGACATCTTGATGACATTCGCAATAATTGGGATATGTGGAAGGGTGTGAAATAACCTCCCTGAGACCTTGAAGCCAATTCTTATCGAGGGAGTAGGAGCTTGGATTTCATCTTATCACCATCTGGTGTTGAGATGGATCCGATTGAAGGGGAGGCTGTCAAACAGGCTAGGTGTACACCAAACATTAGTGTTGGGGCCTTGCTAGAAAAACACCTGTATCTGAACAACCTTTCTTATATATGGACAGAGGTTGGGGACATGGACTCAGTGATGGCTGGTCGAAGATGTCAGGAAGAAGAAATTAGCCCTTTAAGTCGTGGCAACTCTGGCAACTCCACAGTTCATCAGAGAGGCACTGACAGGCCAAAGAGGTGATGAGAGGAAATAAAACCAGGGATTTGGAAAGGTTATGGTTTTTTGACTTGAATAGGTTTTGGAAATCAAGTTGGGGGGGTCATAAAGAAAGTAGATGGCACCCAAGCTGTTCTAGAAAAGATCCAATGGCCTTGTGTAGGGATGTTGTGAGAAAATGTACGGGGTTCTTTGAGGAACTCATGAAGTCAAATGAAGAAGATGAGGCAAATAAGATGATGGAAGATTCTCCATTTCCATGTTTGCAGATGTTCAGAGTAAAAAATACTACAACGTTAAAATCCAGCACATTGCATTGCATAGAATTATTGTCATTACACATTTTATGCCTACAAACTATAAAAGTTATTGCGTGAAAAGTTTTGATGGATGATGTTTGGACCCAAAAGGACCTACAGTTAGATGGTGAAGGACTGACAATGACTGAGATAACAGGAAATGTTCAATGTAGATGTAAAAAATTATGATGAAGCTGTTGACTTGAAAAATCGTGGCTACAATTACATTATTCTTGCTCAACAATGATAAAGCGAACAACAGAACTCTGCAATTGATGTTACAAATGTACCAGGTATGAGCACTTGCATATTCCGATCAAAATCTGGCCCATGCTCGACTTTTAGTCAGAAATATTTCAAATCAGGAACCCCACTGTGTCAACACAGGGGGTCTCAATTAAAATATCCATTCATTAAACAACCAATAATTGTTATAAAGCAACTAATGTCTAAATAAGGATGTATTGTATCTTTAGCTGTATCCCCTTGTTGTTAGGTTGACAGCCAGTGTGACATTTTGAGCAGCTATCACTGAAACGTACAAACAGCGATGGTCAAGTGGGACTATCTAACAGTTTTCCTGATTGAAAACAAAATAGTCAAGGACAATCTTAGAAATAGGCTCATTCTTGTAAACACCCTCTGCTTTTACAGCCTGGGTTAAAACTTTTCAATAAAATAAGAGTATTTTTGTGCTTAGCAACAGACATAACTAATGAATGGGCTATTAAGGAAATGATCAAAGGGCCAGAATGAGGTTGCCGCACGCAGCTCACAGGCCTCCGGTTGAATAGGTCTGCATGACGATATCAAAGCTTACGAGAGGTCTCCAGCGGTTTTCGGGCAGATAGCTGTAAGTGTGAAGTTTGAAATGCAGCCAAGAAAGTATCACATTTTCAAGAACTGTGCAGCATGTAATCACAGATATTTAATGTTGTTATTATAGTCTTGACATAAAATATGTGAGGAATTTCTTATCTGATTCCCAAATCGCAAGTCAAGGTTTGTGGTAATACAGTGTTAATCTCAAACATCACGATGCACAAACCAGGACTTTCAAGCTTATAGACCATTGCAGTTTAAAGAGCAAATGTCTCTCTCTCTCTCTCTCTCTCTCTCAAACGTCCTTTTCCTCAAGCCATTTTTCTGCGTTTCCAGTTGTTTTTATCAAAACATTATCAGTAGTCGGCCATCTTTCGCCGCTATGTGGGAGGTTTGAGTTATTCTCGTCACTTTCCTAACACTGTGCCTTTAGGGAACAATTAGGTTGCTTTTATGTTGTTTGTAGCTTATTTCATCACACTCCTCCACTGGTCCTCCTTTTGAGACTGAAATACACACACACACACTCACACGAACACGCACACACACACACACACACACACACACACACACACACTTGCACACAAATAGATGATAATATGAACACACATGGTCCATTAACTCTATCTCCCAGGAGCCTCCTGCAGTTGAATCGCAGCCATTCTATCAGACTCATCAGCACTGTTGTGGGAATAATGTTGGCAAAAAAAAAAAGAGCCTTTCCATTGGCCTCTTTTTCTATCTTAACACACACACGACATCTATGAACAGTGTGTGACATGTAGATTATTTGCTTCCATCTGTACTGTATATGTTTCTTTTAGCAGAATTCCAAACGATTCATTCATATTTATGTGCGCGCGAGCGGTCTGCCTGTGCATGATTTAGGGTGCAAAAGAAGTCGGAAGGCGGTGAAAGCAGAGAGCCAGTTTTGTGAGGTGTGTTTTGAAGCCCGCCCGTCCGTGTTTGCGCGTGCACGTGCGAGCGTGTTGTCTATTGGCAGACTTGCTTGCTCCCACGTCCCTGAGAATGAGGCCGATCAGATTGGACAGACAGTTTATTTCCAAACACAAGCGTCTGGCCTGCTGCCTCACACACATTCCAATACTTCCAGACAGACTTTCAGAAGCGGGAATTAAAAGGCATCTGAGTTGTTAAAACATGACATTCCCAAAAAAGGGCTGCTGGGCCCAGAGACTAGCAAGAAACATCCCACATGACTCAACGCTGCAGGAATGACAGCACCGCCAGGGTCGCTGATGGAGGTCCTCTCGTAGATATAGTCTCTCTATTACCCTTCTCCCTCTATTTCTGTCCTTCGGCCTCTCTGTCATCGTGCTCTCTCACATATTAGATCATCTTTAACTGAAATATTTCTTGTTTTTGATTATTCTGCTGCAGCCTCGCTCAGGGGCATCTCAACAGTTTACGCACTCAATCATTTTAGAACATTTTCCTAGCATTAAATTGGTCCAATTTAAAGATATTTAACATCATCGTACAAGAAATATTGTGTTTGTATCAACCTTCAAAACCCCTATTGCGGAAACACACATAGTAAGAGGAACTTTGTGTGTATTGTGAGTGGGCGTCGAGGTCAAACATCACAATCAGGGACTGCGTTAATGTATTCATCTCCTATAGCGCGTCAGGCGGCTGTCTGTTTAACAGTGGGTCAATTCATCCTGCCAGCGAATGGGGGGCTTTGACGCAACTGAAGTGACCGTGTCAAAGTTTTAGAGGGGTCTGATCAACTTCCAGTCATGTCCGGTGTGTCACTGGGTTCATTAGAAGTACCATGACGAGAAAATATCTGGATACAACGGAAGCAGGAAACTGGTTTTTATGTATTCTAGCCCGTTGTGGTTATACGACATGATATACACAGGCGGTAAATACTTTGACGCTAATCGAATGAGCTTTGACAAAAAAGACAAAACAGGCACTACCATGTTATGTCACCTTTAGTTGAAAAATGTTTTTGGCTATAAAACATCAGAAATTATCATATTATGTGAATAATTCCTCAGTGTTAAAGAGGTACTCCAGTTCCATAAAGTGAGCAGCTCACATGAGATGCAATTTTAAAAAAGAACGGTCAAAATACACAAGACTGAAGCTGAGATATTCCAATCCCAAGTATAGTTCTACATATTCTAGATCCTACACTTCCCGCAATGTAACTCAATTGTCTCATTTTGTCAGACGCCTCATGTGGTAAGAGTTCATGTGTATTAAAACTCATGCCCCTTTGAAATGCAGGCTTTTCTGTAAACAAGCCGAGACAAACCTGATAAACATCATCAAACAACCCTCGTGACATCATCGGGGTTGATGTTAGCGGCCTTCTCTTCTTTGGGAGGGTTTTCACCGGCTTCAGAGAACGCTGTACTTATTAAGTAATGCACTGTATTAGATTGAAACGGGGTCAAACATTCAGTTAACACAAGTACATAATATTATTATCAGAGGTGGGACTGTACTTAAGTGGATTTTTCAAGTATCTGTGCTTAACTTGATGATCTCTTTTTCTGACGAAATTTTACTTTCACTGCCTACATTTTAATACAAACATCTGTACCTTATACTCACATTAGAATTATTATTTTTGGTGATGCTTTTTTGACCCAAAGTGTCGGTATGTGACGTCCTGGGAATTAGACTCAACAATCCTGGTGCGTTCACGAACAGGTCGGACAAATCCCACTGATCCTACTGTTAAATATAATAGTCTTTGAATTATATTAATCTGGCGTGAGGTTCAGTATAGCTTTGCACAGCAAAGGGATACGAAAAGGATCTGTGCATTGACTTGAGTAAAGAATCCGTGTACTTTTGCCACCTGTGATTATTATCAAAAATCTTCTTCTTAATATAAAAACTTATAAAACACTGCGGTGTCCAGAGCCTCCTCTATCCACAATACACCTCCCTCTATGTGATCTGGCTTTAACAAGGTAAAATTAATATAGTATAACGGCCTTAATTTAGATTGAGCCCGTCAACGTACTAAATGAAAAAGAGAAGAACTGCCCATAAAATTTTGCACTTGAACCGTACATCTTGCATAAATGTCATCTAATGTGCCTATAATTTTGGCCAATCTTAAGATTTAAAACATATTCTAAATTAGATGTGAAATGGATTTCATGCCTGGAGAGGGGGGAAAAAAATTGGGATTTGGAAATTTAGGTGATTGAAAATGAGGGCAAAGACTCAAGAGTCCGTATGATCTGCTTCACGTTGTGCTGGAGATGTTCTTCTTAAGCGACTGGGCAAACTCAACAACTTAGAGAGAGGGAGAATCAAACATCTCTACAGCTAAAAGGATTGGACAGAGAAAGAGAGAGAAATTAAAGCATCTGTCTTTTCCATAAAGTCAACGAATAAGAAATCTTATGCAT
The DNA here is from genome assembly GCA_039737535.1 of Lagodon rhomboides. Taxonomy (NCBI): domain Eukaryota; kingdom Metazoa; phylum Chordata; class Actinopteri; order Spariformes; family Sparidae; genus Lagodon; species Lagodon rhomboides. The sequence goes on from CM077790.1 coordinate 23,490,301, forward strand.
GTTTATGCGACAGCATGCACATTTTAACTGTGTACTACCGGGAGAATAACACAAGGTGATCGCTCTGCAACACTTCATCTCACCTACTTTGCTACAATCAGGAAAAATCCCATTTAATATTTCAGCACCAGAACAATTAGACTAATCTAAAAGTCTGATTAAACTATGAATCTGCTGAATAATTAAAGCGCTTTCCTTCTATTCGGAGGGTTTAGAGGGGGCTTCCCAGGAACAGGATTTACTCTACTCCCTGTTTCCAGCGGCCCCAAAGGCCTTGTACAGTATGTAAGGGGTAAACATTAAAATATTCATGTATCAATTAAATCTGTAGAAATGAATCTAATAAATATAACCTGACAAAGCTATTACAGGCTCTTAAACATGAGAAGTTATTATGAGGATAAATCCTGCAGGGCATTGGTGGCAATGCTGATTTCATGAGTTGTTCTGACTGATACAAATCTGAAGCGCTGGACTGGAGAACCAGTTCCTCTAACTATTTAAATCAAGTGCCTTGTGGTGCAATTTAGCGCTAAACCAAACAACATAATTCAACTATTGAACAAATGGGCCGCTTCAGTTTGAGTGTGTCATTCACTACAGTATACAGGTGTGCCGTCAAGTATCGAGGCTCACTCACTGTGTAAAGCGTGTCGTGTTTTGATTAGCATAATCATCTGTGAGTGCTCTCTTAATTGACCTTATGATACCTTAATTCATCAGGTGCATCACTGGAGATGACTCTGAAGTGCTAATGATGGCACCGTCAAATCAAAATGTCAGCCCAGATGTTTAAGGCGTTTTAGTACAGTAGTAGTAGTAGTAGTATGGGACTATTTGACCATTTGTGTTTGCTTAAGGTGAAATACAGCATTTTGGGGGAAAACTAGAATATGAATCCATTACAAAACATATTTATATTTGTACATAAAATACAATCGAGAGCACATTTTAGAGTGTAAACATCACAAACTTTAATTTAGTGGTAGTAGACCAATTTCATTTATTTTAAGCCAACATGGAACTGCTTTCAGTTCACGCAATTATTTTAGAACCGATCAGAGCTTTTTGACCAAAAGCTGGTTCCTGGCTGGAACCTAGCCCGTTTTCCTGGACCTGAAGTGCAGGACAAAGTGTGCTTGTGATGTTCTCTGAGCAGAACACCACAGTGCTGCCTTTAAGGTAACTGCTCTGAATGACCCTTCACATCTGGGAAAAGTGTGGGCATAGATAACTGTCTCAGAGACGAGATAAAAGCCTTATTTCTAATTCATCAAATTTTTCATCACAGGCCAAAATTGCCCCGTTATACTTAGGCATCGATCTAACCCTAAGGTGTCTATTAGGCGTTTACATTTTTACAGGCTTATCCCTTCAATGTTTCAAAAAATATATTTCTAATATGGAAAAAGCCCGTAAAAGTTCCCCGCCTGCCCTGGGACACAGCGTCCTGTCCGGGCTCTGAGGCAGCTTAATTGCTCCGGGGGCCCCCTCTGAACCCCAGATCCGTCTTTACAGCTTGCATTAGCATACATAATACTGCTCTGTGGACTCAAAGAGTCATGCCAATTGAAATGCAATCATTTTCACAGCAGAGCACCGCCATCACCACTTTAATTGAGTGTGAGAGAGCTCGCCTGTGTGTGTGTGTGTGTGCATGGCTCTGTGTCACGAGACAGGGGATAATTGCTTTTGCAATACAACACAGCAATATGTTGTTAATTCAATGATGGGACTTGATTGCTTTTGTCTAGTTGTTTCCCCTGGGCTGGCTCATGTGTTTGTGATGTTTGTCAGAAAACAGAAGGTGCAGACGATAACTGTCGGCCCCATCCCTTTAGACTTACTGTGCTGTATCTGTACCAGTTTCTACACACACACACAAACACACACACACGCTCACAACAAAAATAATTTTAGCTGCATGCAGGGTCTATAAACTCTGCTCAATAAAGAGGAGATATGCCCTTGATATAAATGTCCCACTGTTCAGGGACAACCCACTTCAATTATGTTATCATTATCTGTGAATTGCTTTTGTCAAATTACAAACTGGGAAAACAGAGACGTGGCTACATATTAGACTCTAAGATGCCCTGTCTGCTCTTTACATCTCTACAGTCCCTGAGTGCTGTTTTAGTTACAGTATAGCAACAGGATAGTAGCATGCAGAGCTACAGATATTACCCCCCATGCATACACAAACACACGTCACATGTCGCCAAGACCTTTGAGAGGCTGAGGCCGAGGGGTGCCATCATTTTCCTGACCCACCGGACGATCTCACACCTGGAGAAACAACGGAGCACTGTAATAGTCATGTTCTTCGACTTCTCCAGAGCTTTTAATACAATCCAGTCCTGCCTTCAAGGGATAAGCTACAGGGGTTGACCCCTGATGCTGCATCCTGACTCATGGGCTAACTCACTGGCCAGCCACAGGACGGCCCTGCCTCTGAGGTGATTACCAACACTGGCGCACCTCAAGGAACAGCACTGGTGCCATTTCTCTTCACTCTCCACACCTCAGACGAAGGCTTTAACTTTGTCTCCTTCAGACGACGAGAAGGAGTACAGAAGCCAAAAGCCAAAAGGCTGCTGGAGGACGCCCGGAGGAATATGAGGCCCCCTGTTCTTTAATCGATCAAAGGAGGAAGCAGAGCACGTGGACCACCACAGACACCTTTCCATCCATATCAGCAAAAGACTTCCTGAGATCCTTCAATATGTGCAGCCAGCTCCCGAAGACCCTCCACCAGTCCGTGGTAGCCAGTGCCTTTTCCTTTGCCATGTTATTAGCTGTGCTGGGGTCGCGGCATGGCGGCTGGACAGGCCAGCAGGCCCATCAAGCCGGTGAGGAAGGCCAGCTGTTGGACTGCGCTGGAAGTGAAGAGTCTGGAGGCCGTGGCAGAGAGGAGGATGACGGACAAGATCAAACCACTCCAGATAAGCACACTTATCCTCTCCATGACGAGCCGAGGCAGATAGACAGCTTTTCTCAGATCATCCCACCCAGGTCCAACGCAGAGCACTCCAGGCTCTCCTTTGTACAACATACGGACTCAAGTGTCAACTACACTCGGGACACTCACACTACTCTCCCTCTCTATCACTTCCCCTACTGGACTGATTATAGATCTCTCTATGTAGATATATTCTGTTATATGTTATACTATACTTATCATCTATTCTGTGTTATAATACTCTATATTATGTTATATTATATTACCACCTTTCACCTTATCTAATATCCCATGCTATATAAAATGTATCATCTAATACTATATAATACTGTGTTATGTGAATATGTCAGTGATTTTCATCATATTCTGTATTATATTTATATTACATCTCTACTTTAATACACACAAAAAAACCTTGTGCCAGTACTGTTATCATAGACATGTTGACGCTCCTCGTATTAATCATAAAACTAATTCTCATTCTACTCTTATTTCAATTCTATATACCTGTTATTATTATTTATTTTTCAAGTTTCTCTATGTGTCCGTAGTTTTGCCATCCTTTTGCTTCTGCAGCAGCTGAATTTCAGTAGACTTCTGGTTTATCTTGTTTTATACACAAAAACAGGGCTGTATATCTACACTGGTAAGAACTTAATTTTGACTACATGGCCTATAACTTTAACCTTGACCGTGAATTTAAGCAATACCCTAACTTCTGACCTGATCATAATTACCAAAGCATATACACACGGACACAAACACACACACCAAATGTGCTGCTGATGGGCCGACACTGTCTCCTTTTGGCACAAATGAACGGCAACTCTCTGAAGGAGGGACTTACTGTAGCTGACCAATTAACAGAACAGAACAGTAATTTCCATATTAAGTGGACAGAGCAAATAGCTCTCTAATGAAGATCAGTGTTAGTAAGCTTGCCGGCTAATTTCTCTCAACGTCAGCAAAAGCCTGCAGGGACAAAATGATTGAATCAGGAGAAAATGTATCAATTGCATTAGCCGCTAATTAGCCAAACAGAGAGAGAGGGCATTAATCTTAAAGCCTAGTTGTAGAGTCTCTGAGTCTAAAGCAAACTTGGCACCGCTTGCCAAACATAATGGCTAAATGCTGTGGGCTCGAGAGGAACTCAGGGTGCCAGCAAGGTTAATCTGTGGATAAAGACTCACGTAATGTCTTTATTTTATCACTATAGCTCTGTAAAGTGAGGTCGTGGTACAATATTTTAAAAATAACAACAGTTTTATAGTTAGAATATTAAAATAACATTACCAAGGAATTGCTGTGATTGGAGATTATTTGTATTCTTTTGAATGGACATCAGCAGCTCAGGGGCCCTGTAATAGTTGTTTACTTTATTCATTACGCATACGAATCTGTCTGCAGTTACCTTGTTGTGCTTTATGGCATATTAACTGTGCCCAGTAATACCACAAAAATGACAGTTTTGTTGTAATATGTAGATGACTAAATCTTCAGTAAATCAAGAGAGGCTTACATGTAGAAAAAACACAGATGTGGATCAGTCTTGTAGGTGAAGGTAAAATAATATGGGGACAGACTTCAATGATTGCAAATTTCAACAATAAGCTAGAGACTGGGGTCGCAAGCGCTGCACAAAAACCAAGCCAGCAGAGCAGACAGTAGTGTGAGAGCCTGATTCTCTTGTCTGTAGTGGGGCACTGACACCCTGTGGCTGACTGGGGTAACAACAAATCGACTTGATGGGAAGACACTATATTCACCAGCCTCAGAACAAAAAAGGAGAACTTTTTTGTTAATTCATTAAACTCAACCAAATGCCAATTTTGGACCAGATGAAATCAAACGATAGTCCTTTTTCATCTAAAAAAAATAATAATAAAAAAGCAGCATGCTGTAGTTTCTTGAGGGTAATTAAGTTCACATTTTTCAAAATATATGACAAGTACAGTCAACATTTTTGTTTGTTAGTTTGCTTGTTTGTTTTTTAAAATTTTAAATCTGTTAACTGTGTTGTGATGATTGATTAATTGATATGCATTCCTTATAATTTTGTATAGACACAACATCTACAGTATCTCCTTGCCACCACCAGGGGGCACCAAAGCCTAACACGTGTAAATCTGAAGGCCTTCACTAACTGTCTTCAATATGTATCTGTGCACACAAAAACAGACGAGACTCCTTGTGTTGTCTTGATTGACTGTGCTGTAGGTTATAGCCCGCTTTACCGATCAGAACATACTTGACTAATGATCAACTCGGCTTTATTTTTCTATTGTTTATTGTCAAGTCTTTATGAATTTACAAAAAAACCCCTAATTTTTCAAGCCTTTGGCAAAATGAGAAAATTATCTGTTTCAACATTTGAGACTGTCTCAGCAGCAATAGATTATCAGTATTTAATTTTTATTTAATTTGACTTTTATTTGGCTTTCTCCCACGTCATGGCCTTTAAATAAGGCTAAACCATTATTTCCTTGAAGTGAAAAAAAGCACAAGTCTCGCCCTATAAGACATGTTGTCTTCACTTTATGAGTAAATGGTTCAAAGGCGGCAAACACGTTTTTGATGCTAATGGGTGATGAAGCGTTCAAAAACCAATAAGAATGAGCTCACCCACGTATCTCTCCATTGCCTTAAGCAGGCTGTGTGCTGCATAATGTACTGCACTTCGGTCCGAATTTCCTGCACAGTCCTGCGGACGTGACGTCAGGTTACGCTGAATGCACGTCCTCGATTGCTTGGATACAGGAAGAAGACACGTGAGGTGGACCCAAACTAGTCTTTGGTTAGTAATGGATTCTGCTACGGCCAGAAAACGACCCACCACCACACAAAGTCCACTAAAAAGTCATACTAAGAAGAAAATGAAGGTTTTATCAGCGGCAAGTCGAGAGTCGAAATGAAATTACAACCAAAGCCGGCCGGCACCAGAATAAACATTGGATACGCATTCGACTCATGGAGGCAGCTTCAACTTGAACTGGGACTGAGAACAGATGCTGACATGGCTCATTTCCTAGTGAACAGGTAAGTAAACATCACAGGTCATGTTTAGAGCTTGATTTGAAAATCATTTGAGATCACCGAGGACTCGGAGTGACCTAACGTACAAAGTAGCGTTAGCTGCTAACATGTAGCTTAGTCCACCGCTGTGTAACACTGAATAGTTACAGACTGCGCATTTTCCACGGCCCTTTAGTCTGAAACCGAATAGTTAGAAATATGTCCCTTTTATATATGGGACCGAAAGCCCAACCTGTTATCCGGGAGGTGACGTTAGCAGCTGGCTGTAGCCACAGGCTAACGGTTTGTTTGTGTCTGTGTAGTAACATTAGCCGCTAACACACAGCAGTCCCGTATCAGAGACAATGTTTTTGTCCCCCAATATGCCGTCTTTGCTTTCGCCTGTGCCTTTTAGACTCGCCACGCTTGTGTGTCCTACACACAGCGAGCCGGCTTCCCGACTGCTCCGTGTGTAGGGGATAAGGCTATCCCTTCAAAGGCTCCTTCAAATGCCGCTCACAAATGCGGCCTCCTTTTATCTCTCAGCACCGCTGCTATAATTCGCGGCCTCACATCTTGGGGATTCTTTGCCCGCCCGAAAAAGAAAGAAAGAATGAAGAAATTGGCGACATCAACTGGCGCAGATCTCGCATTTAAATGTAAGTATTGGGTTTATACTCGGTTTTTACTAAACATCCATCGTCAGATATGTTAAACTTCAAGGGTAAAATACGTGACGCTGGTAATGCTCAGCTTGATGCCTCTGGAAGTAAAGCCTTAAAAACTTTCACTTTAAAACGTGAGACATTCAGAGGTTGACTTATATCTTATTGTGACTGTTGAGATGTATAGACTATTTGTACTTCATGTACATAAATGGAGCAAGATGAACAGATTTAGATCAGGCTGTGATCCCTGCTTTACCTCCAGACTGTAAAACTTTAAAGTCTAGTTAAACATTTTAATTGAATAAAGAGCTAAGTTTAGGATTGTCCTTATGATGATTATATTTTTGCTGTTTTAGAGCCCTTTTGTCTGTTGACATAACACAAAATGTCTTTTACATTTCATTTTGGTTTAATGAGCAAACAGAGCTTCATCACTGTCCGAGGTCAGACGACCGTTTTGTTCACAGGAGCGAAACGTTCGTTACATAATAAATAATAAATAATAAATAAATAATCGCCTATCTCTCAGTCCTGATGTCACGTTCTGTAAATCTCTGCATCCCTGTGTTAATGTGATCTTGTGTTTACCTTTTCTCTTGCTTCCCTCTGTGTTCAGAACAGTTCTGGAAACAATGGGCCTGCAGGAGAAGGTCCAGCCCCAGTAGGCCAAAAACAAGTGGGACCATTTAAAGAACAAGTACAAAGTAGGTGCGGGTTTGAATGATGATGTGGAAACTAAATTATTAGTGTTTTACCCATGCAAGTTAATAATTTGCTGAAAATTGATGACGGAGGAGGATTAAAAAGGAAATCAGGAATTCCTGTAGCTCAAACATATTTGACAGTCAAACTTTACTCTTCTTGTCACTTTCGCGGACCTGGGCTGCATGAATAGTGACGTAAGGGTAAGGGCAGGAACATCTGGTGACGCAACCAGGAAATGCCCTGAAGGCTAGACTATCCCATTTAACAACGGTTGACGGGGCCTCGCAAAGGCCGGGTCCTTTGAAGGATGCAGACCCTGAATTGGGACACAGCCAGTGTCACAGCATCAGCTGCACTGCTGTGAAGAGTTCATGCATGCTCCAGCGCCAGCTTGGCTGATGGCTGCAGTTACCCTAATGGCGGTCGTGTCACTATTGAGTCTTATTTCTTGATCCTGCCCCATGTCCCTTTAAATGATTATATTTAGATTGGTTTCATTTAGATTTGGTCTAATTTGGTTCAGTTTAATTTAATGAAATATTAAGTTGACCTGTGTGTAAATGTGCTCTCACTTGTGACAGTGAGCCTTAGTTTGTGTTGCTAGGCAAACCTTTCAGTTTAAGCAGGTAATGTGATGGGCAGTAATGACAGCCAATAAAAGACGCTGTAAGTGGCACGTGATGTGTGTGAGAGAAGCTTCCAATACAGTTTTTTCAAGTCATTAGCAGGACTGATGTCTCACAGAGTGTATTCCTCCTTATTTATTTTTGCGGTCTATCATTGGGTGTGCACATAGAACTACTGAGCTATCCAACTCTGCTAACATTATTTCAAATGTTTGCCTTTGCGTGGTCTCCCCTTTTGTTGCAACCTTCTGAGCCGGGTTGTAACAACTGGAACTATAGAAAGCCTCCACTAGTTGTAAGAAAAATCCTGTTTTGCAGTGTTGTATGAATTACCAAAAACTCATGCTTGATTAAAAGCTTCCAGGTCATGTGACCCATGGACTCAAAATCAGTGCCGAACGGTCTTCCTATACTGATTGAATGAGACACACATCTTTATATTTGTTTTTTATTGCTTTTTGTATTTTTTTAAATCAACATTTTCAATGAAAAATCAGTTTTTGTTATTTGGGTCAATGTTTGATATGCAGCTTTTTCAATAGCTTCCAGGTCATGTGACCCATCGACTCAAGATCAATGGCGAAATGTCTTCCTATACTAGTTGATTGAGACGCACCTCTATTTATTTGATTGTACTGCTTTTTATACTTTTATTTATTTATTTTTTTTAAAGAAAAATCTGTATCTTCATCATTGGGGTCAATGTATACTCCTCAGTTTTTTCAATAGCTCCCAGGTCATGTGACCCATCGACTCAAAATCAATGCCGAATTGTCTTCCTATACTGGTTGAAGGAGACACATCTCTTTATACTGCTTTTTCTGTTTTTTATTAATATTTTTAAAATAAATTCAGCACTTTTGTCATTAGATTCCATCTATTGTCCGCAGTTTTTTCAATAAATGATATGTTAAAATATGACTTTTGTAATGTGAAAGTCACCCATCTGAATAGTACTTGAGTAAATGTCTTAATGTATCTAATATTAAACTTACTCCAGTATCAAAACTAATGTTATAGTGATGAATGTACTGAAATATCAAAAGAACATGTAAAAATAAAAGATATGGCCCAATCGATAATCAGTCTGGCCAGTTATCACTTGTGGTATTCAGCATGTGGACTGTGCTGACGAAACAAGCCCGTGCAAGGAAGCCAACAGATTTAGCTGAACTTCACCGGTTCTGGAGTGGTAGAGTGGTAAAAAATTCAGCCAGAGTCGTGCAAATAGCTTGTAGATGATAATCAAAAGCACCCAATTGAGGTGAAAATGGCCAAGGGACATTTAACCAAATATTAGAAGTACTGTATGTATATTTTTTATCTTTTGAGATTTGGTCACATTGAATATGAATGCTTTTTGTGACAATGTACTAAGTGTTCCTCTCATTACATCACAGAAAAAATGAGAGCTGTAAAAATCATTGGAACTGAAGACTGCCATGTTATACATTTTCAATGACATGACCAGGACTGTATTATGTCATGTTTCCCACAGAACAGAGATAACAATCTAAATAGACTCTTGCAACATGAAGAATAATATTTATTTTCTATCAAACAGAAATCTTTTCAATGATTGTTTTATCTTTGGTAGGTTAAATCCATACACAATGGGGGTGAGCATGGGTTGGTAAATGAGGAGACACAGTGTAAAGAAACTTCGTACTTTATCCGACAAAAGAGCGGCATCAAACCTGAAACTAGAAAAGTTAAAAATGAGGCTGATAAACAAGCCTGAAGTGGAAACAATCTGAGGTGTGCAGGTGGTGACAGCTTTTTGCCTGCTTTCTTTAGAGGTTTTCAGACAAACGGACAAAATCTTCATGTAAGAGACTAAAATTAGACTAAATGGGATAATAATAGTCACAAGGGCATAAAGCAAGTCAGATAGTTTGTTGAGTACAGAAACTGAACATGCAAGTTTAATTATTATTATTAAGTGGTGGTCACAAAACAATTTGTCAATGACATGTCCACAAATTTTCAAATGAACAATGAGAGAAACTGAGAACATAGTGTTAATAAATGGATACATCCATACAAGAACAGTGATCGTACCTACTCGTCTTGTGTTCATTATGACATTGTAGTGTAAAGGACAGCAGATAGCAACATATCTGTCATAGGCCATGGCTGCTAAACTACAAAACTCAATAGAAGCAGATGTGGAGAGACAACACATCTGCAGAAAACACCATGGCAGGGTCACTTCATGGGTATCTGAAAACATCTGTAACATTACAAGAGGATACACTAAGGTGGTGGCGAAAATTTCATTTGCAAGCAAATTACATAGTAATATATACATCGGCTCATGTAATTTTTTGTCCACAAATATGACCATGATAAGAGCTGCATTATTGACACATATGGAGAGGTACCATGACAGCATTATGCTGAAATACAGGTATTTTAACTCTCCAATATTACCATAGGCTGTCAGCACAAAAGACACAACCTCAGTTGAGTTCTCCATTTCTTTCTTGTATAATGTGGGTGCCACACGGTGAGATTAACCACAAAACTGACTCAGTAATATTCTTGTCTTTTATCCTTTTGAATAAAGCCTCAGCCGGAGATTAACCCTGCATTTAAGTTTTCACTTAATCTTGGTGTTAGGCAACACATTCACATGCTTTTCTTGGTTGTTTGTCCAGAGTACAGAAATAAAGAATCACAAAGAAATCTCATCAGTTTGAATTGTAGTTTCATAATTTTGTCAGACTTTGTCTAAAACTATGTTCCCAACAATGGAACTAAATGTCTTGATACTGAGTGCAACACAACAACAGTATACTCCACCTCTCTGGTCAAAGTGACCAAAGTTAAATGAATTGTGTTCATTAATAATTATAACATCACTTAGTTGGCTATTGGATTATGATGAGAGCTTTTAAAAGGCTTAAAAAATATTTGAAAAATACCTGTTGGAATCTGATTCGCCATTTGATAAATGTCTCTTCAGCCACCTGTAACAAAATGTCAAAATGTAGGCATAAGTAGACAAAGAACAACATTAAGCATACAGTATGTGAACATGAAACAATGAAAATTTACTTTATACACACAACATACAAGATTGCTGGTGTCTCATAGATAGGAAGGCCACCAGGTGGATGCTGCTGCCCTCCCAACTGAACAAGACAAACAACTCCACTGAACTTTATACAGTTCTTATACCATGGTCTGAGGGAATACTCGATTCTGATTGGATGCAGGGTGTACATTAATCCCTGATATATGGACACTTACTAAGTAGTTCCAGTCAAATTGTCTGTTCACCGTCTAAATTAATGCTCTAGCTGGCGTAACCATAGTGACGGGAACGCAGTCAAAGCCTCTGTTTACAATTTATTTCCAACACTGAGTGCAGTCCATCAGTCCTTCAGTGCCTTATCCTCTGAACACCACAGGATGGCGACTGCAACACACAAGCTGCAGAAAGTACACTTCCCCTCTAAACTTACTGATACTTTTTTTTTTATCACATAAGCGAATAATCTCACATCCCGTTCGCTGTTCAGCTCTCTACTTCAGGCTGCGGCCACAGTAACGTTACACACGGCCGATCATTTGTCTGTGAAAATCTTGATATTGATTTGGGGACAATGACATGACTGGTTAGCTAGCTAGTCTTGTTGTTAAACATACTGTCAAATTATATTTACTGTTTGTCAACCGTACACAATGTTATTGACTTTCAATCTTGCTAGCATAGCGTTAGCTTTCTGGATCATCGCTGAGTGGACTAGAATATCTCCTGTTGCCAAGTCGTATCTAAGGTCCGTCCTATTTACTGGAGCGTGAACAACGTTTCCGTTGCATAAGAACCTTACGGGAGGGTAATGATTGTTCCAGGTATTAGCCAAACCCTCAGGCGTTACCAGGGAAACTAAATTATTGCTTGTGAAAAACTGTAACAACTTTATATTTTGATTGTAAAACGCATGAAAATATAAATTAATGGTCTTAATTTATTTTCTTTGGCAAGTGACCATGGTATAAGCGGGATAATGCCCTTCGAGGTGTCCATAATCTGGAATTAATGGACTTTGCGGAGGCAACCGTCCTCCGCTGCGTGTTCTAAGGCCTCTGCATCGTCCTGATTATGGACGCCTTGTTGGGCATTATCCCTTACTTCTACAACGAGTTGGGTCAGGGTCCCCTCGAGGGCCAAGCTGCTGATACGAGCCAGAAAGTTTTCCTATTTCCTTTCATCATATAATAAAAATACTGTCATTAACATAGGGATAGATTTTCATTCATATCACTCCAACAGGAATTTCCCTCCTTGTCAACTGTAATAACAAAGCTTTGTGTAATGAATCCATCTGTGGCACGATCCTGTTTACATGTGACATCAAACTGAATCTAGAGTCAAAAGTTTTGTAGGCCTAGCTCTGCTGATTTCCACACAATGAATGAACCAATACAGAAAAAATAGATTTTTCTTCATTTAAAACAAAACAAAGGTTGCTGACAGTAAAAATCTACAGTCAAACCTTATGCTTTCCAGACTATTTGATGGTTGTGTTAAGTGAAAGTGTTTGCAGTTTTGATCACTGCATCACTTCATTAGTAGAAAGAGTGAAGGTTTGCACATAGGTGGTAAATACGTGTCCCTAGCATGTCCACTCGTCCTGCGACAGCACAATAAAGGAGCTCATGTGGAATTATCTGCGTAAGGAAGTGCACATACAAATGCAAATGCAAGTTAATAATCTTGCGATCTAATTTGCGTGTGTAACGCGAAAGTGAATATTTTCTCGTTTGGTCTGAATGCACCATTAGCTTTCAAGTGCCCCCATGAATACACAATGGTCGTTAGGTCAGCTGACAGTTGAGGAAAGTCCATGACAGTCAGGACTGTCATATTCTTTGCAAAACCTACTTGAAGGTGTCCAATTCCAGAGGAGGCAAAACACCCCCAGACTTGAATCTTCCCACCACAGTTTTTCACTGTGGGTATGAAGTTCTGTGATATCATTCTCTCTCCTATTCGTCTCCTTACATTTAACCTTCTTTTACTGCCAGAAAACTCCAAATTGGATTCATCAGTTAATAGGACAATTTTTCCGGTCATTGGCTGTGAAATACTAATATTTCTACTAAATATTTGTACAAGGCTTGATGTATTGATCCTGATTTTTCTTCATTTAAAACAAAACAAAGGTTGCTTAGGGTAAAAATCTGCACTCAGTCCCTTCCCTATGCTTTCCAGATTAAGTGATGGTTGTGTTAAGTGAATGTGTTTGCAGTTTTGATCACTGCATCATTTCATTAGTAGCAAGAGTGAAGGTTTGCACATGGACGGTAAATACATATCCTTAGCATACCCACTCGTCCCGAGACAGCACAACAAAGGAACTCATGTGTATGGGGCGCTGATTGATAAAGTTGCGCATGCTAAGATAAACAACAACTTTTCGCTACATTAAGCAACAAACCACATTTAAAAAACATATGTGAATTGTTTACTGTTAATGTTGAATGTTAAATCTAAATATTAAATGTTCAATCTAAATCTAAATTTTAAATGTTAAATCCAAATATTAAATGTTGACTCTAAATCTAAATGTTAAATATAAATCTAAAAGTTAAATCTAAATGTTGAATCTAATGTTGAAAATGTATGTCAAGGGTTAAACTAAATATTTGGCTAATATGCAAATTCACACTGCCTGTCACAGGAAGGTACCAGAATAAAAACTCATTGACACGAACAAGCATTATCCACGTTCCTCTTCTGGTAGTCAGACAGAGTGATTGCGCTGCACTGTTAGTCACGTCTCCTCACCATGCTCTCATGTTGCCTGTCAGCATGTCCAGCAACTTAGCACCACCACAGCACTCAGTGTAAGTCTGTGGTGGATGCTGGATCTGTCGCTGTAACTTTAGGTTGAGAAATTAACCCCGGTTCTCTAAAACATGAATGAGGTATCTCACTAGGGGACACGCTCCCTAAAGGCCGGCACACATCGGCTAAAACGTCGGACGTCTGAAGCGTTAGGAGATAGTCGGACGAGTTCGGCAGCTACTCTGTTTGGTGTGTTCAGCTGTGTCGGAGCTGCGCGGAAGATGAACATGCGAAGTCGGCCGTCTGAGGTTGGACACCGTCGGATACTCTGAGTGGTTGTTAGCTAGCTGTTCAGTGACCATTCTGATTGGCGGTGTGCCAGCGAATCAGCGCGGCGTGTGGGAGGGGTGGCGGAAGTGACGATGATAAACAAACCACATAAACAGAGACAGCACAGAGTTACAAACAACACTTCACCGTTATTTTGGGGATAAACCAGCGTATTTTTGAAAGCCATGGCTGTGTGGACCCAGGACTTTGAGGAGCAGCTGTAATACCGTAATACGACATCACGCAAGTAATGCCCAGCCAACACTGTGTGTGCTTTGTTTTGATCAGCTACGGTCTGCACTCCGCTCCGTCATTTCTTGTTTTTATGTTTTGGGGGACTAGCGCCACCCGATGTTTAGGAGACTTACTGCATTTCGCGCAGGCGCAGAACGTACACGCTACTGTGTATCCAGGGCGGTGTGTTTCAATGCAACTTTTCTGCCGAACGGGTCAGACAGGAGGCAACAAGTGGTCGGATAAGGAAGTTGGCCTTGGGCGGTGTGTGGGGGTCTTAAAGGGGGGGACTTCCTCCTCCTTATAAAAGTCGGGCGTAATGTCATCTATTCAGTCTGAGCAAGCACACCTCTTCCTCGCTCCAGGCAATGAGGGTGCTCTGGTGAGATACCTCACTCATGTTTCGGAGAACTGGGATTAATTCCTTAACCTAAAGTTCTCTTTCAACATTTGTTTTGGTATCTCACTATTGGATATAGAGACTCCCGTATTGCCAGACAAGCTCGGAAATCAGACAGGCATATTCGCTGCTGAACCCACGCGCAAAACTGTGTGAGACAGTGTGGGTGCAGTAACGTCCAATTCATAGAATCTAGAGAAAGTGTGAGTTGAGCCCAGCTTGCAGCCGCACATATCTCTTTAATAGAAACATCCTGAGACAGTGCCCAAGACGCAGCTACACCATGATTGGAATGAGCGTGCAGCCCTGCAGGGGGTCACAACTCCTCGCTATCATAGGCCAAGGCAACAGCCTGCAAAGGGCTTCTTAACCCATGCAACCTTAATTTCTGGTGGCTTGCTCTGGGCGGCCGCCTGGGCTCGGGGCTGGCATTTTTGGGATGCTTTAACCTGGCCGGGTCGCAACTTGGGCAAATGTCTGCCAAGGTGCTGCAGGGGGAGGAGGTGGCATCTTCCTGGGGAGACACAGTTGAAGCGCTTTACCCTCCTTTTATCTTTTCTTCACAGTGTCTTGACCTTGGGTAGCCTTTCTTCCCTCGTAACGAGATGTGGTGGCCTCGGTAGGGGGTTTCTGGCCACACGATGCCAAGCTTTGCAGCCGCTCTCTTGCAGACATCGTGCAGGTCTGTGCCAGCAGGCGGGTTTGGAGACCCGCTGCCCGCCTCGCCCACGGGCGCCGGTTTTACAACCATCGAGGGGGTAAAGGAGCAGTCCAGGTCCTCATCGTCATTGTCAGACCCAAGGCTAATGTACTCATCCCCTGAGTCAAAGTCATTTCCCACGATGTCGCTGTGCTCTGCCATCAGGCAGGCTTCAGGCTCAGTCATCGTGGTCAGTTAGTGGAGCAATAACATCGAGCTGCTCACCCCAGCTAGCACTCATAGGGATGGCGTTTCCCTCAAGACTCTCTGCTAACTCCTGTGACGGGGAGTTGGTAACCCCCATCATAGTTTGGCGTGCTAGCCTGCGTCAGCGAGTCTTAAAGGGACATGAGGCAGGATCAAGAAATAAGACACAGTAGTGTCATGACGGTAATTGCAGCCATCAGCCAAGCCGGCCCGGGAGTGCGTATGAACTCTTCACAGCATTGCAGCTGATGCTGTGACAATGTTATTTCTTTACTCGCTGTTCGCGTGACTGTTTACTGCAAGACCTCTTCGCATGCCTCCGCGGAATGATGACGTAGCCTACAACTGTGAACTGTGCTGTGTGTAAGAGATAGCCTTATCCCCTACACACATGAAGCGGCCGGGAAGCCGGCTCGCTGTGTGTAGCGACGCACAAGCGCGGCGAGTCTGAAAGGCACAGGCGAAAGCAAAGACGCCATATTGGGGGACAAAAACATCGTCTCTGATACGGGACTGCTGTTTGTTAGCAGCTAATGTTACTACACAGACACAAACAAACCGTTAGCCTGTGGCTACAGCCAGCTGCCAATGTCACCTCCCGGATAACAGGTTGGGCTTTCGGTCCCATATGTAAAGGGACATATTTCTAACTATTCGGTTTCAGACTAAAGGACCATGGAAAATGCGCAGTCTGTAACTATTAAGTGTTACACAGCGGTGGACTAAGCTACATGTTAGCAGCTAACACTACTTTGCACGTTAGGTCACTCCGAGTCCTCTTGATCTCATATGATTTTCAAATCAAGCTCTAAACATGACCTGTGATGTTTTCTCACCTGGTTACTAGGAAATGAGCCATGTCAGCATCTGTTTACAGTCCCAGTTCAAGTTGAAGCTGCCTCCATGAGTCGAACCGTATCCGATGTTTATTCGGATGCCGGCCCGGCTTTGGTCGTAATTTTGTTTCGACTCATAGACTTGCCGCTGATAAAACCTTCGTTTTCTTCTTAGTATGACTTTTTAGTGGACCTTGTGTGGTGGTGGGTCATTTTCTGGACGTAGCAGAATCCATTACTAACCAAACACTAGTTTGGGTC
The DNA here is from genome assembly GCA_039737535.1 of Lagodon rhomboides. NCBI lineage: Eukaryota > Metazoa > Chordata > Actinopteri > Spariformes > Sparidae > Lagodon > Lagodon rhomboides. The sequence continues at coordinate 23,507,042 of CM077790.1, forward strand.
CACCGTGCTTGCCTTCCTCCTGTATCCAAGCCATCGAGGATGCACATTCAGCGTAATCTGATGTCACGTCCGCAGGACTGCGCAGGAAATTCGGACCCCGAATTGCAGTACATTATGCAGCACACAGCCTGTTCAAGGCAATGGAGTGATACGTGGGTGGGATCATTCTTTTTGGTTTTTGAACGCTTCATCACCCATTAGCATTAAAAAACTGAAAATGCATGTTTATTTTTTCACAAATCCTGCCTCAAGTCCCTTTAATGGACAGGCATACACAAGGCTCACAAGAAACCAGGGATGCTAGCGCAGGCAAGGCATGTCGCAGCCCGAAGCACGCAGTACAAACAGAATGGGTGTCTGCTCCTGAAATGTTGTTGCTGCACGCACACGCCCTCGCTGGTGACTTGACGTCTTCCATGGTGAGGGAAGGTACAAGCCCCGACTTCCGGTGACAGAAAGTGTGAATTTGCATATGAGCTAAATATTTAGTTTCACCAGCGACGTTTAGATTTAACATTTAGATTTAAATTGAACATTTAGGTTTAGATTTAGATTTTTTTTTTTTGACATGATATTTTTACAAGGAAAGTAAATATCACAAAGTTCACAAATATTGTTGTAAATCTGGTCTAAAGTAATGTTAAAAAATTCACATGTTTTTTAAACGTCGAGTGTTGCTAAATGTGGCGAAACGTTTCTCTTTATTTTAGCATGCGCAACTTTACAATTGGTGCCCCATAGAAAACAGTTATATGGACCCACCATTATGTTATTATTTAGCACTTTCTGAGGCTGTTGCATGGATTTGTTGGGGGTAAGGAATGAGTTCTTGGGCCTCTACCAACGTTAACACCACACATGCGGGTTAGTTCCTCACCTATTTAGTGACATGTGTGCTCTGTATTATCACACTGATGAAGGCTTAGTGCTGAAACACGTTTGTTTTTTGCCCATAATGAAACTAAGATTTTTTTTCCTCTGAGAGTGACACAGTTAGGATGTGGGCTGTACAAATGTTGACACCAATCCTGCGCCTTGGTAGTGTTTCAGCAGAATTGGCAGAAATGCATCCATACAGTGGAAATAAACTGTAATGACTGTCAGCTGTTACTCTATCCACACATATGATGTCGTTTTTCCCACAGAGCAGGTATGACAATGTAAACAGACTCTTGCAACATGAAGAATATTTATTTTCTGTCAAACAGAAATCGTTTCAATGATTGTTTTATCTTTGGTAGGTTAAATCCATACACTATGGGGGTGAGCATAGGTTGGGAGATGAGAAACCAAAGTCTCATGAAAATGCGTACTTTATCTGACACAAGGGTTGCTTCAGTCGTGGAATCGGAAACGTGGGAAATGAGGCCGATAAACAAGCCTGAAAGTGAGACAATCTGAGGTGTGCAGGTGGTGACAGCTTTTTGCCTGCTTTCTTCAGAGGTGTTCAGACAAACGACCAAAATCTTCATGTAAGAGACTGAAATTAGGCTAAATGGAATAACAATAGTCACAAAGGCATAAAGCAGGTCAGATATTTTGTTGAGTATTGAAACTGAACATGCAAGTGTAATTATTAAGTTCTGGTCACAAAACATTTTGTCAATGACATTTCCACAGAATTTCAATTGAATGACAAAAGAAAATGAGAACACTCTATTAACAAATGAATACATCCATACAACAACAGTGATCGTACCTACTCGTCTTGTATTCATTATTACATTGTAGTGTAAAGGACAACAGATAGCGACATATCTGTCATAGGCCATGGCTGCTAAACTACAAAACTCAACAGAAGCACATGTGGTGAGACAACACATCTGCAGAAAACACCACGGCAGGGTCACTTCATGGGTATCTGAAAACATCTGTGACATCATAAAAGGATACACTGATGTGCTGGCACCAATTTCATTCGCAAATAAATTACATAGTAATATATACATCGGCTCATGTAACTTTTTGTCCACAAATATGACCATGATAAGAGCTGCGTTGGCCACACATATGGAGAGGTACCATAACAGCATTATGCTGAAATACAGGTATTTTACTTCTCCAATATTACCATAGGCTGTCAGCACAAAAGACACAACCTCAGTTGAGTTCTCCATTTCATCACATTCATCCACTTGCTTTTCTTGGTTGTTTATCCAGAGTACAGAAATAAAGGATCACAAAGAAATCTCATCAGTTTGAATTGTAGTTTCTTATTTTTTTTTCTCAGACTTTGTCTAAAACTCTGTTCCCAATAATAGAATTAAATGTCTCGATATTGAGTGCAATATCACAACAGTATGCTCCTACCTGTCTGGTCATTACAAATTATAACATCACTTTGTTGGTTATTGGATTATATTGAGAGCTTAAATGCTTAAATTGATTAAAATATATTTTAGAAATACCTGTTTGAATCTAATTTGCCATTTGATAATGTCTCTTCAGTCACCTGTAACAAAATGTCAAAATGTAGGCATAAGTAGACAAAGAACAACATCAAGCATACAGAATGTGAACATAAATGAAAATTACCTGTTTACACACATGATACAAGATTGCCGGTGTCTCATAGATATGAAAGTCTCCAGGTGGATGCTGCTGCCCTCCCAACTGAACAAGAAAAACATCTCCACTGAACTTTATACAGTTCTCATACAACAAGTTGCGTCAGGGTGCCCTCGAAGGCCAAGCTGCTAATACGAGCCAGAAAGTTTTCCTAGTTCCTATTCAATAACAAAGCTTTGTGTAATTAATACATCTGTGGCACAATCATGTTTACATGTGACATCAAGCTGAATCTAGAGTCATAGGTTTTGTAGGCCCAGCTCTGCTGATTTCCACACAATGAATAAACCAATACAGAAAAAATAGATTTTTCTTCATTTTAAACAAAACAAAGGTTGCTGACAGTGAAAATCTGCAGTCAGACCTTATGCTTTCCAGACTATTTGATGGTTGTGTTAAGTGAAAGTGTTTGCAGTTTTGATCACTGCATCACTTCATTAGTAGAAAGAGTGAAGGTTTGCACATGGACGTTAAATACATGTCCCTAGCATGTCCACTGGTCCTGAGACAGCACAACAAAGGAGCTCATGTGGAATTATCTGCGTAAGGAAGTACACATACAAATGCAAATGTAAATTAATAATCTTGCGATCTAATTTGCGTGTGTAACGCGAAAGTGAATATTTTCTCGTTTGGTCTGAATGCACCATTAGCTTTCAAGTGCCCCCATGAATACACAATGGTCGTTAGGTCAGCTGACAGTTGAGGAAAGTCCATGACAGTCAGGACTGTCATATTCTTTGCAAAAATTACTTGAAGGTGTCCAATTCCAGAGGAGGCAAAACACCCCCAGACTTGAATCTTCCCACCACAGATTTTCATTGTGGGTATGAAGTTCTGTGGTATCATTCTCTCTCCTATTCGTCTCCTTACATTTAACCTTCTTTTACTGCCTGAAAACTCCAAATTGGATTCATCAGTTAATAGGAAAATTTTTCCGGTCATTGGCTGTGAAATACTAATATTTCTACTAAATATTTCTACAAGGCTTGATGTATTGATCCTCTAATGGTATGGTCACTCCGGGTTTGCCAAAGTCCAAAATAGACAGACGTGCTTTTATGCTGTTGGCGTATTTGTTATTTTGTGTTTGCGTGATATGATTTTGTAGGGTAGCTGGAGGTGTGCATAGTGTAGAATTGCTGCTTTAGCTTTTTGGTCTGCATTCATATCAAGCTTGTTGGTTCAGCATTGATGCAGTCCAGTAAAATTAAACAAAAGTGATCAGTCCAGTCAGATTTGAACTGATGGTGCTTCAGGACGGCCTTGTGCTTCTTTGCAGAGGCCATGTTGTTCTTGGTTAATTGATTCTATGAAACCTACTAGTAATCATTTACTCTGACAAAAAGTGACCAGTTAGATGGTGAGTGGCGCTATATGAGGCAGAGTCAATGATGTAGAGAGTACGCAGTACGAACGTGTGCACACACAAAATAGCAAGGGTCAAGCATACAGTGTGGAATGAGGTCAAAATAAAGCAGACACGCTTTATTTCACTTTATGACAAGTGAATAGTGTCACAGGGTTTGTGTTAATTGAGACTGGCTGTCTTATTAGCTGGTCCTTTTAAAATTACTTTCAAAGGTAAACGGGTGTATTCATATAGCATTTTTCTCTCTCATCACACTTCCTCTTTTCAGGGCCTTGCCTGAACATTTCTGCCGGAGAAAACAGCTATATGGACACACCCTTGTTATAATTAAGCCTTTCTGAGGCTACTGCAGTTTGGTCGTTTTTGAGCAGAATTGGCAGAAATGCATGAAAACAATGGAGATAAACTGTAATGACTGTCAGCTCTCACTCTATCCACATATATGATGTCGTTCTTCCCACAGATCAGTGATAACAATCGAAACAAACTCTTGCAATATGAAGAAGAATATTTATTTTCTGTCAAACAACATTTTTTTCAATGATTGTTTTATCTTTGGTAGGTTAAATCCATACATAATGGGGGTGAGCATAGGTTGATAAATGAGGAGATACAGTGTCAAGAAAATGCGTGCTTTATCAGACACAAGAGCCGCATCAAATCTGGAATCAGAAAAGTGAAAAATGAGGCCGATAAACAGGCCTGAAACTGAGACAATCTGAGGTGTGCAGGTGGTGACAGCTTTTTGCCTGCTTTCCTCAGAGGTGTTCAGACAAACGACCAAAATCTTCATGTAAGAGACTAAAATTAGACTAAATGGGATAAAAATAGTCACAAAGGCATAAAGCAGGTCAGATATTTTGTTGAGTACTGAAACTGAACATGCAAGTTTTATTATTAAGTGCTGGTCACAAAACACTTTGTCAATGACATTTCCACAAAATGTCAAATGAATGACAAAGGAAAATGAGAACACACTATTAACAAATGAATACATCCATACAACAACAGTGATCGTACCTATTCGTCTTGTGTTCATTATGACATTGTAGTGTAAAGGACAACAGATAGCGACATATCTGTCATAGGCCATGGCTGCTAAACTACAAAACTCAATAGAAGCACATGTGGAGAGACAACACATCTGCAGAAAACACCATGGCAGGGTCACTTCATGGGTATCTGAAAACATCTGTGACATTACAAGAGGATACAGTGATGTGCTGGCACCAATTTCATTAGCAAACAAATTACATAGTAATATATACATCGGCTCATGTAACTTTTTGTCCACAAATATGACCATGATAAGAGCTGCGTTGGCCACACATATTGAGAGGTACCATATCAGCATTATGCTGAAATACAGGTATTTTATCTCTCCAATATTACCATAGGCTGCCAGCACAAAAGACACAGCCTCAGTTGAGTTCTCCATTTCTTCACATTAATTCACATGCTTTTCTTGGTTGTTTGTCCAGATTACAGAAATAAAGAATCACAAAGAAATCTCATCAGTTTGAATTGTAGTTTCTTAATTTTTTCAGACTTTGTCTAAAACTCTGTTCCCAACAATGGAACTAAATGTCTCGATACAATACCAGTGCGAGTGCGAGAATACGAGTGCAATACCACAACAGTATACTCCTACCTGTCTGGTCATTACAAATTATAAGATCACTTAGTTGGTTATTAGATTATAATGAGAGCTTAAATGCTTAAATTGCTTAAAATATATTTTAGAAATACCCGTTTAAATCTAATTTGCCATTTGATAAATGTCTCTTCAGTCACCTGTAACAAAATGTCAAAATGTTGGCACAAGTAGACAAAGAACAACATTAAGCATACAGTATGTGAACATAAATGAAAATGACCTTTTTACACACATGATACAAGATTGCTGGTGTCTCATAGATACTAAAGTCTCCAGGTGGATGCTGCTGCCCTCTCACCTGAACAAGAAAAACACCTCCACTGAACTTTATGTTCTTGTACGACAAGTTGGGTCAGGGTGCCCTCGAGGGCCAAGCTGCTAATACGAACCGGAAAGTTTCCCTAGTTCCTAATTAATAACAAAGCTTTGTGTAATGAATACATCTGTGGCACGATCCTGCTTACATGTGACATCAAACTGAATCTAGATTTATAGGTTTTGTAGGCCTAGCTCTGCTGATTTCCACACAATGAATATACCTGTACAGAAAAAATAGATTTTTCTTCATTTTAAACAAAACGAAGGTTTCTGACGGTAAAAATCTGCACTCAAACCTTATGCTTTCCAGACTATTTGGTGGTTGTGTTAAGTGAATGTGTTCAGTTTTGATCACTGCATCACTTCATTAGTAGAAAGAGTGAAGGTTTGCACATGGACGTTAAATACATGTCCCTAGCATGTCCACTCGTCCTGAGACAGCACAACAAAGGAGCTCATGTGGAGGTATGTGTGTCAGGAAGTGCGCACACAAATGCAAATGCAGATTAATAATCTTGCGATCAAATTTGTGTGTAACAAGAGGTGAATATTTTTTCCTCGTTTGGTTCAAATTCACCATCAGCATTAAAGTGCCCCCATGAATACACAATGGTCGTTAGGTCAGCTGACAGTTGAGGAAAGTCCATGGCAGTCAGGAGTCCTTGGTCTTATTTGTTCTTAAAGTTATTTGCAAAAACTACTTGAAGGTGTTCAATTCCAGAGGAGGCAAAACACCCCCAGACTTGAATCTTCCCACCAGTTTTTCACTGTGGGTATGAAGCTCTGGTATCATTCTCTCTCCTACTCGTCTCCTTACATTTAACCTTCTTTTACTGCCAGAAAACTCCAAATTGGATTCATCAGTTAATAGGGCATTTTTTCCGTTCATTGGCTGTGAAATACTAATATGTAATACTAAATATTTCTGCTAAGCTTCTTGTATTGATCCTCAGATGATGAGGTCACTTTGGGTCTGCCGAAGTCCAGTAAAATTAAACAAAAGTGATCAGTCCAGTCAGACTTGAACTGATGGTGCTCCAGGATGGCCTTGTGCTTCTTTGCAGAGGCCATGTTGTTCTTGGTTAATTGATTATATGAAACCTACTAATAATCATTTACTCTGACAAAAAGTGACCAGTTAGATGGTGAGTGGCGCTATATGAGGCAGAGTCAAGGATATAGCGAGCACGCAGTACATACGTGTACACACTAGTGTTGTCACAATACCAACATTTTGGTACCGGTATCAGTACCAACATGTTTTTTGATGCTTTTCGATATTTTTCGGTACTTTTCCAAATAAAAATAGGAGACAAAAAATGTCCTTATTGAATTTAATTTAATAGAAAATCTTAGAGCTATAACATGTGCATTAGTAGATAATCAGTAACTCATTAAACAATCACTGCTGATGCAGGATTAAAATTGAAATTTCCATCGATATGAATCTGAACTCTTCCCAAGTTAAAACATTTGTGGTCTGTTTAAAAATGAATATCAACTTGTTTTCTTTGCATTATTTGAGGTCTGAAAACACTGCATTTTTTTTTTTTGTTATTTTGACCAGAGAGAGAGAGATGCTTGTCCTGTGACGGCCGTCTCTCTCGCACGGGCTGACACACACACACAAACAAACACAAACACAGGCACATGGACAGGTCGCGCTGTAACAGTAATTAAAAAAAGCACCTTGCTTCGTTTGTGGCTTGCTCACTCGCTCGCCTTGGTTCAAACTACAATGGGGTGACTTCACGCGGCGACGTCACCGCTACCAGCAGCGCAAATTGCAAGTACCGGTCCCATCTAAGCGCAGTATAGTACCGTTTTAAATGCCTCAGTACCCCGGTACCAATTTAGTACCGGTATACCGAACAACCCTAGTACACACACAAAATAGCAAGCATACAGTGTGGAATGAGGTCAAAATAAAGCAGACACGCTTTATTTCACTTTATGACAAGTGAATAGTGTCACAGGGTCTGTGTTAATTGAGACTGGCTGTCTTATTAGCTGGTCCTTTTAAAATTGCTTTCAAACAAAAACGGGTGTATTCATATCGCATTTTTCTCTCGCATCACACTTCCTCTTTTCAGCGCCTTGCCTGCACTTTTCTGCCAGAGAAAACAGCTATATGGACACACCCTTGTTATAATTAAGCCTTTCTGAGGCTACTGCAGTTTGGTCGTTTTTGAGCAGAATTGGCAGGAATGCATGAATGCAATGGAGATGAACTGTAATGACTGTCAGCTCTCATTCTATACACATATATGATGTCGTTCTTCCCACAGAGCAGAGATAACAATCTTAAGAGACTCTTGCAATATGAAGAAGAATATTTATTTTCTGTCAAACACATCTTTTTTCAATGATTGTTTTATCTTTGGTAGGTTAAATCCATACATAATGGGAGTGAGCATAGGTTGATAAATGAGGAGATACAGTGTCAAGAAAAGGCATACTTTATCTGACACAAGAGCCGCATCAAACCTGGAATCAGAAAAGTGAAAAATGAGGCCGATAAACAAGCCTGAAACTGAGACAATCTGAGGTGTGCAGGTGGTGACAGCTTTTTTCCTGCTTTCTTCAGTGTTCAGACAAACAACCAAAATCTTCATGTAAGAGACTAAAATCAGACTAAATGGAGTAACAATAGTCACAAAGGCATAAAGCAGGTCAGATATTTTGTCGCGTACAGAAACTGAACAAACAAGTTTAATTATTATTATTAAGTGGTGGTCACAAAACACTTTGTCAATGACGTGTCCACAAAATTTCAAATGAACAATGAGAAAACATGAGAACATAGTGTTAATAAATGGATACATCCATACAAGAACAGTGATTGTACCTACTCGTCTTTTGTTCATTATGATATTGTAGTGTAAACTGAAGGGACTGTCAGCTCTCACTCTATCCACACATATGATGTTGGGTTTTTCCCACAGAGCAGAGATAACAATCTAAACAGACTCTTGCAACATGAAGAAGTATATTTATTTTCTATCGAGCAGAAATCTTTTCAATGATTGTTTTATCTTTGGTAGCTTAAATCCATACATAATGGGGGTGAGCATAGGTTGGAAAATGAGGAGACACAGTGTAAAGAAACTTCGTTCTTTATCTGACATAAGCGGCACATTCAAATTGAAATCGGTAGAGTAAAAAATGAGGCCGATAAACAAGCCTGAAACTGAGACAATCTGAGGTGTGCAGGTGGTGACAGCTTTTTTCCTGCTTTCCTCAGAGGTGTTCAGACAAACGGTCAAAATCTTCATGTAAGAGACTAAAGTGAGACTAAATGGGATAACAAGTATTCACAGACGCATAAAGCAGGTCAGATATATTGTTGCGTACAGACACTGAACATGCAAGTTTCATTATTATTATTAAGTGGTAGTCACAATACAATTTTTCAATGACATTTCCACAAATTTTAAAATCAGCAATGAGAGTAAATGAGACCATAGTGTTAATAAATGGATACATCCATACGATAACAGTGATCTTACCTACTCGTCTTTTGTTCATCATGCTATTGTAGTGTAAAGGACAACAGATAGCGACATATCTGTCATATGCCATGGCTGCTAAACTACAAAATTCAACGGAACCAGATGTGGAGACACAACACATCTGCAGAAAACACCATGGCAGGGTCACTTCATGGGTATCTGAAAACATCTGTGACATTACAAGAGGATACACTAAGGTGGTGGCAAAAATTTCATTTGCAAGCAAATTACATAGTAATATATACATCGGCTCATGTAACTTTTTGTCCACAAATATGACCATGATAAGAGCTGCATTATTGACACATATGGAGAGGTACCATAACAGCATTATGCTGAAATACAGGTATTTTAACTCTCCAATATTACCATAGGCTGCCAGCACAAAAGACAAAACCTTGGTTGAGTTCTCCATTTCTTTCTTGTGTGCGTGTGCCACACGATGAGATTAACAACAAGACTGACTCAGTTATATTGTTGTTTTTCTCATTAATCTTGGTGCTAGGCATCACATTCACATGCTTTTCCTGATTGCTTGTCCAGAGTACAGAAATAAAGAATCACAAAGAAATCTCATCAGTTTGAATTGTAGTTTCATAATTTTGTCAGACTTTGTCTAAAATTATGTTTCCAACAATGGAACTAAATGTCTCAATACTGATTTTACAGAGCAGTGTGCAACACCACAACAGTATACTCCACCTCTGTGGTCAAAATGAACAAAGTTAGATGAATTGTGGTCATTAAACATTATAACATCACTGAGTTGGTTATTGGATTATGATGAGTTTAAATTCTTAAAATGCTTTAAAGATATTTTACAAATACTTGTTGGAATCTAATTCGCTATTAGATAAATGTCTCATAAGTCACCTGTAACAAAATGTCAAAATGTAGGCATAAGTAGACAAAGAACAACATTAAGCATACGGTATGTGAACATAAATGAAAATTACCATTTTACACACATGATACAAATTTGCTGAGTATTATAGATATGAAAGTCTCTTCAGTCACTTGTAACAAAATGTAGACAAAGAACAACATTAAGCATACAGTATGTTAAACATAAATGAAAATTACCTTTTTTACACACACGATACAAGATTGCTGGTGTCACATAGATATGAAGGCCACCAGGTGGATGCTGCTGCCCCCCCAACTGAACAAGCCAAACACCTCCACTGAACTTTATACAGTTCTTGTCAAAAAGGGGGTGGCAGAAATGCATGAATCCAATGGAGATGAACTGTAGTGACTGTCTGCTCTCACTCTATAATAATAATAATAATGATAATAATAATAATGATAATAATAATAATAATAATAATAATAATAATAATAATAATAAAAAAACATTTTATTTGCAAAGCACTTTTCATTGTTAAAAACAATTCCAAGGTGCTGCAGAGTACAACAGGATTAAAAACATATCCACATATGATGTCGTTTTTCGCACAGAGCAGGTATGACAATGTAAACAGACTCTTGCAACATGAAGAAGAACATTTATTTTCTATCAAACAGAAATCTTTTCAATGATTGTTTTATCTTTGGCAGATTAAATCCATACACAATGGGGGTGAGCATAGGTTGGTAAATGAGAAAACAAAGTGTCAAGAAAATGCGTACTTTATTTGACACAAGAGCATCATCAAACCTGGAATCAGAAAAGTGAAAAATGAGGCCGATAAACAGGCCTGAAAGTGAGACAATCTGAGGTGTGCAGGTGGTGACAGCTTTTTTCTTGCTTTCTTCAGAGGTGTTCAGACAAACGGCCAAAATCTTCATGTAAGAGACTAAAATTAGACTAAATGGGATAAAGATAGTCACAAAGGCATAAAGCAGGTCAGATATTTTGTTGAGTACTGAAACTGAACATGCAAGTTTTATTATTAAGTGCTGGTCACAAAACACTTTGTCAATGACATTTCCACAAAATTTCACACGAATGACGAAAGAAAATGAGAACACACTATTAACAAATGAATACATCCATACAATAACAATGATCGTACCTACTCGTCTTGTGTTCATTATGACATTGTAGTGTAAAGGACAACAGATAGCAACATATCTGTCATAGGCCATGGCTGCTAAACTACAAAACTCAATAGAAGCACATGTGGAGAGACAACACATCTGCAGAAAACACCACGGCAGGGTCACTTCATGGGTATCTGAAAACATCTGTGACATCATAAGAGGATACAGTGATGTGCTGGCACCAATTTCATTCGCAAGCAAATTAATTAGTAATATATACATCGGCTCATGTAACTTTTTGTCCACAAATATGACCATGATAAGAGCTGCGTTGGCCACACATATTGAGAGGTACCATAACAGCATTATGCTGAAATACAGGTATTTTAACTCTCCAATATTACCATAGGCTGCCAGCACAAAAGACACAACCTCAGTTGAGTTCTCCATTTCTTCACATTCATTCACATGCTTTTCTTGGTTGTTTGTCCAGAGTACAGAAATAAATAATCACAAAGAAATCTCATCAGTTTGAATTGTAGTTTCTTATTTTTTTTTAGACTTTGTCTAAAACTATGTACCCAACAATGGAACTAAATGTCTCAATACTGAGTGCAATATCACAACAGTATACTCCTACCTGTCTGGTCATTACAAATTATAACATCACTTAGTTGGTTATTGGATTATAATGAGAGCTTAAATGCTTAAATTGCTTAAAAGATATTTTAGAAATACCCGTTTGATTTGCCATTAATAAATGTCTCTTCAGTCACCTGTAACACAATGTCAAAATGTCTATCCAGAGTACAGAAATAAAGAATCACAAAGAAATCTCATCACTTTGAATTGTAGTTTTATAATTTTGTCAGACTTTGTCTAAAACTATGTTCCCAACAATGGAATTAAATGTCTTGATACTGAGTGCAACACAACAACAGTATACTCTGCCTCTCTGGTAAAAATGATCAAAGTTAAATGAATTATGGTCATTAAGAATTATAACATCACTTAGTTGGTTATTGGATTATGATGAGACCTTTTAAAAGGCTTAAAAAATATTTCAAAAATACCCGTTGGAATCTGATTCGCCATTTGATAAATGTCACATCAGTCACCTGTAACAAAATGTCAAAATGTTGGCATAAGTAGACAGAGAACAACATTAAGCATACAGTATGTGAATATAAATGAAAATTACCTTTTTACACACATGATACAAGATTGCTGGTGTCTCATAGATATGAAAGTCTCCCGGTGGATGCTGCTGCCCTCTCAACTGAACAAGACAAACAACTCCACTGAACTTTATACAGTTCTTGTACAACGAGTTGGGTCAGGGTTAGGGCTGAACGATTAATTGCATTTGCAATAATATCGCGATATGATAAAACGCGATTTTCTAACCGCAACGTGCGCGATTACAACGTGATCACGTGACGCGAGCGGAAGAGTGGAGAACTCGGCTGCGTCAACTTTTCATGCTGCCCTTAAACCTGCTGCGCAATGGCCTCTGGCTCGACGGAACAGTCAGAAACTGACACAGCTGAGACTTTAAGGCAGCGTTACACTTCTGCAACTGCGTAATGCGCTATCCAACTGCGTAACCACGGAGACCCCTCGAGCCCTCATAGTTCTCCGTCGTGGTGCCGGATACGCAATGCAATTTCCAATCGTAGCCCTTACCGTCATCGCCGAAACGCTACGAGCTGCAGGACTGCTGACCACTCGTAGCCCTTGCCGTCTCCGTTGTCACTTGAGTGACGGACACTTAAAAAAATATTTCTTGCCGCCGGAGACGACGGAGAGGCTCTCCGACAGGCTCTCCGCGACCTACGTACAGCACTTTACGCAGTAGTAAGAGGAACGGCACGTCGGTGGTGTGGAACTATTTTGGTTTCAAAAAAGAAGATGCTGCGTAGCGTCAGGTGTTGTGCAGAGCATGCCGTGCTCCCGTTGCTACTTCACGGGGTAACACTACAAACTTGTTCCAGCACTGAAAAAAATAACCACAAATCAATGTATGACAGTTGTATGGCCAAAATGCCGAGCACCAAGTGCGCCAGACAAGCCAAGTACCTCAAGACAGGGATCATTGACCGAAATGTTTGTTGTTACAAATATATAAATTATGTTGAGTTGTGGAAAGCGGATGGGTTTAAATAAATTCATACTTCCTCCCACTCCTTTTCTAATATGTAAATTGAAATATCATGTTTTGATTTTATGTGCTTATATGTCTGTTTGTGTTGGAATGCCCACCTGCATTTTATTTTCTTTTTTTGTTTTTTGTTCTTTACATGTTCGAAATAAACACACACACACAAACTGAAAAAAATATTAATAAAAAATCGCATATTAAATCGCAGTTGCATTATTGGAGGAAAAAAATCGCAATTAGATTATTTTCCTTAATCGATCAGCCCTAGTCAGGGTGCCCTCGACGGACAAGCTGCTGATATGAGCCAGAAAGTTTTCCTATTTCCTTTCATCATGAATTAAAAATACATCTCCCTGTCATTAACATAGGGATAGATTTTGATTCATATCACACCAACAGCTTGTCAACATTAATAACAAAGCTTTTCATTATGGATCCATCCTGTTTACATGTGACATCAAACTGAATCTAGAGTCAAAAGTTGTGTAGGCCTAGCTCTGCTGATTTCCACACAATGATTAAACCAATACAGAAAAAACTGATTTGTCTTCATTTAAAAGAAAACAAAGGTTGCTGAGGGTAAAAATCTGCACTCAGACCCTATGCTTTCCAGACTATTTGGTGGTTGTGTTCAGTAAATGTGTTTGTAGTTTTGATCACTGCATCACTTCATCAGTAGAAAGAGTGAAGGTTTGCACATGGAAGGTAAATACATGACCCTAGCATGTCCACTTGTCCCGAGACAGCACAACAAAAGAGCTCATGCTGAGGTTTGTGCATGAAAAAGTGCACATACAAATGCAAAAGAAAATTAATAATCTCGCAATCAAATTTGCGTCTGTAGCAAGAGGTGAATATTTTCTCCACGTTTGGTTCAAATTCACCATCAGCATTAAAGTGCCCCCATGAATACACAATGGTCGTTAGGTCAGCAGACAGTTGAGGAAAGTCCATGGCAGTCAGGAGTCCTTGGTCTTATTTGTTCTTCCAGTTCTTTGCAAAAACTACTTGAAGGTGTCCAATTCCAGAGGAGGCAAAACACCCCCAGACTTGAATCTTCCCACCAGTTTTTCACTGTGGGTATGAAGCTCTGGTATCATTCTCTCTCCTATTCGTCTCCTTACATTTAACCTTCTTTTACTGCCAGAAAACTCCAAATTGGATTCATGAGTTAATAGGGCATTTTTTCCGTTCATTGGCTGTGAAATACTAATATGTAATACTAAATATTTCTGCCAAGCTTCATGTATTGATCTTCAGATGATGAGGTCACTTTGGGTCTGCCAAAGTCCAGTACAATTAAACAAAAGTGATCAGTCCAGTCAGACTTGAACTGATGGTGCTCCAGGATGGCTTTGTGCTTCTTTGCAGAGGCCATGTTGTTCTTGGTTAATTGATTATATGAAACCTACTAATAATCATTTACTCTGACAAAAAGTGACCAGTTAGATGGTGAGTGGCGCTATATGAGGCAGAGTCAAGGATATAGCGAGCACGCAGTACATACGTGTACACACTAGTGTTGTCACAACACCAACATTTTGGTACCGGTATCAGCATTAAGCGGTAACATGTTTTTCGATTGCTTTTCGATATTTTTCGGTACTTTTCCAAATAAAAATAGGACATAAAAAATGTCATTATTGACTTTAATTAGAGAGAGAGAGAGAGATGCATGTCAGTGGTCCGCGGTAAAAACGAAACTTATCAACGACCCATTAATTATTGATCCTGTGACGGCCGTCTCTCTCCCACGGGCTGACACACACACACAAACAAACACAAACACAGGCACATGGACAGGTCGCGCTGTAACAGTAATTAAAAAAGCACCTTGCTTCGTTTGTGGCTTGCTCACTCGCTCGCCTTCGTTCAAACTACAATGGGGCGACTTCACGTGGCGACGTCACCGCTACCAGCGGCGCAAAATGCAAGTACCGGTCCCATCTAAGCGCAGTATAGTACCGTTTAAAATGCCTCAGTACCCCGGTACCAATTTAGTACCGGTATACCGAACAACCCTAGTACACACACAAAATAGCAAGCATACAGTGTGGAATGAGGTCAAAATAAAACAGACACGCTTTATTTCACTTTATGACAAGTGAATAGTGTCACAGGGTTTGCGTTACTTGAGATTGGCTGTCTTATTAGCTGGTCCTTTTAAAATTGCTTTCAAACAAAAACGGGTGTATTCATATAGCATTTTTCTCTCGCATCACACTTCCTCTTTTCAGCGCCTTGCCTGCACTTTTCTGCCAGAGAAAACAGCTATATGGCCACACCCTTGTTATAATTAAGCCTTTCTGAGGTTACTGCAGTTTGGTCGTTTTTGAGCAGAATTGGCAGAAATGCATGAATGCAATGGAGATGAACTGTAATGACTGTCAGCTCTCATTCTATCCACATATATGATGTCGTTCTTCCCACAGAGCAGAGATAACAATCTTAAGAGACTCTTGCAACATGAAGAAGAATATTTATTTTCTGTCAAACAAAAAGTTTTTCAATGATTGTTTTATCTTTGGTAGGTGTCAAGTAAAAGCATACTTTATCTCACACAAGAGCCGCATCAAACCTGGAATCAGAAAAGTGAAAAATGAGGCAGATAAACAAGCCTGAAAGTGAGACAATCTGAGGTGTGCAGGTGGTGACAGCTTTTTGCCTGCTTTCATCAGAGGTGTTCAGACAAACGACCAAAATCTTCATGTAAGAGACTAAAATCAGACTAAATGGAGTAACAATAGTCACAAAGGCATAAAGCAGGTCAGATATTTTGTCGCATACAGAAACTGAACATGCAAGTTTAATTATTATTATTAAGTGGTGGTCACAAAACACTTTGTCAATGACATGTCCACAAAATTTCAAATGAACAATGAGAAAACATGAGAACATAGTGTTAATAAATGGATACATCCATACAAGAACAGTGATTGTACCTACTCGTCTTTTGTTCATTATGATATTGTAGTGTAAACTGAAGGGACTGTCAGCTCTCACTCTATCCACACATATGATGTTGGGTTTTTCCCACAGAGCAGAGATAACAATCTAAACAGACTCTTGCAACATGAAGAAGAATATTTATTTTCTATCGAACAGATATCTTTTCAATGATTGTTTTATCTTCGGAAGGTTAAATCCATACATAATGGGGGTGAGCATAGGTTGGGAAATGAGGAGACACAGTGTAAAGAAACTTCGTGCTTTATCTGACATGAGAGCCATATTTAAACTGAAATCAGTAGAGTAAAAAATTAGGCCAATAAACACACCTGAAACTGAGAAAATGTGAGGTGTGCAGGTGGTCACAGCTTTTTGCCTGCTTTCTTCAGAAGTGTTCAGACAAACGGTCAAAATCTTCATGTAAGAGACTATAATTAGACTAAATGGGATAACAATGGCCACAAAGGCATGAAGCAGGTCAGAGGTTTTGTTGAGTACTGAAACTGAGCATGCAAGTTTCATTATTATTATTAAGTGGTGGTCACAAAACAATTTGTCAATGACATTTCCACAAAATTTCAAATCAACAGTGAGAGAAAATGAGACCATAGTGCTAATAAATGGATACATCCATACGATAACAGTGATCTTACCTACTCGTCTTGTGTTCATCATGCTATTGTAGTGTAAAGGACAACAGATAGCGACATATCTGTCATAGGCCATGGCTGCTAAACTACAAAACTCAATAGAAGCAGAGGTAGAGAGACAACACATCTGCAGAAAACACCACGGCAGGGTCACTTCATGGGTATCTGAAAACATCTGTGACATTACAAGAGGATACACTAAGGTGGTGGCAAAAATTTCATTTGCAAGCAAATTACATAGCAATATATACATCGGCTCATGTAACTTTTTGTCCAAAAATATGACCATGATAAGAGCTGCATTATTGACACATATGGAGAGGTACCATAACAGCATTATGCTGAAATACAGGTATTTTAACTCTCCAATATTACCATAGGCTGCCAGCACAAGAGACAAAACCTTGGTTGAGTTCTCCATTTCTTTCTTGTGTGCGTGTGCCACACGATGAGACTAACAACAAAACTGACTCATTTATATTGTTGTTTTTCTCATTAATCTTGGTGCTAGGCATCACATTCACATGCTTTTCCTGATTGCTTGTCCAGAGTACAGAAATAAAGAATCACAAAGAAACCTCATCAGTTTGAATTGTAGTTTCATATTTTGTCAGACTTTGTCTAAAAATATCTTTCCAACAATGGAACTAAATGTCTCGATACTGATCTTGCACAGCAGAGTGCATCACCACAACAGTATACTCCACCTCTCTTGTCAAAATGAACAAAGTTAAATGAATTGTGGTCATTAAAAAATATAACATCACTTAGTTGGTTATTGGATTATGATGAGAGCTTAAATGCCTAAAATATATCTTAGAAATACCTGTTGGAATCTAATTTGCCGTTAGATAAATGTCTCATAAGTCACCTGTAACAAAATGTCAAAATGTAGGCATAAGTAGACAAACATCGACATTAAGCATACGGTATGGTATGTGAACATAAGTGAAAATTACCATTTACACACATGATACAAATTTGCTGAGTATTATAGATATGAAAGTCTCCAGGTGGATGTTGCTGCCCTCCCAACTGAACAAGTCAAACACCTCCACTAAGCTTTATACAATTCTTGTACAACGAGTTGGGTCAAGGTGCCCTCCAGGGCCAAGCTGCTAATACGAGCCGGAAAGTTTTCCTATTTCCTTTCATCTTAAAACAAAATACATCTCTCTGTGATTAACATAGGGATAGATTTTCATTCATATCAAACCAACAGAAATTTCCCTCCTTGTCAACTTTAATAACAAAGCTTTGTGTAATGAATCCATCTGTGGCACGATCCTGTTTACATGTGACATCAAACTGAATCTAGAGTCAAAAATTTTGTAGGCCTAGCTCTGCTGATTTCCACACAATGAATGAACCTATACAGAAAAAATTGATTTTTCTTCATTTTAAACAAAACGAAGGTTTCTGACGGTAAAAATCTGCAGTCAGACCTTATGCTTTCCAGACTATTTGGTGGTTGTGTTAAGTGAATGTGTTCAGTTTTGATCACTGCATCACTTCATTAGTAGAAAGAGTGAAGGTTTGCACATGGACGTTAAATACATGTCCCTAGCATGTCCACTCGTCCTGAGACAGCACAACAAAGGAGCTCATGTGGAGGTATGTGCGTGAGGAAGTGCACATACAAATGCAAATGCAAATTAATAATCTTGCGATCAAATTTGTGTGTAACAAGAGGTGAATATTTTCTCCTCGTTTGGTTCAAATGCACCATCAGCATTAAAGTGCCCTCATGAATACACAATGGTCGTTAGGTCAGCAGACAGTTGAGGAAAGTCCATGGCAGTCAGGAGTCCTTGGTCTTATTTGTTCTTAAAGTTCATTTGCAAAAACTACTTGAAGGTGTTCAATTCCAGAGGAGGCAAAACACCCCCAGACTTGAATCTTCCCACCAGTTTTTCACTGTGGGTATGAAGCTCTGGTATCATTCTCTCTCTTATTCGTCTCCTTACATTTAACCTTCTTTTACTGCCAGAAAACTCCAAATTGGATTCATCAGTTAATAGGGCATTTTTTCCATTCATTGGCTGTGAAATACTAATATGTAATACTAAATATAATATATATATACAATGCTAAGCTTCTTGTATTGATCCTCAGATGATGAGGTCACTTTGGGTCTGCCAAAGTCCAGTAAAATTAAACAAAAGTGATCAGTCCAGTCAGACTTGAACTGATGGTGTTCCAGGATGGCTTTGTGCTTCTTGGCAGAGGCCATGTTGTTCTTGGTTAATTGATTATATGAAACCTACTAATAATCATTTACTCTGACAAAAAGTGACGAGTTAGATGGTGAGTGGCGCTATATGAGGCAGAGTCAAGGATATAGCGAGCACGCAGTACATACGTGTACACACTAGTGTTGTCACAACACCAACATTTTGGTACCGGTATCAGTACTACCATGTTTTTCGATTGCTTTTCGATATTTTTCGGTACTTTTCCAAATAAAAATAGGACATAAAAAATGTCATTATTGACTTTAATTAGAGAGAGAGAGAGAGATGCATGTCAGTGGTCCGCGGTAAAAACCAAACTTATCAACGACCCATTAATTATTGATCCTGTGACGGCCGTCTCTCTCGTACGGGCTGACACACACACACAAACAAACACAAACACAGGCACATGGACAGGTCGCGCTGTAACAGTAATTAAAAAAAGCACCTTGCTTCGTTTGTGGCTTGCTCACTCGCTCGCCTTCGTTCAAACTACAATGGGGCGACTTCACGTGGCGACGTCACCGCTACCAGCGGCGCAAAATGCAAGTACCGGTCCCATCTAAGCGCAGTATAGTACCGTTTTAAATGCCTCAGTACCCCGGTACCAATTTAGTACCGGTATACCGAACAACCCTAGTACACACACAAAATAGCAAGCATACAGTGTGGAATGAGGTCAAAATAAAGCAGACACGCTTTATTTCACTTTATGACAAGTGAATAGTGTCACAGGGTCTGTGTTAATTGAGACTGGCTGTCTTATTAGCTGGTCCTTTTAAAATTGCTTTCAAACAAAAACGGGTGTATTCATATATCATTTTTCTCTCGCATCACACTTCCTCTTTTCAGCGCCTTGCCTGCACTTTTCTGCCAGAGAAAACAGCTATATGGACACACCCTTGTTATAATTAAGCCTTTCTGAGGCTACTGCAGTTTGGTCGTTTTTGAGCAGAATTGGCAGGAATGCATGAATGCAATGGAGATGAACTGTAATGACTGTCAGCTCTCATTCTATCCACATATATGATGTCGTTCTTCCCACAGAGCAGAGATAACAATCTTAAGAGACTCTTGCAATATGAAGAAGAATATTTATTTTCTGTCAAACACAATTTTTTTCAATGATTGTTTTATCTTTGGTAGGTTAAATCCATACATAATGGGAGTGAGCATAGGTTGATAAATGAGAAGATACAGTGTCAAGAAAATGCGTACTTTATCTGACACAAGAGCCGCATCAAACCTGGAATCAGAAAAGTGAAAAATGAGGCCGATAAACAAGCCTGAAACTGAGACAATCTGAGGTGTGCAGGTGGTGACAGCTTTTTTCCTGCTTTCTTCAGTGTTCAGACAAACAACCAAAATCTTCGAGACTAAAATCAGACTAAATGGAGTAACAATAGTCACAAAGGCATAAAGCAGGTCAGATATTTTGTCGCGTACAGAAACTGAACATGCAAGTTTAATTATTATTATTAAGTGGTGGTCACAAAACACTTTGTCAATGACATGTCCACAAAATTTCAAATGAACAATGAGAAAACATGAGAACATAGTGTTAATAAATGGATACATCCATACAAGAACAGTGATTGTACCTACTCGTGTTTTGTTCATTATGATATTGTAGTGTAAACTGAAGGGACTGTCAGCTCTCACTCTTTCCACACATATGGTTTTGGGTTTTTCCCACAGAGCAGAGATAACAATCTAAACAGACTCTTGCAACATGAAGAAGAATATTTGTTTTCTATCGAACAGAAATCTTTCCAATGATTGTTTTATCTTTGGTAGCTTAAATCCATACATAATGGGGGTGAGCATAGGTTGGTAAATGAGGAGACACAGTGTAAAGAAACTTCGTACTTTATCTGACATAAGAGCCACATTCAAACTGAAATCAGCAGAGTAAAAAATTAGGCTGATAAACAAGCCTGAAACTGAGACAATCTGAGGTGTGCAGGTGGTGACAGCTTTTTTCCTGCTTTCTTCAGAGGTGTTCAGACAAACGGTCAAAATCTTCATGTAAGAGACTAAAATTAGACTAAATGGGATAATAATAGTCACAAGGGCATAAAGCAAGTCAGATAGTTTGTTGAGTACAGAAACTGAACATGCAAGTTTAATTATTATTATTAAGTGGTGGTCACAAAACAATTTGTCAATGACATGTCCACAAATTTTCAAATGAACAATGAGAGAAACTGAGAACATAGTGTTAAGAAATGGATACATCCATACAAGAACAGTGATCGTACCTACTCGTCTTGTGTTCATTATGACATTGTAGTGTAAAGGACAGCAGATAGCAACATATCTGTCATAGGCCATGGCTGCTAAACTACAAAACTCAATAGAAGCAGATGTGGAGAGACAACACATCTGCAG
This sequence comes from Lagodon rhomboides, assembly GCA_039737535.1. Lineage (NCBI taxonomy): Eukaryota > Metazoa > Chordata > Actinopteri > Spariformes > Sparidae > Lagodon > Lagodon rhomboides. Next base: position 23,528,840 of record CM077790.1, read on the forward strand.
AAAACACCACGGCAGGGTCACTTCATGGGTATCTGAAAACATCTGCAACATTACAAGAGGATACACTAAGGTGGTGGCGAAAATTTCATTTGCAAGCAAATTACATAGTAATATATACATCGGCTCATGTAACTTTTTGTCCACAAATATGACCATGATAAGAGCTGCATTATTGACACATATTGAGAGGTACCATGACAGCATTATGCTGAAATACAGGTATTTTAACTCTCCAATATTACCATAGGCTGTCAGCACAAAAGACACAACCTCAGTTGAGTTCTCCATTTCTTTCTTGAGTAATGTGGGTGCCACACGGTGAGATTAGCCACAAAACTGACTCAGTAATATTCTTGTCTTTTATCCTTTTGAATAAAGCCTTAGCCGGAGATTAACCCTGCATTTAAGTTTTCACTTAATCTTGGTGTTAGGCAACACATTCACATGCTCTTCTTGGTTGTTTGTCCAGAGTACAGAAATAAAGAATCACAAAGAAATCTCATCAGTTTGAATTGTAGTTTCATAATTTTGTCAGACTTTGTCTAAAACTATGTTCCCAACAATGGAACTAAATGTCTTGATACTGAGTGCAACACAACAACAGTATACTCCACCTCTCTGGTCAAAGTGACCAAAGTTAAATGAATTGTGTAACTGTGTGAACAGTGCATTAATAATTATAACATCACTTAGTTGGCTATTGGATTATGAAAATACCTGTTGGAATCTGATTCGCCATTTGATAAATGTCTCTTCAGCCACCTGTAACAAAATGTCAAAATGTAGGCATAAGTAGACAAAGAACAACATTAAGCATACAGTATGTGAACATGAAACAATGAAAATTTACTTTATACACACAACATACAAGATTGCTGGTGTTTCATAGATAGGAAGGCCACCAGGTGGATGCTGCTGCCCTCCCAACTGAACAAGACAAACAACTCCACTGAACTTTATACAGTTCTTATACCATGGTCTGGGGGAATACTCGATTCTGATTGGATGCAGGGTGTACATTAATCCCTGATATATGGACACTTACTAAGTAGTTCCAGTCAAATTGTCTGTTCACCGTCTAAATGAATGCTCTAGCTGGCGTAACCATAGTGACGGGAACACAGTCAAAGCCTCTGTTTACAATTTATTTCCAACACTGAGTGCAGTCCATCAGTCCTTCAGTGCCTTATCCTCTGAGCACCACAGGATGGCGACTGCAACACACAAGCTGCAGAATTTACACTTCCCCTCTAAACTTACTGATACTTTTTTTTTTAATCACATAAGCGAATAATCTCACATCCCATTCGCTGTTCAGCTCTCTACTTCAGGCTGTGGCCACAGTAACGTTACACACGGCCGATCATTTGTCTGTGAAAATCTTGATATTGATTTGGGGACAATGACATGACTGGTTAGCTAGCTAGTCTTGTTGTTAAACATAATGTCAAATTATATTTACTTTTTGTCAACCGCACACAATGTTATTGACTTTCAGTCTTGCTAGCATAGCGTTAGCTTTCTGGCTCATCGCTGAGTGGACTAGAATATCTCCTGTTGCCAAGTCGTATCTAAGGTCCGTCCTATTTACTGGAGCGTGAACAACGTTTCCGTTGCATAAGAACCTTATGGGAGGGTAATGATTGTTCCAGGTATTAGCCAAACCCTCAGGCGTTACCAGGGAAACTAAATTATTGCTTGTGAAAAACTATACATATTTTGATTGTAAAACGCATGAAAATATAAATTAATGGTCTTAATTTATTTTCTTTGGCAAGTGACCATGGTATAAGCGGGATAATGCCCTTCGAGGTGTCCATAATCCGGAATTAATGGACTTCGCGGAGGCAACCGTCCTCCGCTGCGCGTTCAGGGTCACGACGGCTGTTAGGGTAATTGCAGCCATCAGCCAAGCCGGCCCGGGAGTGCGCATGAACTCTTCACAGCAGTGCAGCTGATGCTGTGACACTGTTATTTCTTTACTCGCTGTTCGCGTGACTGTTTACTGCAAGACCTCCTCGCATGCCTCCGCGGAATGATGATGTAGCCTTCAACTGTGAACTGTGCTGTGTGTAAGGGATAGCCTTATCTCCTACACACATGAAGCAGCTGGGAAGCCGGCTCGCTGTGTGTAGCGACACACAAGCGTGGCGAGTCAGAAAGGCACAGGCGAAAGCAAAGACGCCATATTGGGGGACAAAAACATCATCTCTGATACGGGACTGCTGTTTGTTACAGGGCTGATTGCAGTCTGGCGCCGTGCCGGATCTCCGGCGTAACTGCGAATAAAAAAAAGAAATCGGGTTTGCCCAGAGATCCAACATACAATTCTCTGGATCTCACAGAGGTGCAACTTTCAGTCAATTACACTAAGGACAGGTATACTAGCCAATCAGAAATACGGTTGGGGCGGGCCTTGGCCAAACAGAGAGCAGTCTTTCCACGTGCTGTTGACGCGCACCGAAGTGTCAGGATGGACCGCAAATTCATGATGTCGACAAAGGCATTAAGAATAAATGGCGCTGGGCTTGGATAGAAGAGGTGGGTAGCGATGGAAAGCTCTTTGGGAGGCGGTGCCAAAAGCTCCGACAACCAGGTGCATGGTTCTGCACGTTGTGCGCAAGGAGGCTAATGTGTGGAACTAGCGGGAAAAAGGCGCTATCACGGCATGAATCACGAGCACTTTCATAAAGCAGCTGATCAGCAGATACGTCTTGTAGGTACGGGGGGGTGACGTCATAGGAAAACGTTCCGGCTCAGGATTTTTTTTTGCAATCACCCCTGTTGTTAGCAGCTAATGTTACTACACAGACACAAACAAACCGTTCGCCTGTGGCTACAGCCAGCTGCCAATGTCGCCTCCCGGATAACAGGTTGGGCTTTCGGTCCCATATGTAAAGGGACATAGTTCTAACTATTCGGTTTCAGACTAAAGGACCATGGAAAATGCGCAGTCTGTAACTATTCAGTGTTTCACAGCGGTGGACTAAGTTAAATGTTAGTAGCTAACACTGCTTTGTACGTTAGGTCACTCCGAGTCCTCTTGATCTCATATGATTTTCAAATCAGCTGTTGCACTCAGATAGCTTTGCAGCTTCAGGTAGCGTAGTGTTCGGCGACTGAGTGGTTAGCTCACTCTGTGAACTGTGTTGCTAGTTCAGCTACACCTGCTGACCGAGAGCTTGCTTCTGGGAGCGAGAAGAGGTTTAAGATGGGAATGGATGACGTTACACCTGGCTTTTGGAAGGAGGAGGAAGTCCCTCCTCCAGGGAGCGGGTCATGCCTGTCTGCCAGTCAGGACTGGTGTAGTGGAAAAAAGCATCTGGGAACAAGCGAAGGGAGCGTGTCCCATAGTGAGATACCGAAACGAATGTTGAAATACAACTACAAGAAAGAGGACTGCGGATAGGGCTTGTTTGCATCAATGAGCTTTTATTCTGGTACTTCCGGTGACAGAAAGTGTGAATTTGCATGTGAGCTAAATATTTAGTTTCACCTGTGACATTTAGATTTAACATTTAGATTTAATATTAAACATTTAGGTTTAGATTTAGATTTTTTTATTTAGATTTAACATTGACATTATATTTTTACAAGGAAAGTAAATATCACAAAGGTCACAAATGTTGTAAATCTGGTCAAAAGTAATGTTAAAAAATTCACATGTTTTTTAAACGTTGAGTGTTGCTAAATGTGGCGAAACGTCTGTTGCATGCCCAAATTTACAATTGGTGCCCCATAGAAAACAGTTATATGGACCCAACATTATGTTATTATTTAGCGCTTTCTGAGGCTATTGCATGGATTTGTTGGGGGTAAGGAATGAGTTCTTGGGCCTCTACCAACGTTAACACCACACATGCGGGTTAGTTCCTCACCTATTTAGTGACATGTGTGCTCTGTATTATCACACTGATGAAGGCTTAGTGCTGAAACACGTTTGTTTTTTGCCCATAATAAAACTAAGATGTTTTTCCTCTGAGAGTGACGCAGTTAGGATGTGGGTTGTACAAATGTTGACACCAATCCTGCACCTTGGTAGTGTTTCAGCAGAATTGGCAGAAATGCATACATACAGTGGAGATAAACTGTAATGACTGTCAGCTGTTACTCTATCCACACATATGATGTCGTTTTTCCCACAGAGCAGGTATGACAGTGTAAACAGACTCTTGCAACATGAAGAAGAATATTTATTTTCTGTCAAACAGAAATCGTTTCAATGATTGTTTTATCTTTGGTAGGTTAAATCCATACACAATGGGGGTGAGCATAGGATGGGAGATGAGAAACCAAAGTCTCATGAAAATGCGTACTTTATCTGACACAAGAGCTGCTTCAATCGTGGAATCGGAAACGTGGGAAATGAGGCTGATACATAAAAATAAATCCACGGAAGTTTTAGTAATTTAAGGAGATAGACCTGCACGTAAGTTACACAAATTGAAAAACTCATAGGCCAAGTTGGATGGGGGTTCAAAAATTTACTACCTCGTCAGATGACGTTTATTACCTTTTACTACTTTTTACTGGCCTTAATTTGGGCTAATTTCATTTACTACCTTTTACTACCTTTTACAACCCCGCGGACACCCTGGTTCCGGAAGAGGCGCTGCACCGATGCCAACACTGGAATCGGTGCGAGCAGTACTTCAAAAAAATGAGCATCATCAGTGTTTTGACATTTTAGAATCGAAAGGTATCGCAAGTATCGGTTCTCGTGACATCCCTAGTCCCTAGCATGTCCACTCGTTCTGAGACAGCACAACAAAGGAGCTCATGTGGAATTATCTGCGTAAGGAAGTGCACATACAAATGCAAATTAATAATCTTGCGATCTAATTTGCGTGTGTAACGCGAAAGTGAATATTTTCTCGTTTGGTCTGAATGCACCATTAGCTTTCAAGTGCCCCCATGAATACACAATGGTCGTTAGGTCAGCTGACAGTTGAGGAAAGTCCATGACAGTCAGGACTGTCATATTCTTTGCAAAAACTACTTGAAGGTGTCCAATTCCAGAGGAGGCAAAACACCCCCAGACTTGAATCTTCCCACCACAGTTTTTCACTGTGGGTATGAAGCTCTGTGGTATCATTCTCTCTCCTATTCGTCTCCTTACATTTAACCTTCTTTTACTGCCAGAAAACTCCAAATTGGATTCATCAGTTAATAGGACAATTTTTCCGGTCATTGGCTGTGAAATACTAATATTTCTACTAAATATTTCCACAAGGCTTGATGTATTGATCCTCTAATGGTATGGTCACTCCGGGTCTGCCAAAGTCCAAAATAGACAGACTTGCTTGTATGCTGTTGGCATATTTGTTATTTTGTGTTTGCGTGATATGATTTTGTAGGATAGCTGGAAGTGTGCATAGTTTAGAAGCGCTGCTTTAGCTTTTTGGTCTGCATTCATATCAAGCTTGTTGGTTCAGCATTGGTGCAGTCCAGTAAAATTAAACAAAAGTGATCAATCCAGTCAGATTTGAACTGATGGTGCTCCAGGACGATCTTGTGCTTCTTTGCAGAGGCCATGTTATTCTTGGCTAATTGATTCTATGAAACCTACTAGTAATCATTCGCTCTGACAAAAAGTGACCAGTTAGATGGTGAGTGGCGCTATATGACGCAGAGTCAATGATGTAGCGAGCACGCAGTACGAACGTGTGCACACACAAAATAGCAAGGGTCAAGCATACAGTGTGGAATGAGGTCAAAATAAAGCAGACACGCTTTATTTCACTTTATGACAAGTGAATAGTGTCACAGGGTTTGTGTTAATTGAGACTGGCTGTCTTATTAGCTGGTCCTTTTAAAATTACTTCCAAAGGTAAACGGGTGTATTCATATAGCATTTTTCTCTCTCATCACACTTCCTCTTTTCAGCGCCTTGCCTGCACTTTTCTGCCAGAGAAAACAGCTATATGGACACACCCTTGTTATAATTAAGCCTTTCTGAGGCTACTGCAGTTTGGTAGTTTTTGAGCAGAATTGGGAAAAATGCATGAAAACAATGGAGATAAACTGTAATGACTGTCAGCTCTCACTCTATCCACATATATGATGTCGTTCTTCCCACAGAGCAGTGATAACAATCGAAACAGACTCTTGCAATATGAAGAAGAATATTTATTTTCTGTCAAACAAAATTTTTTTCAATGATTGTTTTATCTTTGGTAGGTTAAATCCATACATAATGGGGGTGAGCATAGGTTGATAAATGAGGAGATACAGTGTCAAGAAAATGCGTACTTTATCTGACACAAGAGCCGCATCAAATCTGGAATCAGAAAAGTGAAAAATGAGGCCGATAAACAGGCCTGAAACTGAGACAATCTGAGGTGTGCAGGTGGTGACAGCTTTTTTCCTGCTTTCTTCAGAGGTGTTCAGACAAACGATCAAAATCTTCATGTAAGAGACTAAAATTAGACTAAATGGGATAAAAATAGTCACAAAGGCATAAAGCAGGTCAGATATTTTGTTGAGTACTGAAACTGAACATGCAAGTTTAATTATTAAGTACTGGTCACAAAACACTTTGTCAATGACATTTCCACAAAATTTCAAATGAATGACAAAAGAAAATGAGAACACATTATTAACAAATGAATACATCCATACAACAACAGTGATCGTACCTATTCGTCTTGTGTTCATTATGACATTGTAGTGTAAAGGACAACAGATAGCGACATATCTGTCATAGGCCATGGCTGCTAAACTACAAAACTCAATAGAAGCACATGTGGAGAGACAACACATCTGCAGAAAACACCATGGCAGGGTCACTTCATGGGTATCTGAAAACATCTGTGACATCATAAGAGGATACAGTGATGTGCTGGCACCAATTTGATTCGCAAACAAATTACATAGTAATATATACATCGGCTCATGTAACTTTTTGTCCACAAATATGACCATGATAAGAGCTGCGTTGGCCACACATATGGACAGGTACCATAACAGCATTATGCTGAAATACAGGTATTTTAATTCTCCAATATTACCATAGGCTGCCAGCACAAAAGACACAACCTCAGTTGAGTTCTCCATTTCTTCACATTCATTCACATGCTTTTCTTGGTTGTTTGTCCAGAGTACAGAAATAAAGAATCACAAAGAAATCTCATCAGTTTGAATTGTAGTTTCATATTTTGTCAGACTTTGTCTAAAAATATCTTTCCAACAATGGAACTAAATGTCTCGATACAATACCAGTGCGAGAATACGAGTGCAATACCACAACAGTATACTCCTACCTGTCTGGTCATTACAAATTATAACATCACTTAGTTGGTTATTGGATTATAATGAGAGCTTAAATGCTTAAATTGCTTAAAAGATATTTTAGAAATACCTGTTTGAATCTAATTTGCCATTTGATAATGTCTCTTCAGTCACCTGTAACAAAATGTCAAAATGTTGGCATAAGTAGACAAAGAACAACATTAAGCATACAGTATGTGAACATAAATGAAAATTACCTGTTTACACACATGATATAAGATTGCTGGTGTCTCATAGATATGAAAGTCTCCAGGTGGATGCTGCTGCCCTCTCACCTGAACAAGAAAAACACCTCCACTGAACTTTATGTTCTTGTACAACAAGTTGGGTCAGGGTGCCCTCGAGGGCCAAGCTGCTAATACGAACCGGAAAGTTTTCCTAGTTCCTAATTAGTAACAAAGCTTTGTGTAATTAATACATCTGTGGCACGATCCTGTTTACATGTGACATCAAACTGAATCTAGAGTCATAGGTTTTTTAGGCCTAGCTCCTCTGATTTCCACACAATGAATATACCTGTACAGAAAAAATAGATTTTTCTTCATTTTAAACAAAACGAAGGTTTCTGACGGTAAAAATCTGCACTCAGACCTTATGCTTTCCAGACTATTTGGTGGTTGTGTTAAGTGAATGTGTTCAGTTTTGATCACTGCATCACTTCATTAGCAGAAAGAGTGAAGGTTTGCACATGGACATTAAATACATGTCCCTAGCATGTCCACTCGTCCTGAGACAGCACAACAAAGGAGCTCATGTGGAGGTATGTGCATGAGGGAGTGCACATACATATGCAAATGAAAATCAATAATCTTGCGATCAATTTGTGTGTACCAAGAGGTGAATATTTTCTCCTCGTTTGGTCCGAACACACCATTAGCTTTCAAGTGCCCCAATGAATACACAATGGTCGTTAGGTCAGCTGACAGTGGAGGAAAGTCCATGACAGTCAGGACTCCTTGGTCTTATTTGTTCTTCAAGTTCAGTGCAAAAACTACTTGAAGGTGTCCAATTCCATAGGAGGCAAAACACCCCCAGCCTTACTTTTTTTTCCATTCATTGGCTGTGAAATACTAATATTTCTACCAAGCTTGATGTATTGATCCTCACATGTTGAGGGCACTCTGGGTCTGCCAAGTCCAAAATAGACAGACTTGCTTATGCACTTGGCATATTTGTTATTTTGTGTTTGCGGTGATATGATTTTTTCGGCCAAGTCCAGAGACAGACAGATGAATGTGATGATCTGAGTTGGGAACAAAACACTCCATTCCCAGTTCACCGTGTACTCATATGTTTTGCCCTGGAAGGCAATTCGGAGATATTTTCTGTGCGGTGGATAGATAGGGATGTGAAAGTATGCGTCCTTCAGGTCTATGGATATGAACCAATCGCCTGGGCGCACAAATTGTATCAGAGCTGTGTGCGTCAACATCCAATATGGGTCACAGACCCCCCCCCCTTTCTTTTGGGACCAGAAAATACCTTGAATAGAAACTGCTCTGTCTCTCTTCTGGCTGTACTATTCAGATTGCTCCTTTTGTTCTGCAGAGTTGATTTCGTCCTGCAAAAGACAAGCTTTTACCCCTGGCGCCCTCGATTGCAAAACCATGTTGAATCTGGGTGGGGTGGACGCGAACTGGAGCCTGTAACCTCCGGTAACAGTTTTCAACACCCATTTCGATGCCGCGCATGCACGCCACTGTTGAGCCTGCTCTGCTAGCGGACCTGACGGCGATCTTGGTGCTTCGCTGGGCTGGGCAGCGGGTTGTGCAGCCGCAGCGCTCAGTCTGTGTGGTTGTGGTTTTGTCTCCCCCCTGTGGTGTTATGTGGGCTGTACAGCCATGTTCTGTTTCATTTTAATTTCTGTTTTCATTAATAAATGTGGCTGCACCCTTGGTGTTGAACCTGGGTGTGCACCAGAAAACTTAAAAACTTACTAAATTTGTATTAATGATTTCAGGGGGAAGGTACACTGGTGTGTGTTTGTTCACTGGTGTGTGCTTTTGTGACACAGCTGGGGCTCCACAGAGTCCCCTGCAGGTCTGACCTTCCTCCTCTTCATCTAGCTGTGAACTACAAGTGCCGGCACGGCCTCCTCACGCCTCTTGAAGGGCCCGCAACATGCCCTCTGTAAACATGGCGGGAACAGAACATCTTTCGGGGGGATGAAGCAGGGTCCAAGGGGACGTCGAGGAGCTGAGCTTTCTCCTCCTGAGAGAGACTGGAGAGGTTCAGCCACCTAGCCCTCTCTTGAGCGACCATCAGGGCCATGTCTCTTCTAGAGACTTTGACGGTGCACCTGTGCAGACGCAGGCAGAGGTCCGTTACCACGCACACTTTGTCCCACAGGGCTGGGGTGGGTGAGGCTGACATGTCATTGTGCCGTTCAGCCTGGTAGGCCAGTAGCAGCGATGATATGTTCAGAGCCCTCACCGACATGGCCACCGCCTTGTAGTTCTTTTCAGTCAGTGAAGACTGACCAGAGCACAGCCCCCTGCTGCTATGGTGGACTTTTGTGAGGGATGGAGGTGGGATGCGAGTGGAGGTTCAGCTGGAGGAAGGTTGGAGAAACCTTTCTCTTCCATGTCGGCCCAGTCCAGCGCCAATCCTCCCTGGAGGTGGTTCTTGGCAGAGAGAGGATTGCTCCATGTGACAGTTTCCCCTGCCTAAGATCCCATTTTAGTCACAACATGCAGACCACATGTTAGCCAGGTAGCATGCTATAATTAGTTTGGTGGGTGCACACATTGAACTAGTCTCACAAGCACATCTGAGTAAGTTAACTGGGCTATTACCATGAGGTTTCCCAATACATACATACACACACACACATACACATTTGGGTGAGTTGTTTCTTTATTAAAGGTTGGAACTTAGGAGTTCTAGTTAAGAATGTTCTTTTTTTTTGTCTTACCACAGTTCTTCCTGGTGCTGGGCAGTGTTGAAGGACCCGAGCCTTGTCTCAGGCTGTCTTTTATAGCGCCTGAGTGGCTTGCAGGGAACAGGCTCGGTCCCTCCCACTGGACCATACCAACTGTGGGCTTGAAGAGGCATTTCTGGATGGAAGTGTGGTGTAAATGCTTTGATGATCACCTTTAGGTTTGAGATAAAAGGGTAAATAGAGTTTGTAAGGGTTTCCGATATGGAAAATGATTGGTGGGGTCTAAATTGAATAGCAGCTTTATTCCAATTAAAGGTGGTATGGTCCAGGGGGAGGGGCCTGGCCTTTAAAAGGAGGGATTCAACACTGCCGAGTCAGTCAGCGAAGGGCTGTGGTGCGGTGTAGAGCAGACCCTGTGGTGTTTGATCGCCATTTTGTTGCTATTTTTGGTGTATATAATAAATCATATTAACGCAATCATCCAATGGACTTTGTCTTGCAACCTTTTTCCGATTATTGGAGAGAAACCAACACCTTTTTCAGTAAGCCTTCAGCCAAACTACCCTCACTCAAGGTTTGAGTGTGACACTCCACAACAGGGTTACCTCCTCCATGCACTCAGGGAAGACTGTCAGGAACTGTCTGGCAGAGGATTTGACCTTGATCAGTCTTCTTCCCTTGTAACGAGACGTGGTGGCCTCAGTAGGGTTTCTGGCCATGCGATGTCAAGCTTTGCAGCCGCTCTCTTGCAGACATCGTGCAGGTCTGTGCTGGCGGGCGGGTTTGCAGACCCGCTGCCCGCCTCGCCCACGGGTGCCGACTTTGCAGCCATCAAGGGGGTAAAGAGCAGTCCAGGTCCTCATCGTCATTGTCAGACCTGAGGCTAATGTACTCATCGCCTTGGTCAAAGTCATCTCCCACGATGTCGCTGTGCTTTGCCATTAGGCATGCGTCAGGCTCATCGTGGTCAGTTATGCCGTTTTTCCACCGACAGTACCATCTCGCCTCGCCTCGACTTAGCTCGCCTTTTTTGCGTTCCCATTACCGAAATCTGGTACCTGGTACCTGCTAAAGTGGTACTTTTTTAGTATCACCTCCGTGTAAGTTCCAACCGAGCTGAGCTGATACTTTTGTGTGACGTAAGCTGGCAGCCGGCCACTGATTGGACAGAGAGTGACGCCACGTGATGACTCAAGATGACGTCCGAGCCTGACACCCGTTACCTTTAAAAACTAGTATCTGCGTTCAGTCAACATAGCGATTACATGGACGGAACAACGCGCAAGAACACGACGTGGACCGTGGCAGAGGTGGAGACGCTCTTGAGTGTTGTCGCTGAAGACTGCATCCAGAAAGAGCTTGATGGTACGACAAGAAATGAAAAGGTGTATGTGTTTCACGTAGCACACAGCCAGCCCTGTTTATGTGTCGCGTGGATAAGTACATACTGATGACGACCCGCCCACGTTGAAGAGATGCTAATCCTAGATAGAAACGCAACGCGTCTAAAACCAAACCAAGTAGAGCCACGCTAAGCTGAGGCGAGGCGAGCTGGTACTGTTGGTGGAAAAACGGCATTAGCAGATCAATAGCATCGAGCTGTTCACCCCAGCTGTCACTTGTAGGGATGGCATTTCACTCGAGACTCTCCGCTAAGTACGCTGTGCGCTGTCGATTGGCTAGCTTGGCGTGCTAGCCTGCATTGGCGAGTCTTAATGAACAGGCGTGCACAATGCTCACAAGAATACAGGGATGCTAGCGCATGATGCAGCCCGAGGCACGCAGCACAAACAGAGTGGGTGTCTGCTCACGAAATCCTGTTGCCGTACGCGCATATCCTCGCCGGTGACTTGACGTCTTCCATGGTGGTACAAGCTCTGACATTCTGTTAGCTCTGTAAAGGATGGAAGACCGTTTGGAGACAGTCTAGCTCTTGCAATCAGATAGCTTTGCAGCTTCAGGTAACGTAGCATCCGGCGACTGAGTGGTTAGCTCGCTCTGTCAACTGTATTGCTAGTTCAGCTACACCTGCTGTCTGTGAGCTTGCTTCTGGGAGCGAGAAGAGGATTAAGACGGGAATAGATTACGTTACACCTGGCTTTTATAAGGAGGAAGTCCCTCCACCAGGCAGCGGATCATGTCTGTCTGCCAGTCAGGACTGGCGTAGTGAAGAATAGCTTCTGGGGACAAGCGAAGGGAGCATGTACCATAGTGAGATACCGAAATGAATGTTGAAAGAGAACTGTTGCTGTCATTGCAGACGCATTGCTGAAACTCTGCATTGCCGCCAAAACAGACCAACCAATTTTTCCAACTAAGTCGCTGGACATGCTGGCAGGCAACATCAGAGCCCGGTGAGGAGACGTGACTAACAGTGCAGCGCAATCACTCCGTCTGACTACACGAAGAGGACCGCAGACAGGACTTGTTTGCGTCAATGAGCTTTTATTCTGATACTTCCGGTGACAGGCAGTGTGAATTTGCATATTAGCTAAATATTAATTTTCACCCATGACATTTAGATTTAACAATTAGGATTTATATTTATATTTTACAATCTTTACAATTGGCACCCCGTAGAAAACAGCTATATGGACACACCCTTATGTTATTATTTAGCACTTTCTGAGGCTATTGCATGGATTTGTTGGGGGTAAGGAGTGGATTCTTGGGCCTCTACCAATGTTAACACCAAACCAATGGGTTTGCTCCTCACCTATTTAGTGACATGTGTGCTCTTTATTATCACACTAATGAAGGCTCAGTGCTTAAACATGTTTGTTTTCTTGCCCGTAAAAAAAACTACGATTTGTACAGTGGCGCAGTTAGGATGTGGGGTTGTACCCATGTTGACCTTGGTAGCCTTGGTAGTTTTTGAGCAGAATTTGCAGAAATGCATGAATACAATAAAGTTAAACTGTAATGACTATCAGCTCTCACTCCATCCACACATATGATGTTGTTTTTCCCACAGAGGAAGGCCATGGCTGCTAAACTAACTAAAACTCAATGGAGGCAGATGTGGAGAGACAGCAGATCTGCAGAAAACACAACGGCAGGGTCACTTCATGGGTATCTGAAAGATCTGTGACCTCATAAGAGGATACATTACTGTGGTGGCAACAATTTAATTCACAACCAAATTACATAGTAATATATGAACATTGGCTCATGTAACTTTTTGTCCACATATATGACCATGATAAGAGCTGCGTTATTGACACATATGGAGAGGTACCATGACAGCATTATGCTGAAATACAGGTATTTCAATTCTCCAATATTACCATAGGCTGCCAACACAAAAGACAAAACCTCAGTTGAGTTCTCCATTTCTTTCTTGTGTAATGTGGGTGCCACACGGTGAGATTAGCAACAAAATTGGCTCAGTAATATTCTTGTCTTTTATTCTGAATAATGTCTCAGCCAAAGATTAACCCTGCATTTAAGTTTTCCATTAATCTTGGTGTTAGGCAACACATTCACATGCTTTTCTTGGTTGTTTGTTCAGAGTACAGAAATAAAGAATCACAAAGACATCTCATCAGTTTGAATTGTAGTTTCATAATGTTGTGAGTTTGTCTAAAATGATGTTCCCAACAATGGAACTAAATGTCTCGACACTGATCCTGCAGAGCAGTGTGCAACACCACAACAGTATACTCCGCCTCTCTGGTCAAAATGAACTAGTTAAATGAACTATGGTCATTAATAATTATAACATCACTTAGTTGGTTATTTGATTATGATGAGACCTTTTAAAAGGCTTAAAAAATATTTTTTTAAATACCCGTTGGAATCTGATTCGCCATTTGATAAATGTCTCATCAGTCACCTGTAACAAAATGTTAAAATGTAGGCATAAGTAGACAAAGAACAACATCAAGCATACAGTATGTGAACATAAATGAAAATGACCTTTTTACACACATGATACAAGATTGCTGGTGTCTCATAGATATAAAAGTCTTCAGGTGGATGCTGCTGCCCTCCCAACTGAACAAGACAAACACCTCCACTGAGCTTCATACAGTTCTTGTACAACGAGTTGGGTCAAGGTGCCCTCGAGGGCCAAGCTGCTGATACGAGCCAGAAAGTTTTCCTATTTCCTTTCATCATATAATAAAAATACATCTCCTGTCATTAACATAGAGATCGATTTTCATTCATATCACTCCAACAGAAATTTCCCTCCTTGTCAACTTTAATAACAAAGCTTTGTGTAATGAATCCATCTGTGGCATGATCTTGTTTACTTGTGACATCAAACTGAATCTAGAGTCAAAAGTTTTGTAGGCCTAGCTCTGCTGATTTCTACACAATGAATGAACCAATAAAGAAAAAAAACTGATTTTTCTTCATTTAAACGAAAACAAAGGTTGCTGAGGGTAAAAATCTGCACTCAGTCCCTATGCTTTCCAGATTATTTTATGGTTGTGTTAAGTGAATGTGTCTGCAGTTTTGATCAGTGCATCACTTAATTAGTAGAAAGAGTAAAGGTTTGCACATGGATGGTAAGGACGTGTCCCTAGAATGTCCACTTGTCCCGAGACAGGACAACAAAGGAGCTTATGTGGAGGTTTGTGCGTGAGGAAGTGAGACCACTTGGTAAGTCACGGAAATATGCCTCAGCACAGCATAGCCCTGATCAATCCAAACTCCAATCAGGGAAGAAGCATTTTGAAAGTTGTTTGCTTGTTTTCTAGACCTGACAAAGCAGTACAAGGTGGTACTGGGATGTTTTTATTTCTAATTGACGTTGGCTGTCCTACCAGCTGGTCTTTTCAAAATTGCCGTCAAAAGTAAACGGGTGTATTCATATAGCTGTTTTCTCTCTCATCGCACTTCCGCTCTTCAGCGCCTTGCCAGTGCTTTTCTGCTGGAGAAAACAGCTATATGGACACACCCTTATGTTGTTATTAAGCCTTTCTGAAGCTATTGCATGGATTTGTTGGGGGTAAGGCGTGGGTTCTTGGGTCCCTACCAATGTTAACACCACACCTAAAGGTTAGCTCCTCACCTATTTAGTGACATGTGTGCTCTATATTTTCACGCTGATGAAGGCTCAGTGCTGAAACACATTTGTTTTTTGCCCATAAAAAAAATGTGATTTTTTTTTCCTGTGAGGGTGGCGCAGTAGGGATGTGGGTTGTACCAATGTTGACACCAATCCTACGCCCTTGAGTTTTTGAGCAGAATTGGCAGAAATGCATGAAAACAATGGAGATAAACTGTAATGACTGTCAGCTCTCACTCTATCCACATATATGATGTCGTTCTTCCCACAGAGCAGCGATAACAATCTAAACAGACTCTTGCAACATGAAGAACAATATTCATTTTCTATAAAATAGAAATCTTTTCAATGATTGTTTTATCTCTGGTAGGTTAAATCCATACATAATGGGGGTGAGCATAGGTTGGTAGATGAGAAAACACAGTGTCAAGAAAATGCGTACTTTATCTGACACAGGAGCCGCATCATACCTGGAATCAGAAAAGTTAAAAATGAGGCTGATAAACAAGCCTGAAATAGAAACAATCTGAGGTGTGCAGGTGGTGACAGCTTTTTGCCTGCTTTCTTTCGAGGTTTTCAGACAAACGGCCAAAATCTTCATGTAAGAGACTATAATTAGACTAAATGGGATAACAATAGTCACAAGGGCATAAAGCAGGTCAGATATTTTGTTGAGTACAGAAACTGAGCATGCAAGTTTAATTATTATTATTAAGTGGTGGTCACAAAACAATTTGTCAATGACATTTCCACAAAATTTCAAATGAACAATGAGAGAAAATGAGAACATAGTGTTAATAAATGGATACATCCATACAAGAACAGTGATCGTACCTACTCGTCTTGTATTCATCATGATATTGTAGTGTAAAGGACAACAGATAGCAACATATCTGTCATAGGCCATGGCTGCTAAACTACAAAACTCAATAGAAGCACATGTGGAGAGACAGCACATTTGCAGAAAACACCACGGCAGGGTCACTTCATGGGTATCTGAAAACATCTGTGACATTACGAGAGGATACACTAAGGTGGTGGCGAAAATTTCATTTGCAAGTAAATTACAAAGTAATATATACATCGGCTCATGTAAATTTTTGTCCACAAATATGACCATGATAAGAGCTGCGTTATTGATACATATGGAGAGGTACCATGACAGCATTATGCTGAAATACAGGTATTTTAATTCTCCAATATTACCATAGGCTGCCAGCACAAGAGACACAACCTCAGTTGAGTTCTCCATTTCTTTCTTGTGTAATGTGGGTGCCACACGGTGAGATTAACAACAAAACTGACTCAGTAATATTCTTCTCTTTTATCCTTTTTATAATGCCTCAGCCAGAGATTAACCCTGCATTTAAGTTTTCTCTTAATCTTGGTGTTAGGCAACACATTCACATGCTTGGTTGTTTGTCCAGAGTACAGAAATCACAAAGAAATCTCAAAAATTTGAATTGTAGTTTCATAATTTTGTCAGACTTTGTCTAAAACTATCTTTCCAACAATGGAACTAAATGTCTCGATACTGACTGCATCACAACAACAGTATACTCCACCTCTCTGGTAAAAATGAACAAAGTTAAATGAATTGTGGTCATTAATAATTATAACATCACTTAGTTGGTTATTGGATTATGATGAGAGCTTTTAAAAGGCTTAAAAAATATTTCAAAAATACCCGTTGGAATCTGATTCACCATTTGATAAATGTCTCTTCAGTCACCTGCACCAAAATTTCAAAATGTAGACATTAGTAAGAAAAGAACAATATTAATCATACAGTATGTGAATATAAAAAAAATTACCTTTTTACATACGATGCAAGATTGTTGGTGTCTCATAGATAGGAAGGCCTCCAGGTGGATGCTGCTGCCCTCCCAACTGAACAAGACAAACAACTCCACTGAACTTTATACAGTACAACGAGTTGGGTCAGGGTGCCCTCGAGGGCCAAGCTGCTAATACGAGCTGGAAAGTTTTCCTATTTCCTTTTATCATAAAATAAAAATACATCTCCCTATCATTAACATAGGGATAGATTTTGATTCATATCACACCAACAGAAATTTCCCTCATGTCAACTTTAATTACAAAGCTTTTGTGTAATGAATCCATCTGTGGCACGATCCTGTTTACATGTGACATCAAACTGAATCTAGAGTCAAAATTTTTGTAGGCCTAGCTCTGCTGATTTCCACACAATGAATGAACCAATAAAGAAAAAAAACAGATGTTTCTTCATTTAAAACAAAACAGAGGTTGCTGAGGGTAAAAATCTGCACTCAGTCCCTATGCTTTCCAGATTATGTGATGGTTGTGTTAAGTGAATGTGTTTGCAGTTTTGATCACTGCATCACTTAATTAGTAGCAAGAGTGAAGGTTTGAACATGGATGGTAAATACATATCCTTAGCATGCCCACTCGTATGCTCATGTGTATGGGGCAACGATTGTAAAGTTGCCCATTCTAAAATAAACAACTTTTTGCCACATTTAGCAATAAACCACTTTTAAAAAACATGTGATTTTTTAATGTTTAAATGTTAAATGCTAAATGTTATCTAAATGTCACGGATCAAACTAAATATATGCCTGTCACCGGAAGTACCAGAATAAAAGCTCATTGACACGAACAAGTGTTATCCACGGTCCTCTTCGGGTAGTCAGATGGAGTGATTGCGCTGCACTTTTAGTCACGTCTCCTCACTGTGCTCTCATGTTGCCTGCCAGTATGTCCAGCAACCTAGCACAACCACAGCACTCGGCAAGTCTCTGGTGGATGCTGTAGCTGTCGCTGTAACTTTAGGTTAAGAAATGAACCCCGGTTCTCTGAAACATGAGTAAGGTATCTCACTATGGAACACGCTCCCTAGGGGAGGGACTTCCTCCTCCTTATAAAAGCCGGGCGTAACGTCATCTATTCAGTCTGAGCAAGCACACCTCTTCCTCGTTTTTGTCAAGGAGGGTGGTCTGGTGAGATACCTCACTCATGTTTCAGAGAACCGGGGTTCATTTCTTAACCCAAAGTTCTCTTTCAACATTCGTTTCAGCATCTCACTATTGGATCTCACACTCCCGTATTGCCAGACAAGCTTGAATATCAGACAGGCATTTTCGCTTCTGAACCCACGGCCAAAACTGTGTAAGACAGTGTGGGTGCAGTAACGTCCAATTCATAGAATCTAGAGAAAGTGTGAGGCGTAGCCCAGCTGGTAGCCGCACATATCTCTTTAATAGAAACACCCTGAAACAGTGCCCACAACGCAGCTATACCACAAGATTGAGCGCGCAGCCCTGCAGGGGGTCGCAACCCCTTGCTATCATAGGCCAAGGCAAGAGCCTCCACAATCCAGTGTGACAACCTCTGTTACGTAAGAGGCTTCCCCAAGTGTGACATAGCACATGACATAAACAGCTGCTCTCATTTCCTGAATCCAGCCGTCTCGTCAACATATGCGCGTAATGCGTGCACCGGGCAGAGCGCATTCAGGCGTTTGTGCTCCTGCGAGGAGAAAGGAGGAGGATAGAACGCCAACAGCTCAATAGGGCGGTATAACAGTGCCGGGTTAAAAACCTTGGGCACAAACGCGGAGTTGGGCTTCAGTAAAACCCATTAAAAACTGCATACATGCCGGGTTCACCGACACCACATGAATGTCACTCACGCGGTTGGCCAAAGCCAATGTGAGTAGCAAAGCTGTTTTAAAGGAGAGCAGTTTAAACCCTGCCTGATGCAATAGCTCAAAAGGTGGGCACGACAGTGCATCAAGCGCCAAGGATAAATCCCACGGGGCAGCCAAGCTCCTTGACACTGGTCGAAGGCGCCAAGCTCCCTTCATAAACTGACAAACAAGAGGATGCTGACCTGCCGTCTTGTCTCCAAAGCCTACGTGACACACCGATATAGCGGCCAAGTACACTTTAACAGTGGAGATTGCCAAACCTTCGTCCAGCAGCTCCTACAAAAATGTCAGAATTACAGGGACAGGGCTCTGGAAAGCTGTCACCCCTGTTTTGATGCACCAATCCTCAAACGCACGCCACTTGCCATCGTATGTGCAGCGCGATCGAGGAGGCCCTTTCACTCTGAATAGTGGCAATGACACTCCGTGGGAACCCAGTAGTAGCCAGATTCAACCTTTCACGGGCCAGGCCCATAGAGCCATGCGCTCCAGATCAGGATGAAAGATCTCTCCGCATGCCTGCATCAGGAGATCCCTGCAGAGGGGCAGAGGCCACGGCTGTCCGTGCAGCAGCTGTAATATCTCCGCTAGCCAGTGTTTCCACTGTGAGCGGGGAGCTATCAGGATGAGAGTCAGACCCCTCTCCTGTACACTGGCAAGAGTAGGAGTGATCAGCTCTAATGGGGGAAAAAAGTCAGCCCCCAGGTTCAATACTCCCAGTACATGATGGCTCTCAGCAATAATAGGTGTGAGCTGCTCGACATTATCAGTCTGTGTGCCAGCATGTGCAGATGACGTGAACGCAGCCCTCCCTGTCTGTTGATATATACCACTACCATGGTATTGTCCGTTCTGACGAGAACATGCTACCCTCTCAAAAAGGGCAGAAAATGTTTTAGTGACGCAGCTGGAAGTTCCAAGCAGTTTATGTGATACAACTGCCTCTGTGAGCTCCATGTGCCATTTATTATCCTGCCCTTGTAAGTGACTCCCCAGCCCACTCGAGAGGCATCTGTTGTAATTACTGTTGGAACTATCCTGGCAAGAAAAGTAACTCCTGTCATCAGAAAAGTTGTAGATTGAGCGATGCCACCCACCGCTGAAAAGGTATCATGTCCAAATGGCAGAGCGGAATGACCGTCAAGGCCGATGCCATTAGCCCCAGCAGTCTGAGACATATTCTGAACTTTAGCCTCGTCCTTCTGCGAAAAAGTGTCAGACAAGCCTGAAAGGCACTCTCTGAATGTGGCCGAGTCCAGAGACAGACCGATGAATGTGATGATGTGAGTTGGGAACAAAACACTCTTTTCCCAGTTCACCGTGAAACCCAGATATGACGTGAGCAGTCTGGTGTGAGCCTGAATTTGTTCTGAAGACTGTGAGGCTAGAAGCCAATCATCTGTGTATGCCGCTAAGCGCATTCTCCCCTCTCTGCCATTGCCCTCTTCTCTTAGGGGGGCAATGGCAGCTTTGGTGCTTCTTACAAACACCCGTGGACTTAATGAAAGGCCGAACGGGAGCACCATATACTCGTATGCCCTGGAAGGCAAATCGGAGATATTTTCTGTGATAGATAGGGATGTGAAAGTATGCGTCCTTTAGGTCTATGGATATGAACCAATCGCCTGGGCGCACAAATTGTATCAGAGCTGTGTGCATCAACATCCTGAACTTGTACTTTATAATGTATTTGTTAAGAGCATGCAGATCCAATATGGGTCTGCATGCCCCCCCCCCTTTCTTTGGGACCAGAAAATACCTTGAATAGAAACCGCTCTGTCTCTCTTCCGGCGGCACTATTCGGATTGCTCCTTTGTTCTGCAGAGAGTTGATTTCCTCCTGCAAAATACGAGCTCTACCCCTGGCGCCCTCGATTGCAAAACCATGTTGAATCTGGGTGGGGTGGACGCGAACTGGACAGTTTTCATCACCCATTTCGATGCCACATATGCACATCCACTGTTGAGCCTGCTCTGTCCAGCAGACAGACTAGCCCGCTGCACCACGAGTGTGGTTATGTCTCCCCCTGTGGTGTTATGTGGGGCTGTACAGTCATGTTCTCTTTCTTTTTTTTATTTCTGTTTTCATTAATAAATGTGGCTGCACCCTTGGTTTTGAACCTGGATGTGCACCAGAAAACATTTTTATTAATGATTTCAGGGGGAAGGGACACTGGTGTGTGTTTGTTCACTGGTGTGTGCTTTTGTGACACAGCTGAGGCCCTACAAAGTTCCCTGCAGGTCTGACCTTCCTCCTTTTCATCTGGCTGTGAACTACAAGTGCCGGCACGGCCTCTGCACGCCTCTTGAGGGGCCCGCAACATGCCCTCTGTAAACATGGCGGGAACAGAACATCTTTCGGGGGGGTGAAGCAGGGGACGTCGAGGAGCTGAGCTTTCTCCTCCTGAGAGAGACTGGAGAGGTTCAGCCACCTAGCTCTCTCTTGGTGGGTGGGGTGGGTGAGGCTGACATGTCATCCTGCAGTTCAGCCTGGTAGGCTGGTAGCAGCGATGATGCGTTCAGAGCCCTCACCGACATGGCCACTGCTTTGTAGTTCTTTTCAGTCAGTGAAGACTGAAAACACTCAGGTTTTGATGGGAGAGCGGGGCTCTGCCATCATGGTGGACTTTTGTGAGGGATTGAGGTGGGATGCGAGCGGAGGTTGGACTGGAGGAAGGTGGGAGAAACCTTTCTCTTCCATGTCCCTCCTCCAGGGAGCGGGTCATGTCTGTCTGCCAGTCAGGACTGGCGTAGTGAAGGATAGCTTCTGGGGACAGGCGAAGGGAGCGTGTCCCATAGTGAGATACCGAAACAAATGTTGAAAGAGAACTGTCGCTGTCGTTGCAGACGCATTGCTGAAACTCTGTATTGCCGCCAAAACGGCCCTACCAATGTTTCCAGCTAAGTCGCTGGACATGCTGGCTGGCAACATCAGAGCCCGGTGAGGAGACATGACTAACAGTGCAGCGCAAACTTCATCTGACTACCTGAAGAGGACCGTGGACAGGGCTTGTTTGCGTCAATGAGCTTTTATTCTGGTACTTCGGGTGACAGGCAGTGTGAATTTGCACATTAGCTAAATATTTAGTTTCACCTGTGACATTTAGATTTAACATTTAGCATTTAGATTTAACATTTAGATTTAGATATAGATTTAACATTCATATTTAGATTGTACAATCTTTACAATTGGCGCCCCGTAGAAAACAGCTATATGGACACACCCTTATGTTATTATTTAGCACTTTCTGAGGCTATTGCATGGATTCTGCAACCACGCCATTACATGCCACCAAATTCTAAACACAAATTCTACATTCTTTTAGAATAGCCCTAAAAAAGTAAATGGGTGTGTTCATATAAGGTTTTTCTCTCATCAACCCAGCACTAACCAGCAGTGTGCACACCCTTATGTTGTTGTTAATAAGCTTTTCTGAGGCTGTAACAGAAATCGTTGCCATGACTGTCTTATCTTCGGTAATTTATATCCATACATAATTGGTGTGCCCATAGGTTGGCAAATGAGGAGAAACAGCGAGAGAAAAATGCGTACTTTTTCTGACACAAGAGCCACATCAAACCTGGAATCAGAAAAGTGAAAAATTAGGCCGATAAACAAGCCTGAAACTGAGACAATCTGAGGTGTGCAGGTGGTGACAGCTTTTTGCCTGTTTTCTTCAGAGGTGTTCAGACAAACAGGCAAAATCTTCATGTAAGAGACTAAAATGAGACTAAATGGGATAACAATAGTTGAAAAGGCATAAAGCAGGTCAGATACTTTGTTGAGAACTGAAACTGAACACGCAAGTTTAATTATTAAGTAGTGGTCACAAAACACTTTGTCAATGACATTTCCACAAAATTTCAAAGGGACAATGAAAGAAAATGAGAACACACTGTTAATAAATGGATACATCCATACAAGAACACTAAGCGTTCCTACTCGTCTTGTGTTCATAATGACATTGTAGTATAAAGGACAGCAGATAGCGACATATCTGTCGTAAGCCATGGCTACTAAACTGCAAAGCTCAACCGAAGCACATATGTAGAGATAATATGTCTGCAGAAAACACCACGGCAGGGTCACTTCATGGGTGGCTGAAAACATCTGTGACATCACAAGAGGATACAGTGCTGTGCTGGCACCAATTTGATTTGCAAACAAATTACATAGTAATATATACATCGGCTCATGTAACTTTTTGTCCACATATATGACAATAATAAGAACTGTGTTGACTGTCAATACGGAGAGGTACCATAACAGCATTATGCTGAAATACAGGTATTTCAACTCTCCAATATTACCATAGGCTGCCAACACAAAAGACACAACCTCAGTTGAGTTCTCCATTTCTCCACACAGAGATTTGCAGCAAAACTCGCTCAGTAACAGTGTTGTTTATTATCTTTTGAATAATGCCTCAGCTCAAGATTATACCTGTATTTACGTTTTCTATTAATCTTGGTGTCAAGCAGGCAAACTGATTGAGATGCTTTCCTTGGTTGTTAGAAAGGAATATAAGGAGTATATAAAAAAACGAGTTTGTCTGAAATTATTTTCCCGATAACTGATAAAAAAATCTCCCGACACCGATGTCTGCATACCATTGTGTAGCACCACAAAAGTATGTTCATCCACACAGGTCAAAATTAACTAATTTAAATGGATTATAGTCAAGAAGAAATATAACATTACTTAGCTGGTTGATGGATTATGATGTAGACAACTGTTTTATTTAAAGAATAGCTCGTTAAATCTGGTTTCTTTTTCTCAACCCGTTTGATAAATGTCTCTTGAGCCACCTGTGACACTGTGTTGAATGTTGAAACAAGTAAACAGAGCACAACATTAAGCATATAGTTAATGAACATTTGACCCAAGATCACTGGTATCTCACAAATAATAAGGCCTCCAGGTGACTGCTCCTACCCTCTCAACAGAGCACAAACAAAGCCTACACTACATTTTATACAGGTCTTGTACAAAGAGGTGGGTCGGGTTGTGCTCTGGGTCCAAGCTGATAGGGTTGGAGAGGACGGTCACCCCTGAGTGGTTAATAGGAAATTCAAACTTACTTTTTGACATAATACACTAAAACTGAGATTTGAAGGCAACTGGACATGGTGAGGCTGATGGTATATGAGGTACTTAATCATGGTAGTTAAAGTGGCAATCTCAAAGATTACTGGAAGCGGAAATTGCAGGTGTATTTTTTGCACCTCACTGCTTCCCAGAGATCCAGTGTCACCTGTGTGACGTCAGTCAGTTGTCAGTTGGCAGCTTTGCCATGCCTCCAGAACAACACCACATGAAAGTGATTTGCACCATTTTTTAAAGTTTCATCGTCCGCTGTTATCGGTCTTTTCTTTGTTTGTTCGGCAATGACAGTTAACAGCAACGTTAACAATTTACTCCCAACGCTAGCAGGGACCAAGAAAAAAACAAAACTGTTATGTTGCGTGCCAACCATCTACTCTCTCTGGCCGACCAACCACCCCTGGGCGAATGAGTCACTAACTCCGCCGCTTGTGATATTTTCCAGGAAAGACGCCACCGACACCCAGTGTACATCTTTGGTATTATAGCAAATGGAAGGGCTTCCATCAGTGGGCCATAGGCTCAATCATCATTATGTTACCTCATTCGGCAATAGATAGTGACTCAACAGATATTTATTTACATGAAAATCTTCGAGATTATTACTTTAAGCAAACTATTGGTAAAGGAGGGAGCTACTTCGAGGGAGGAAATTACAATTGAAAACAAAGAAAAAGTGATAAAAGTTAGATAGATGTGTTAAGAGTGATAGGGAGTTATAATTCTTGTTGTTTACTTTCCTTTCCCTAAATGTTGAACTGGTTCTCATTGAGAAACAATGGTGGTAATTAAGCTGTATTGATGAGGCATCACTGTGATATTCCGAAGTCTCAAACGCACCGGGTGGGTGTGAAAGTCAGTGGCTGTGAGAGATCAGTGTTACAGACTCAAAAAATGTAATCAAAGAAATATTGCATGCCAACTACTGCATATCCTCATGTCGCCTCTCTCTCAGCCCAAAAGCTGCACTTGAACACACCTCAAAGATTTCAGTGGACGGCCTCTGCCGGCAATTCTACCAACTCAATCAGCCAAAAAGCCACCAATAAGGGCGGTCTAGTGCCAACGGTTGGGGACACACTGCAACAACTAGGGCCACAGACACTCACCGATGGCCCCGACATTGGCCTACCATTGGCCTGGTGTTTCAGGGCCCTAATAGTCGTAAGGCTGAATACCTCCTAAGCTGCCTGAAGACAGATGACAAGCACATTCCAAACTGCCTCGTATAGCCTCCAGGTACAAGCTGCTGGTTGGTCAACAACGTACCCTAGCTCCTCCCTACCAAGTTGTACAGTGTATGGCTGCCTTCTTAGGGTCTTCCTCTCAATCTTAAGTCCTGGAATTGGCTTCCAAATTTGTTTGTTTTTTTGATTCACAAATATCATAAATGTCGTACACAAGCCAAGTGTGTTGAGTCTTTATATGTTTTTACCTCAGAACTGGATTAAGATTTGTGATTTACGACCTCACAGTCTAACCTAAAAGCATACATGAGACCGAACTGAAAGTCAAACCTACAGGTTTCAGTGTAAGCCACTGTTAACTTTCAGGAAAGCTGAAATGCATCCAACAACATTGTCCGATGGAGATGACTCTTTCAGTACAGTACTCTGGGTGCTATACTTTTTTGACCTCTACAAGTACATAAATCTACTTATTTGACAGGTGGGCAGTAAAATGTACTTCTGATGCTTAGGCCTTTGCAAGGGACATACTAAACTAATAAAGTAGTCGCAAGTAGTTGTTTAAAGCCAACCTGTGATGCTTTTGAGCATTAATACAGATTTAGTTTGCTGTTTTCTTCAGACAGTGTCATTTTTGACACCCGAACCAAAATCAACATTTTCAAATTCTACATTTTGGAGGTTTATGAGTTGGGATTTGTTCAGAAGGGCAAGTGCTCATTTGAGAAAATAACTTACTCTGATTAGAAACAGCTAAGCTGAAGAATTAGCCCGTTGATTGATTCTAAATGCATTGTTTTATTAAGTCATAGTGTAATATGACTTTTATGAATATTCTTTATTTACTCCCCTTTTCTTTAGTGAATTTTAAAGTTACGCTTATACTGCTGACATTCATTCATTCATGTCTGGCTGTGATAGGTTGTTTTTAGAGATGCTAGAAGAGTACTTTCAGTTTCACTAAAAGTTGACCATCCCAGGAAATGAAGAAATATTAGTGGTGGTATATCACTAATGCAGTCCATGAGTCAGGTTCAGGAAAAAATTATGCTTGTTACAACGACTGCTTTCCACAGTTTTTTTTTTTACTTTTGCACACTGTATAAAATGCATGTAAATGTTTGGATTATTATAATTTGTCAATAGATTATAAACCACACCCTGGAGACATACATGTTATCTTTTTTCCCATAGAGAAGAGATACCCATCCGTGCTTAAAACAAAGTCCTGAAACATGAAGCAGAATTTTTATTTTCTCTCAAATAGAAATCTTTTACATGATTGCCTTATCTTCAGGAGGTTAAATCCATACATGAAGGGGGTGATCACTGGTTGACAAATCAGGAGATACACAGATAAAATAATCCGTACTTTACCTGGTACATGGGCCACATCAAACCTGGAATCAACAAAGTGAAAAATGCAGCCGACAAACAAGTTTGAAACTGAGACAAGCTGAGGTGTGCAGGTGGAGATCACTTTTTGCTTGTTTTCTTTCCAGGTACTCAGACAAACAGCCAAAATCTTCATGTAAGAGACTAAAATGAGGCTGAATGGAATAACAATAGTCACAATGGCAAAAAGCAGGTCAGATATTTTGTTGAGTACTGAAACTGAACATGCAAGTTTAATGATCAAGTGGTGGTCACAAAACACTTTGTCAATGACATTTCCACACAATTTCAAACGGATGACGAATGAAAATGCAAATGTGATATTAACAAATGAATACATCCATACAAGCAGAATGATTATAGATACTCGCCCTGTGTTCATAATAACATTGTAGTGTAAAGGATAGCAAATAGCGACATATCTATCATAGGCCATGGCTGCTAAACTACAAAACTCAATAGAAGCAGATGTGTAGATACAACACATCTGCAGAAAACACCATGGCAGGGTCACTTCATGGGTGTCTGAAAACATCTGTGACATCACAAGTGGATACAGTGATGTGCTGCCACCTATTTCATTCACAAACAAATTACATAGTAATATATACATCGGCTCATGCAACCTTTTGTCCACAAATATGACCATGATAAGAAATGTGTTGGCCACACATATGGAGAGGTACCATAACAGCATTATGCTGAAATACAGGTATTTTATCTCTCCAATATTACCATAGGCTGCCAACACAAAAGACAAAACCTCAGTTGAGTTCTTCATTTCTAACTTGTTAAATGTGTGTGCCACACGGTGAATCACAGAGATTACCAGAAGTAGCAGCTCAGTAATAGTGTTGTCTCGCATCCTTTTAAATAATACCCAAGCCCAAAATCATATCTAGATTTAACATTGAGATGTTTTTCAGCATCCAGAATCCAGACATAAACAATCACAAAGAAACCTTTGACTCAAGCTTAATCATTTTCCCGATTTTGTCAAAAAATATGTTCTAAGCAAAGTCTCTTGTTCAACAAATAACAAAGTTAAGTGGATTATGGTCAATAAGAAGTATAACATCACTTCGTTAGACAATGTAGACAACTGTTCAAATACTCTTTTTTTAAAATGCACAAAATCATTTTGGCATCTCATTTCTGTTTAACAGCATATTTGATTAATGTCTCATCACCTGTGTGAAATCAGGATGTAGACAACTTTCAGCATGCAGTATGTGAAAATAAATTCAAATTCACATTTTACACATTTGATCCAAGATCATTAGTATCTTCTGGATGGAAAGGCTTCCAGGTGGCTACCGCTGCCCTCCCAACTGAACTCAGCTGAATTGTATACAGTTTTGTGTGGGCATTAAAATGTACTTGTGGTGACAAAGCATTGCAATAATAAAGTAATAGTCACAAATTGTTCAAAGATAGTGTCATGGTTCAGTGTCTTATGTTTTGATCCCAATCCCTCTTGTGTCCTTTTAGTGTCTCCTGTGTTCGTCCCTGTGTTTTCCCCTTCCTTCTTGTTACATGTTTGTGTCCCTCTGTCTGCCAGTATTGTTTCCTCTGTGCTTTCTCCTCTGTGCTTCCCCTTCGTTAGCTCACCTGCTGCTCCACCTCACCTGTTCCTCGTATTGTCATTAGTGTCTGTGTTTATAGTCTCTCAATTCAGGCCACGTTTATACGTAGCAGGGTATTTAGAGAAACGAATATCCCCCCCCCCCCTTTGTTTTCAAAAAAGTTGTCATTTACATCAACCCGCATAAATACGCCGTCGAGCGCCATTATAACTATGCCAAACCTCTGGGCGGCAGTGTAGGGAGAAGGATAAAGCCATGCAAGCCAATCAGAATCCACAGAATCAACAACAACGAATAACACGAGCGACTTCCTGTTCCTTTCAAAACAATGCTCACATGACGTTAAGCATTTTCTAGCGCATAGCCTAATGAGCGTGAGAACCTAAAACCCCGTTTCTCCCAGTTGACACGACAACACATAACCGGAGTTTTCCAAATTCTCCACTTTGCCCGGAGTTTTTAGAAATAATCGTTTTCTGTGATAAAAACGGGGTTTTCGTGTAAATGAGAGGCCAAACCGCATGGAAATATCTGCGTTTTCCCATCGTGTAAACGGGGCATCAGGGTCTGCATCCTTTGGAGGCCGCATTTGAAGGCAATTATGGCACGGCACCGCGCGAAGGCTGTCCCAATTCAAAGGCTTCTCCAAATGCAGCCCACAGATGTGGCCTTCTTTCCCTCTTTTTGGAGGATGCACCGCTGCTATCCTTTGCGGACTCACATATCCCAAGATTTTTTGCGTGCCTGAAAAAGAAAGAAACTAAGCAAGAAAGAAAGAAGAAATTGTTGACCTCAACAGGCACAGATCTCGCATTTTAATATAAGTACTGGGTTTATACTCGTTTTTTACTCATTTGAGCATCCAACGCCAGATATGTTAAACTTCAAGGGTAAAATACGTGACGTTGGTAATACTTAGCTTGATGCCTTTGAAAGTAAAGCCTTAAAAGCCGTCACTTTCAAACGTTAGACGTTCAGAGGTTGACTTATATCTTATATCTTATTGTGACTGTTGCAATGTTATAGACTATTTTTACCTCATGTACATAAATGGACCAAGATGAACAGATTTAGATCAGGATATGATCCCTGCTTTGTTGCCGAACTGTAAAACTGTAAAGTCTAGCTAAACGTTTGGATTGAATAAAGAGCAAAGTTTAGGATTATCCTTATGATTATATTTTTGCAGTATTAGAACCCTTTTGTCTGTTCACATAACACAAAATGTCTTTTACATTTAACTTTGTTTTAGGGAGCAAACAGAGAGCTTCATCACTGTCCGAGGTCAGAACGAACATTTGTTCACAGGGGTGAAACATTCCGCCACGGTTGGATGGAAGTAAGACAATAATAAATAATAAATAGCCCATTTGTCAGGCCTGATGTCACTTTTTGTAAATCTTTGCATCCCTGTGTTAATGTGATCTTGTGTTTACCTTTTCCCTCGCTTCTCTCTCTGTTCAGAACAATTCTGGAAACAATGGGCCTGCAGGGGAAGGGAACGATTTAAAGAACAAGTACAAAGTAGGTGCAGGTTTGAATGATGTGGAAACTAAATTATTAGTGTTTTACCCATGCAAGTTAATAATTTGCTGAAAATTGATGACGTGATTGATTTCCACTGCCTTAGGATTGTCCTCATGGGTGAGGTCTTAGGACAGAGGCATTCCACTGCCCCCCTGTCCTAACTGCCGCCATCCCTGAAGACACACCAGGGCCGGGTGACCAGGAGGAGGACGACGACGACGATGACGACAACGAGGAGGCGGAGGAGGAGGAGGATGCGGAGGAGGAGGAGGAGGAGGAGAGCCAGCCAGGGCCGAGGAGAAAGAGGAGGGAAGATGAAGGAGGACATGAGGCTGCAGAGGGAGGCAGAAGAAAGGAGAGAGCGAGAGAGCAGAGAGAGGATGGAGAGGCTTTTCTTTCTGCTCGAGAGGACGGCCAGTCGTTACATTATTTCTTTTGTTATTTAGTAAATTAATGAGTTCTCTTGAAAGTATTTGTTCATAATTGTTCCTTTTATATAATTCATAATTATATAATATAATATATAATTCATTCAGCTTTGTATAAATAAAGCTCGCTTTTGTTTTTCCCCTATCCTGCCTCCATGAGTCTGCATTTGGGTCCACTTAAATTCCCCCCATAACTGTGACATGAGGCCTATGAAGTTTCCGGGCATTAGAAGAGCAGTGGTTTCAGTTGCACCAAACACTTGCACCCAAGTCTGACATTTTCAAATTCAAAGAAAAGTGAAAAACATCCCACTGAGTTATTGATTATCAGCAGCTAAACTGACAAATGAGCCTGTTGACTGATTCTCAATGCTTTGTTTCATGAAAAGTCACAAGATGATATTTTCTACAATGAATTCTAAAATTACTGAAATAATATTGTCATTCAAAAATCATTTAACAATAAAATAGTACCCTAGGTTTTTTCTGAAAGTTGACCGTCAAATGAATTAATGAGAAACTTGTTGTATATCACAAATAATCTCCATAATTTTTGCAACTTCAGCTGTAGTCACAGTAAAAAAGGCATTTCACAAATACTTTCCACATTTTTGTAATGTTTCCACATTATTTAAGATGTTTGCAACTGTCTAAATTACTTTTCTCTATACATGTTAAATCACACTCACAAACATAATATTATCCTTGCTCTACAGAGACTCTTGCGACATGGAGAAAACTATTTATTTTTGAGCAAACAGAAATCTTTTACATGATTGTCTTATATTCGTTTGGTTAAATCCATACATGAAGGGAGTGATCACTGGTTGACAAATCACAAGATACACAGATAAAATAACGCGTACTTTATCCGGTACACGTGCTGTATCAAACCTGGGATCAACAAAGTGAAAAATGCAGCCAGCAAAAACGTTTGATAGTGAGACAATCTGAGGTGTGCAGGTGGATATCGCTTTTTGCTTGTTGTCCTTAGTTGTATTAAGAGAAACAGCCAAAATCTTCATGTAAGAGACTGAAATGAGACCAAATGGCATAACAATAGTCATAATGGCAAAAAGCAGGTCAGATATGCTGTTAAGTACTGATACTGAACATGCAAGTTTAATGATCAAGTGGTGGTCACAAAACACTTTGTCAATGACATTTCCACACAATTTCAAACGGATGACGAATGAAAATGCAAACATACAATTAACAAATGAATACATCCATACAAGCAGAATGATTATAGATATTCTTCCTGTGTTCATAATAACATTGTAGTGTAAAGGATAACAGATAGCGACATATCTGTCATAGGCCATAGCTGCTAAACTACAAAACTCAGCAGAACCACATATGTACATATAACACATCTGTAGAAAACACCAAGGCAGGGTCACTTCATGGGTGTCTGAAAACATCTGTGTTAGCATGAGAGGATACACTGCTGTGCTGCCACCTATTTCACTCACAAACAAATTACATATTAATATATACATCGGCTCATGTAACTTTTTGTCCACAAATATGACTGTAATTAGAAATGTGTTGGCCACACATATGGAGAGGTACCATAACAGCATTATGCTGAAATACAGGTATTTTATCTTTCCATAATGACCATAGGCTGCCAGCACAAAAGACAAAACCTCAGTTGAGTTCTCCATTTCTTTCTTGTGTAATGTGGGTGCCACACGGTGAATCACAATAAGTAGCAGCGAAAATAGCTCAGTAGTGTTGTCTTTTATCCTTTTGAATAATGTCTCAGCCCAAGATTGCATGTTGCAGTCACTTCAACATGCTTTTCCTGTTTTCAGTCTTCAGAACAATTGCAGAATGCAGCAACAGAGAATTAGAATGAAACCTCTTCAGTTTCCAGTTCTAGTTTCCCAATTTTCCTGAGTTTGTATAAAATCATTTTCCCAACAACTGAGCAAAATCCCTCAACACTAATGTCTGCATACCAGTGTGCAACAGCATGTTCCACAACACAGGTCAGAATCACAGGAGTTAATTACATTATGATCATCAAGGAATATATCATCACTTAGGTGGTTAATGGATGCTGAAATAGTTTTTTTTTTTGTAAAATATAAAGAAAACTTGTGTAATCAGATTCTGGTTGATCATCCCATTTGATAAATGTCTCTTTCGTCACCTGTGAGAAAATTTCAGAATGAAGACATCAGTAATCAAGGAACAACATTAGGCATGCAGTTTATGAACATTAAAACAGCACAGTATTACCCAAGAGCAGTATCTCACAGATGTGAAAGCCTCCAGGTGGCCAACTGAACAAGACAAAAGCCTCGGCTGAACTTTATACAGTTCTTGTACACAGAGGTGGGTTGGGCTGCGTTATAGGAGCCAGCTGCTTAGATTGTAGCCTACGGTTTACAATATGAGTTTACTGTTGGTGAACTTTTCCTTGTTTTTCGTGTGTTAGTCAAATATGCAGGATAAAATGATATAATCAAGGCATCACAGCTGTTATAAGATACCTCACCATTACCTTTGACTAACTGGACATGATGGGGCTGATGGTGGATGGCTGATAGATCATTTCTGTCCGAGGGGTCTGTGATTCCAAACAATGAAAAGGTGACTGAGGTGACTCGGGCAGAATAAGTCACAGATAAGATGATGCATTATAGTTTTACTCACTTTATATTTATTCACATTTGCCAACTTCCTTCCTCACTCTCCGACATATCGTGTTATCTTTTATTTATCTTGTTGCATATATCTTACTATTTTTATCTATTTTTTATACTTGTCTATATTTGATATTGATTTGTCATACAAAGAGCTGCTATCTGTGTATGGTTTTTTTAAAACAATGACAAAAAACATCCATTCTATTCTATACTATTGACAAGGCCTCGCAGGTCTTTACGAAGGACTCGCCTTCGAAGACGGCAAAGGCCGGTTCCTTCGAAGGATGCAGACCCTGAATTAAGATTTCCCTGTGTTTCCTCCCGTGTCGCCTGTCTCCTGTGTGGTATGTTATTTATTTCGGCTTCTGGTTTTTTCTCTGTTGATTTGCTACTTTCCCTTTTGTCCCTTTTTACTAGTCTTTGTGCCTAGCTCCCTTTCCTTTTTGTATTCAGCTTTGTATAAACAAAGCTCGCTTTTGTTTTTCCCCTATCCTGCCTCTGTGAGTCTGAACTTGGGTCCACTTACATTCCCCCCATAACCATGACAGATAGCCTATGAAGTTTCTGGGTATTAGAAGAGCAATGGTTCAAGTTGCACCAAACACTTGCACCCAAGTCTGACATTTTCAAATTCTACATATTGGTGCTTTATGAGTTGAGATTTTGTCAGAAAAGTGAAAAACATCCCGTTGGGTTATTGATTATCAGCAGCTAAACTGACAAATGAGCCTGTTGACTGATTCTCAATGCTTTGTTTCATGAAAACTCACAGGATGATATTTTCTACAATGAATTCTGAAATTACTGAAATAATATTGTCATTCGTTCATACCAGTCTCTGGAGGTCTCTAAAGGAGTACCCTAGGTTTTTTATGAAAGTTGACAATCAAATGAATTACTGAGAAACTTGTTGTTGTATATCACAAATGATCTCCGCATTTTTGTAATGTTTCCACATTATTTAAGATGTTTGCAACTGTCTAAATTACTTTTCTCTATACATGTTAAATCACACTCACAAACACAATATTATCCTTGCTCTACAGAGACTCTTGCGACATGGAGAAAACTATTTATTTTTGAGCAAACAGAAATCTTTTACATGATTGTCTTATATTCGTTTGGTTGAATCCATACATGAAGGGGGTGATCATTGGTTGACAAATCAGGAGATACACAGATAAAATAATGCGTACTTTATCTGGTACATGTGCTGTATCAAACCTGGAATCAACAAAGTGAAAAATGATGCCGACGAACATGTTTGATAGTGAGACAATCTGAGGTGTGCAGGTGGATATCGCTTTTTGCTTGTTGTCCTTTGTGGTATTAAGACAAACGGCCAAAATCTTCATGTAAGAGACTGAAATGAGACCAAATGGCATAACCATAGTCATAATGGCAAAAAGCAGGTCAGATATGCTGTTAAGTACTGATACTGAACATGCAAGTTTAATGATCAAGTGGTGGTCACAAAACACTTTGTCAATGACATTTCCACACAATTTCAAACGGATGACGAATGAAAAAGCAAACATACAATTAACAAATGAATACATCCATACAAGCAGAATGATTATAGATACTCTTCCTGTGTTCATAATAACATTGTAGTGTAAAGGACAACAGATAGCGACATATCTGTCATAGGCCATAGCTGCTAAACTACAAAACTCAGCAGAACCACATATGTACAAATAACACATCTGCAGAAAACACCAAGGCAGGGTCACTTCATGGGTGTCTGAAAACATCTGTGTTAGCATAAGAGGATACACTGCTGTGCTGCCACCTATTTCATTCACAAACAAATTACATAGTAATATATACATCGGCTCATGTAACTTTTTGTCCACAAATATGACCATAATAAGAAATGTGTTGGCCACACATATGGAGAGGTACCATAACAGCATTATGCTGAAATACAGGTATTTTATCTCTCCAATATAACCATAGGCTGCCAGCACAAAAGACACAACCTCAGTTGAATTCTCCATTTCTTTCTTGTGTAATGTGGGTGCCACACTGTGAAACACAATAACAAGAAGCGAAAATAGCTCAGTAGTGTTGTCTTTTATCCTTTTGAATAATGCCTCAGCCCAAGATTGCATGTTGCAGTCACTTCAACATGCTTTTCCTGTTTTCAGTCTTCAGAACAATTGCAGAATGCAGCAACAGAGAATTAGAATGAAACCTCTTCAGTTTCCAGTTCTAGTTTCCCAATTTTCCTGAGTTTGTATAAAATCATTTTCCCAACAACTGAGCAAAATCCCTCAACACTAATGTCTGCATACCAGTGTGCAACAGCATGTTCCACAACACAGGTCAGAATCACAGGAGTTAATTACATTATGATCATCAAGGAATATATCATCACTTAGGTGGTTAATGGATGCTGAAATAGTTTTTTTTTTTGTAAAATATAAAGAAAACTTGTGTAATCAGATTCTGGTTGATCATCCCATTTGATAAATGTCTCTTTCGTCACCTGTGAGAAAATTTCAGAATGTAGACATCAGTAATCAAGGAACAACATTAGGCATGCAGTTTATGAACATTAAAACAGCACAGTATGACCCAAGAGCAGTATCTCACAGATGTGAAAGCCTCCAGGTGGCCAACTGAACAAGACAAAAGCCTCGGCTGAACTTTATACAGTTCTTGTACACAGAGGTGGGTTGGGCTGCATTATAGGAGCCAGCTGCTTAGATTGTAACCTACAGTTGACAATATGAGTTTACTGTTGGTGAACTTTTCCTTGCTTTTTGTGTGTTAGTCAAATATGCAGGATAAAATGATATAATCAAGGCATCACAGCTTTCATAAGGTACCTCACCATTACCTTTAACTAACTGGACATGATGGGGCTGATGGTGGATGGCTGATAGATCATTTCTGTCCGAGGGGTCTGTGATTCCAAACAATGAAAAGGTGACTGAGGTGACTCGGGCAGAATAAGTCACAGATAAGATGATGCATTATAGTTTTACTCACTTTATATTAATTCACATTTGCCAACCTCCTTCCTCACTCTCCGACATATCGTGTTATCTTTTATTTATCTTGTTGCATATATCTTACTATTTTTATCTATTTTTTATACTTGTCTATATTTGATATTTATTTGTCAAACAAAGAGCTGCTATCTGTGTTTCGTTCTTTTTAAACAATGACGATAAATATCCATTCTATTGTATTCTATTGAAGTGTCCTCGTAGGTCTCTCCAAGAACTCGCCTTCAAAGACGGCAAAAGCCAGTTCCTTCGAAGGATGCAGACCCTGAATTGAGACACAGCCTTTGTCTTCCCTCTTGTGTTTATCAGTTCGTTGTGTGTGATGGCCCTCCTGAAATTCCCTGTGTTTCCTCCCATGTCACCTGTCTCCCGTGTGGTATGTTATTTATTTTGTCTTCTGGTTTTTCTGTTGATTTGCTACTTCGCCTTTTGTCCCTTTTTACCAGTCTTTGTGCCTAGCTCCCTTTCCTTTTTGTATTCAGCTTTGAATAAATAAAGCTCGCTTTTGTTTTCTCCTATCCTGCGTCCGTGAGTCTGCATTTGGGTCCACTTAAATTCCCCCCATAACCGTGACAAGATAGCCTATGAAGTTTGCAGGCATTAGAAGAGCAATGGTTCCAGTTGCACCAAACACTTGCACCCAAGTCTGACATTTTCAAATTCTACATATTGGTGCTTTATGAGTTGAGATTTTGTCAGAAAAGTGAAAAACATCCCGTTGGGTTATTGATTATCAGCAGCTAAACTGACAAATGAGCCTGTTGACTGATTCTCAATGCTTTGTTTCATGAAAAGTCACAGGATGATATTTTCTACAATGAATTCTAAAATTACTGAAATAGTATTGTCATTCGTTCATACCAGTCTCTGGAGGTCTCTAAAGGAGTACCCTAGGTTTTTTATGAAAGTTGACCATGAAATTAATTAATGAGAAACTTGTTGTATATCACAAATGCTCTCCATAATTTTTGCAACTTCAGCTGTAGTTACAGTGAAAAATGCATTTCACAAATACTTTCCACATTTTTGTAATGTTTCCACATTATTTAAGATGTTTGCAACTGTCTAAATTACTTTTCTCTATACATTTTAAATCACACTCACAAACATGATATTATCCTTGCTCTACAGAGACTCTTGCGACATGGAGAAAACTATTTATTTTTGAGCAAACAGAAATCTTTTACATGATTGTCTTATATTCGTTTGGTTGAATCCATACATGAAGGGGGTGATCATTGGTTGACAAATCAGGAGATACACAGATAAAATAATTCGTACTTTATCCGGTACATGTGCTGTATCAAACCTGGGATCAACAAAGTGAAAAATGCAGCCAAAAAACATGTTTGATAGTGAGACAATCTGAGGCGTGCAGGTGGATATCGCTTTTTGCTTGTTGTCCTTTGTGGTATTAAGACAAACGGCCAAAATCTTCATGTAAGAGACTGAAATGAGACCAAATGGCATAACCATAGTCACAAAGGCAAAAAGCAGGTCAGATATGCTGTTAAGTACTGATACTGAACATGCAAGTTTAATGATCAAGTGGTGGTCACAAAACACTTTGTCGATGACATTTCCACACAATTTCAAACGGATGACGAATGAAAATGCAAACATACAATTAACAAATGAATACATCCATACAAGCAGAATGATTATAGATACTCTTCCTGTGTTCATAATAACATTGTAGTGTAAAGGATGACAGATAGCAACATACCTGTCATAGGCCATAGCTGCTAAACTACAAAACTCAACAGAACCACATATGTACAAATAACACATCTGCAGAAAACACCAAGGCAGGGTCACTTCATGGGTGTCTGAAAACATCTGTGTTAGCATGAGAGGATACACTGCTGTGCTGCCACCTATTTCATTCACAAACAAATTACATAG
Organism: Lagodon rhomboides; assembly: GCA_039737535.1. NCBI lineage: Eukaryota > Metazoa > Chordata > Actinopteri > Spariformes > Sparidae > Lagodon > Lagodon rhomboides. The sequence goes on from CM077790.1 coordinate 23,566,527, forward strand.
TAATATATACATCGGCTCATGTAACTTTTTGTCCACAAATATGACCATAATAAGAAATGTGTTGGCCACACATATGGAGAGGTACCATAACAGCATTATGCTGAAATACAGGTATTTTATCTCTCCAATATAACCATAGGCTGCCAGCACAAAAGACACAACCTCAGTTGAGTTCTTCATTTCTTTCTTGTGTAATGTGGGTGCCACACGGTGAATCACAATAAGTAGCAGGGAAATAACTCAGTAGTGTTGTCCTTTATCCTTTTGAATAATGCCTCAGCCCAAGATTATATCTATGTTTAAGTTTGCTATTATTCTTCTAGTCAAGCAGTTGGACACTTCGACATGCTTTTCCTTTTTTCAGTCTTCAGAACAATTACAGAATGCAGCAACAGTTTCCCAATTTTCCTGAGTTTGTATAAAATAATTTTCCCAACAACTGAGCAAAATCCCTCAACACTAATGTCTGCATACCAGTGTGCAACAGCATGTTCCACAACACAGGTCAGAATCACAGGAGTTAATTAGATTATGATCATCAAGGAATTTATCATCACTTAGGTGGTTAATGGATGCTGAAATTGTTTTTTAAAAATATAAAGAAAACTTGTGTAATTAGATTCTGGTTGATCGTCCCATTTGATAAATGTCGTCACCTGTGAGAAAATTTCAGAATGTAGACATCAGTAATCAAGGAACAACATTAGGCATGCAGTTTATGAACATTAAAACAGCACAGTATTACCCAAGAGCAGTATCTCACAGATGTGAAAGCCTCCAGGTGGCCAACTGAACAAGACAAAAGCCTCGGCTGAACTTTATACAGTTCTTGTACACAGAGGTGGGTTGGGCTGCATTATAGGAGCCAGCTGCTTAGATTGTAACCTACAGTTGACAATATGAGTTTACTGTTGATGAACTTTTCCTTGTTTTTTGTGTGTTAGTCAAATATGCAGAATAAAATTATATAATCAAGGCATCACAGCTGTTATAAGATACCTCACCATTACCTTTAACTAACTGGACATGATGGGGCTGATGGTGGATGGCTGATAGATCATTTCTGTCCAAGGGGTCTGTGATTCCAAACAATGAAAAGGTGACTGAGGTGACTCGGGCAGAAAAAGTCACAGATAAGGTGATGCATTATAGTTTTACTCACTTTATATTTATTCACATTTGCCAACTTCCTTCCTCACTCTCCGACATATCGTGTTATCTTTTATTTATCTTGTTGTATATATCTTACTATTTGTATCTATTTTATACCTGTCTATATTTGATATTTATTTGTCAAACAAAGAGCTGCTATCTGTGTTCGTTTTTTTTAAACAATGACAATAAACATCCATTCTATTCTATTCTATTCTATTCTATTCTATCTTTCCCCATTAGTTAAAGCTACAGACAGCACAATGAAATGCACCATTGCTTTGAATAGAATTATATTGGGGATAACCCACATAAGTAGATAACATAACAGTTATCTACAGTAGATAAACCAACAAAATGTAAACCAAAGGTCTGGTCTTTTTTTTAGACTTTTTAACTTGACAATGTTACATATTATAGCTTTAAAAGAAAATATCAACATCTTGTCATGTTTTCAGTCATTAAAGGGACATGAGGCTGGATTTGTGAAAAAATAAACATGCATTTTGTCACGTCCTGTGTTTGTCTTGTCAAGTTTCATGTTTTTAGTTTTGGTCACTTCCTGTTTTATTTTGTAGTCTCGTCTCATGTCTCGTCTTCCCCGGTTCTGTTCTGATTACGTGCACCTGCCCTCTCGTGTCTCACCTGTTTCTCGTTCCCTCATTTGTCATGTATTTAAGTCCTGGTTTTTGTTCAGTCTGTGTCTTGTCATTAATTGTCTTCACGTCATGTTCATGTTTTTTGGAGAAATAAATCCTTTTTTGATCACTCGCAACCTTGATCTCCCTGCCGTCTGTGCATCTGGGTCCTTCCTTCACGTCCTCAACCAGCCTACTTGACACATTTTAAGTTTTTTAATGCTAATGGTTGATGAAGTGTTCAAAAACAAAAAGAATGAGCCCACCCACGTATCTCTCCATAGCCTTGAACAGGCTGTGTGTTGCATAATGTAATGTACATAATGTTTCTTTTTTGGCCACTTGAGGGAAGGACATCACATCAAGCTGAAAATCAAAATTTATTTTAATTTCCTTTTAGCTCACCAATAACTCATGAGGGAAATACCCAGCTCTTTTGCTGCTAAATGATCCATTATGTTTACATTATGGACCATGTCATTGTGCATTGGTGATTCTCTTTTCTCATAATTGCCAGGAACAGAGATGTTTGTGTGTTTCAAACTGAATACTTAAAGTGAATATTAAATCAGTGAGAAAAAAGAGGAAATTCTGTAGTCTCCAAGAACAAGCCTAAGTACTAAGATGACATAAACAGAGTTACTAAGTTCATAATTGGAAAGCTCCCTGCTGAGCCACAGAAAACATTATACAATGATTTTCACAGGCTGATTAGAGCTCCTGCTGACGTGTAAAAGCTCATTTATGCTTAAAGTCAGATTCGCATACGCATACATATGAGGCCTTCTGTCAAGATTCAAAGTGTTTATTGTCATATGCAAAGTAAAGAAACATGAACTCTGTATCTGTGTTCATTTCATCCTATCTGCACCCTTTCTGAAAGCTTACAGTTACGGACCAATGGAGTAGTAACTCAAGTAGTCGTAGGGGGCAGGGTAGCCAACTGTTTAAGTGAGACATGGCCATAGGACAAAAGGTTTTTTAAAAAAATGGATGAACTTTTCGAGAAAAGGTTATGCGAGTTGGTGAAAAGTTTGAAACATGAATGATGATGTTGAATGATGTTACTTTGCCAGTGCATAAAGACAAACAGTTACTACAGAACAGCTGGAAGGACACTGGATGTAAGTTGAACGATGGCGATGTAAAAGTGAAGGTCCATGCAAGACAGAGTTGCCTCTGAGCGGTGACCTCTAGTTGTTGTATTTCTTAACATCCAGGCCAACATGAAGAACACATGGAAATATGTGGGCAGTGAAGGTTATATGATTTGAAATGGACGTATCTATTTTCGTGTGTATAGGCAAGCATATATGAGCCTTAAAATAAGTGCCTCTTTAGGTTAGTTACTTGGAGCATAAAGGCACAAAAATGTACAAACTGATTTCACATGACATCAACTGAAAAACTTAAACTTAGATTTGGAAAGTGTACTTACATGATACTACCGATAGTAGCAAAGATATCATGCATATAAGGTACGCTATATGGCACCAGAACCAATAAAGTACATTTTTCTGAAACAAGTATTTTCATGTGACACACAGACACTTTGGTGAAAGTTTAACAGTTTAACAGTTTAAAAGTGGCCTAAGACACTGAGGACATCAACCAATGCATTTCCTGTGAGACCTGATGTTTTTATGAAGTCCATACACATGAGATTACCGTGTTATTGGTAAGATTCGCTGATGTAACTCCTATCTATTATGATGTAATGTAACAGAGACACACAAATGTGGAGTAAACATGATGATTAGGCCTCAGGGTCATTAGTCCAGTATATCTCTGTATCCCCAGGACATCAATCTATTGTTGATGTCGTGCTCTGGGACCCGCTTTCTCCATGCAGCACAAACTGTAACTATGTGCAAACCCCCTCTACACTGATGGCTGTTATGTTTGATACTGGATGAGAAATGCTTGGAAAAAAGGTGGGGTTCATGATTTTGCATTGTGATATGAACATTTTGAGTTTCCAAAGACTTAAAATTTGAGTTGGATAAAAATGGTAGGCCAAAAGCGGAAAGGTTGCCCTCTCTTGGCTCCGTGGCTATACGCACAATTTTAAAAGGCCTTGTTTTAGTGCAAGAGAGAATCTAAGCTCAGAAAAAATGTAGCTGAAAGACAGTTCTTTGTAAAAAACATTTTTTAGTGTAAACAACAAGCTGTAGCTGTAATTGTTCAGCTTAGAATTTCAGCTGAGCTGCAGCGAAAGACCTTTAACCTTGAGTACTGGTCTTTCACATATAAATGAACATCCATCACATTCAAGCCCTTGTCAAAAGAGTCCTCACAATGTGCATTAAGCCTATTATTGTATTTTGCAGCATACATGAGTTTCTAAATCTGGTGTCTACGGCGACATTCCTGCACTGGCACAACAGTAGTGATGCATTTTACGTCAGCAATGTTTGCCAGACATGAAGTGGGGAGCAACTGCAGCGAAAAACGTTGTACCAAAAATGTGTCATCACGTTGTAAATGTTGTGAATACATCATGTATGTTAAATTAAGTCAACGCTGATTTTTGCTATCACAAAGAACACAGTGGTCTCCTCGGTGAAAGTCTGGGTATGTTTGACCCATCCATCCTGCTTCCGGGTGTTAAGTACCACTACTTGACTGCTTCCCAAAGATATAGCAGACCTCCTAGTTTTATATTATTAGGGTGGAACAGAAATGTATTTTGGCCTCAGGCTGTCAATGCAAGATGGCTTAAAGTTCGCTATGAGACTGGACTGAATAGTAAAAATATCTGTGTGTTACACAGAGCCCCCCAAAAAATACAGATATAAAGGCTGTGTTTTCATGAGCACTTGCTCACTGTAGTAATTGAATGTACAGCATTTGCACAAGATGCAATTTGTCCCCACATGATTGATTCATTCATAGGCCCAACATACAATCCATTCCCACTTTTTGGTTGAATTGTGCGCGCGAGATAAGTGCACAAACAGTAACCACAACAGACCGGACACCTATTCTTTTCACTCTGCATTGCCCAGGGACATTCTGGCAGCGAAGACCAGCTCAGGAGGTGAAGTGACCATGTGAAGAGCAGCAGCAGGCAAGGCAGGAAGAACTGTGACAGCGGAAGAGGTTGATGTGTTTAACGGGGAAACTACAGCTCACAAGCCGCTGTTTCTGCATCCCTGCTGGCTGTTTGTTTTACAGACCACCCCAAAAAACACAGGCACAACCAAAGATACACATTATGCAGCCTCTATGTATTTCCCAAACTGCTTACTCACAGTCCTTTGGAATTGATGTTTTAAGTTACTCAGTACTCTGATAAACAAGTCTGGTCTGATGAACTGGCTGTATACACTTAAATCATGCCAATTTAATTAAAACCTGGGAACAAATTGTATCTTTCCCCACAAACTAATTAAAATGTGGGAAGAAGCTGATTACCAGTACTTCTTTGGCTGTGTGTTCCTATCTGTAATGGAAGATCTCAATTATCAGTAAACATGGAGAAATGGGCCAGTGGTTCAATGGAAGCCCGGTATTCATGTTAAATGATGTACTGGGTGATCATTGTGCCTTGCAGTCGGTGTTAGGCTGTGCCGTCATAAATCTACTCAGTCCGCTGACCTAATGTACCTTTAAGCTGATTTATATGTCTACACTCCCCCTAGCAAAGAGCCAATATTGTCTAAATTGTATTTGTGCCTCCACCCATTGGCTTGATCTGCAATTTAATTCTAATTCCCATTCTCCAGCCACTTTATGTAATGCTATCTAACTCCACTAGTCTTACAAATAACCACACATTGGCAAAAGCTCTGCTATCATAAACCTTTCTATACATAAATCATGTCCCTTGACCTGTCTAAGGAATAGTAAGGTTTCTACGGCAACACTCACACCTTGTCAAATATGGCAGCTTAGTTAGTGGACATAAGCATCAAATATTTGCGTTTCCTCTAGTGTTAGTTCTACACATGAAGGGCTTTACGGTGTTAGGTTATGCCTAAAAAAATTCAAAAACACGAGGTCAAGGTTTACTTTGTTAGGTTAAGGACAACATCTTGCTTTGATTTATAATGATGCTCAGCTTTATTTACCATGTAAGTTATGTAAGTGAACTCAAGCTATATTACTAATAAACAATTCCATGTTGACACCTCATAACACTTGGGACATGAACCCCAGTCTCTTGCGGAAAAGTGCTACATACAACCCAACCAACCACCCTCACCATCCCCCAAATCAGACTTTTCTTCTTCCTTATACTTCTATGCTAAAGGGGAATTTTGTACTGTTGCTGAAGTTTGGTGCTGTTCGGAGCATTATTTGTGGCTATGAGTGGCTTTTTGATGGCGGTTTCTTAGTGGAGGCATAAGCTGCAGCAGGGTGGGAATTTCATCATTTTAGGGGCAAGACCATTTGGCCTTTTGATTTTTTTAAGACCACATGACAGGGCACAAAGATAAGACATGGATTATGTATTAAAACATTTTTTAATACCAATATCAAGTTAAAGCTAGGGTCTACAATGTTGTTCAGAAACACATTTTGTTATACTAGGTGAAATGGTCTTTATTATGTATTCAGAAAAAGGAGCGAAAATAAGCAGACATCTGTGGCAGCTGCATGACTGAGAAAAAGCTGACCAATCCGTGCTATCCGGGCCGATAGCACGGATTGGTCAGATACCTTCATGTCCCGCCTTCCTCCGCGCGTGCACACGTCCGGTTTCACTGACACCGGAAATATTCAGCACACTCCTCTGCAGGAATACGGAGTTAATTTGGTTACAATGGCAGAGAAAATGCAGCCACCGTTACTTCTACCAACTCACCCCGCTAAAAAGGCAAGGAAAAGAAAGCCTGAGACAGAAAAGGGTGCAACGAAAAAGGCTTTGGATAAAGTAAGAAGTCGGGCCTGAGTCAACATCGGTGCTGCGTTTGAGCGGTGGAGACAACTGGGGCATGTGAAGGGCCTGAAAAGTGATGCAGAGGTTGCTCTCTTTCTGTTGGACAGGTAATGATTTTTTTTAGTTTCGGGGGGGATTTGTTATTTTCATGAAATATGTAAGGTTTGCCAAGTTGGCTACGTGTGTAGCTCGTATTAGCCCAATGCTAACGTTAGCTTCTTTGTGTGTTGTTTTTAGCCATGAGAAGGATCTATCAACTTCCACGCCACTGAAACACAGATTGACTGACCTCTCCCACCTGTGTCAACTACAGTTTCAGAGTCTCCAGAGTCCAACCGGTGAGTTCAACTGCCAGATGCGCGTTCAAGTTTGTGGGGGCGTGGGTTTGGACGGAGCACTGACGGGATGGGGAGGGGGGGTGGAACTTGGAGGAAATGCCACTTTGAAATCTTGCTAGCTCTCCAGGACTGTAGACCCTAGCTTTAATGTTACATTAGAAAACTTTTTTTTTTTTTTTTTTTAAGTAGGGTTAGGTGATTTTGGTGACGCTACACTGAATATTAGTGAAGTTATTGAATATTTCTCCCAGATAAATATCCAGAAATTCCCCAAAATTATGCCAAAGCACTTTTTTTTTTCAAACAAACAGTTGTAGAATTACCAACAGGAGACCACTGATGTGTGGAGTGATTTTGGTGACACTACATTGAATAATAGTGAAGTTATTGAATATTTTTTGTAGTTTCTCTATTCGGTATTGCACTTTGTAGACGGTCCTTGCGCCCTCGTCTCACAGACGGCTGACCACAGAGACCAGTGTTATGTGTCCAGCCCGCTCGTTTTGATGAAAATACGGTTGTAGCTCGTTATCTACCTTACTACGGTAGTTAAGAGTCGTTGCTTGTGTTTTAACAATGTTTCGCTTATGAGTTGTTGATGCGGGAAGTTCGAATCTGTGAATATATTTCCAACTTTACCGAACTAAATCCTGTCACACAAGTCACGTATCGTATCAAAACCGGCTGAGCTTGCTGGCTGTGCTGTAAGTGTCGTTCTTCCATTTTGAGATGCTAATGCTGTTTGAGAGACTTTAAGGTGAGATCATCGATGCGATAATGAGACTCCACCTGCGCGAACCGCGAGCTCACGTAAGTTCTAGTCAAGGCAAACCCACTACGCTGCACTGGCGCTTTTTACGTGGATCTTGGACAGGCCACTGTGGCTGTGCAATGATTTTTTTTTCACGGGGCATCAAGGCCATGGCCGCCGTGAATTTCCTACCCTGAGCTGCAGTGTATTGTTATCGTGTGGTCTTTTCTGAAGTTGCTACAACTAGCTAAGCTAGTGGTCGGAAAACTTGATCTCTCGAGGGGGGGTCTTACTCGGTGTCACGGTGTGTTAGACCATGGATTAAAGTTACACCGGAATATCCCTTTTAAGTTAGGGGTACCTCAAGGGTCACACTTAGAAGTGTAGAGCAACTTTTGAATGAGAGTGAGAATGGACTTGCTGTTCGGACATGGTTCGGTTTTTCAAATATTGCAAATGGGCCTCCAGGCATTATACTGGCTGTTCTGGATGACACATTCATTTTCTTTCTGTTTGCCAGGCATCATTGCTGTAATCTGGATAGAAACTCTATTAATTCTCTGCATCCATCCTCCCTGAAGTATGAACCTTTTAATATCTTTTTCCATTTGGAAACTGTATAGCTTTTGTAAAGTAAACACTGTCTATTCACTGATTGTGTCTTCTCATGTGACCATTGACTCAACATGGACAAGAATACGATTATTGCGTTGTTTAATCAGAGCGGGTTATTAAACTCTGGAGCTTTAGTAAATTCTCACAGCTGATTGGACAGTAACAACGCTCAGCAAAGAATAAAAGCAGTTATATCGTTTGTCGGACCAGCGCTGAATTATTTTAATCGTTGTGTTCTCCTCTGAAATATGGTAAACATCTGAGAAGTCAAGGACGAGACAGCTTACATTCAATCAATTAAGTAAACGATGAATAGTGCTACCAATTTAAGTGTTTTTTCTTTATCAGGATTAAATGACACAACAACAAAGCAGAGAGTCACTCTTTTCTCTTTCACCTTGTTGTGTTACATTCTGATTTTGCTTGTTAATGGTGCTCTTATTGTTACTATCATATTGGAGGAAAAACTTCACGAGCCCATGTACATCTTCCTATGTAACTTGTGCATTAATAGCGTTTATGGGACAACAGCATTTTACCCCAAATTCCTTTTTGATCTATTATCTAACATTTATGTCATATCATATGCTGGTTGCCTGTTGCAGGTCTTTGTTATATACTCTTATGCAGCGACAGAGTTTTCTATTCTTGCCCTGATGGCCTATGACAGATATGTGGCTATATGTCGACCACTGGAGTATCACTCTGTCATGACTAAACATAGGGTTATTGCTTTAGTGTCTTTATCCATACTTGTTCCTTTCCTCTGTCAGACTATTGTGATGATAATGACCTCTCGACTGGAATTATGTGGCTCCCAAATAGAAAAACTGTATTGTGAGAATTGGTCAATCCTCAAACTCTCCTGCAATTCAATAACAACAAATAATATTGTTGGATTTATTGTCATATTTTTCTATTTAGGGCATGATCTTTTCATTTTTTGTTCATATGTGCACCTGATAAAATCAATTTTAAAGTCAAGAGAGGGCAGGAGGAAGTTTATGCAGACATGTGTGCCACATTTATTATGTTTGCTTAATGTCTCAGCTGCTCTGCTGTTCGACCTCACGTACGCCAGATATGGATCAAGCTCTGTATCACAAAGCGTTAAGAACTTCATGGCCATACAATTTCTCATGTTTCCACCTATTCTCAACCCTATTATTTACGGAATTAAACTGACTCACGTTCGCAAGGTTTTTTTACGTTTCTTAACAGACAACAAACAGGTTAAAGGATTGGGCTGATACATTGTGAAGTTTTGTTTCGAGGCCAGGAATTTTATCTTATTAACAGAGAAAAATGTGATCATCTATTTTCCAGTAGCAAAACATGGAAAAGAAATAGTAAGATATGTGGCCTGTATTGGTTTATTGTGCAAAATTTACTGGTATCAGATGTGAACTCTTCAGAGAGTTGTTGATTAAACTTTGTCATTCTTGAGGAGGTTTGCTGTGGTGCTGTTGATTTTTATTATTGAAAGGTGTAAAGGTGAACGGCATTTTAAGTATTGAAACTACTATGTACATATATTATCATATTTAACAGGGTGTGTAAGGTTGTTTTTCCTTTTCACTGCAACTGTTTTAATGGTGCTTGTTCTATAGTGGGCATAGAGCTTTCTTTAACAAAAAATACATCTTACATTCCTGATAGTGCGCACTGCCGCTTTAATCTCCCCTGCTCCTCTGCTGCTCTTGTGTTGTTGTTGTGTTGTTGTTTACTTTGTCAGTGACAACAGCAGAACATTTTAATATGTCATAATATAGGCTAATATTTTATTCATTTTCAAATGTTTAGTCTTCAGCCACAACTGACAATGCCTTAAGTTATGTGACTTGAGGCAATTGAGCAGACTTCATGTCGCCCCTTCTAAAGCCACAAAATACTTTATATCCAACCTTTTCACATTTGCAGTAGTAAAAACAACATCACAGTGAAGTGAAATATATTTCCCTTTTAGAGTTAATATAGCGAGAAAGTAAACAGTGTCCACCTGACAACTTAAGTCCAATATTCACTCTGCTTTGAGCTTTGGTTTGATTTTCACAAACTCCAGACAGAAATATCTGGTTCCTCAGCTACTAAACATTTTCTGTCATTTGATCCGTTGCTGGAAAAAAAAACCCAACATATTAGCGCAGCTTTAAAGATAAACTTTAGTCTTAAATTCTGCTAGGATTCTCCCTCCTAGCATGTTTTAAAAATGCAACACAGGTGTGGGGGGCAGGTGGGGTATATGACTTGTGGCCTTGCGGCTACGTATGCGACCATGCAGGGGTTCTCTGGAAGAGGGGGATACTGAAGGACCACCGAACAGTCTAGCATGAATAGCAACCTTTCCTCCAGGAAGGTGACGTATAATGAGCCATTAGGTCTGTGTAGAGAGGAGGTTGGAGTGGATGGATGGCTCAGTCACAGGACTTTCACCTGGGGGTTTGTCATCTTAAAAATAAAGATGTATCTCCTGCACAGTCAAATGAGTATTTTGCTGTTTAGGTGGCTAAATCAACCAATTACGTGTGCGCACAAATTTGAAACCAACCTAAACGCTTCGTCTATTACATTTCTCTGTCAGGAAAGTAACAGGAGGTGCATGATATAAACAGAAGGACTGCATCAAATAGATAAGCATAGATTAAAAACATAGATCATAGATAAACTGGCAAAATGCCAATATAATGTTGCTTTAATTCATAAAATGTGTTATAAATTGATGATTCTGGTGTAATTAACTTTATTTATCTTTATCCTTTTTTTTTACTAACTTTCCTATTAAATTTTCCATTTTGAATGTATTTATGTACAGTATTATCATTTTTGATTAAAGGTAAATGTTTCTGTCATAAAAATCCTTTCCTCTACACATTTATTATACATATACTTTTGCTTCATATGCAAATAAGAGGGTTGCCATTGAAACTGTGTCACTGGGTCGAAATCAGACTATAGATCGACTGTGTATACCTTGCTCCCAAACTGATGGCCAGGCTCACTATGGGTCTTCAGCTGGCCCAGTAATCTAAGTTATATATTGATTATTTGACCCACTCCGAACTAATGCTGGTCGTTTGAAGTACGATAGCCAAAGCAGCCTGGAAATTTGGTAAATTACAGGGGTATGGTAGAGGATAGTGGGGAGGGGGGATTCAGCTAATAGGACGGCTACCTGCAGCAGTTAGTGGTAAAGGTACAGTACCTGACTGTCCATTAGGATCTCTGTAAATCACCGAGAGGTGAGGCAGAGCAGCAGAAGATCATCAGAGCGAAACAAAAGAAACCTTGATCTGTGATAGGACCCCGTTCAGAGTCCTGGTCAAAGCTGCTGTAAATCACACGCAGTTTGAATTACGGCCCCCTCATTTCCATTATAAAGACAAAATGCATGATGGAATGTGAAAATAAAATAAAGGCATAAATACATTTACAGAAATAAATCAATAAATACATACATAAATAAACTAGAGTGGCACTCAGTAGAGTGCATACCTCCTCTGAGGCCCAACAGCCCCATTTAATCCGTTCAAGCTTAATCTAATATCAAACTCGGTAGCCCTGCATCGGTCTCAATTTTAAACCATCTATAACTGCTAAATAATAATAATTTAAGCTCCCCTCATCTAAGATCCGCTCACTCATAGATATCAGCCACCTAAATACACCTCAATTTTTTCATCATGATCCGCGCATTATTCTCTGAGAAATTAACACAATGTCGGAAAATGTTAAATAACAACTATAATAATAAAAAACTTTGTTTATAAAGCACCTTTCAGCACACAGTTACAAAGTGCTTCACAAAAACGAATAAGACACAAAGCTGATAAAACAAGTTAAAAGCAATAAAATCAGAATACCATAATACACAAGAGAATTAAACATGAAATAATAAAGCAGATAAAATCACTGAAAGGCATTTTTAAACAAAAGTGATTTATTAGATGAGACTGAGTTTGCAGACCTGATCTCCTCATGCAGGTCATCCCAAAGTCTTGAGGAGAGGAGGCCTTTGCAGTGAGGAGCTCTCACTGCAAAGGTAAATAAAAAAGCAAAAAACAATTTAAGTTACTTTTTATAAATTAATTAATGACTACATTTATGTTTGTTTGTTTTTACTTTTGCATTCAGTGGCATATTTATTGACTGTTTTATTCATTCATTTATTTATTTACTCATGTTTTTATTTATTTTTATATCAATTTCCATTCCTCATACGTGACAGCCTGTTAAAACTGCTACAAAACTCAGGCGTTGTAAGGATTTTACCAGTTTTAACGCAAGCAGCTGCACATGTTGCTACATTGGCTACCATACAAGTTAGTATTTCAACAATGTACGCTGATTTATTTATTAATTTTTTTTTGTCTCATCACCTTATTTGTTTTTTTTTTCATCAGGTGTCTCACCGCTGATGCAGGTGTGTCATTGGTTGGTAAAGTACACACCTGCATCAGCGGAGAGGTGTCTCACCGTCATAAATCCACAGCTGAATTAACACAAACACAGCGGCTAACCTACAGTGTGAGGCGTATAGAAGACGTGTTCCTGAACACTTGAACCATTTCACAGCATTGAATCATGTCTTGTAAATACTGTTAGCAATGTCAACACGTTTGGGTTTTTAAAATATTATCGCAGAATGACTAACACATCCACTATACTTGTGTTTTCACTTTCAGGCTTCAGTGCAACTGTCAACTACAGATTCACTCTTTTCTCCCTCACTTTACTATGTTATTGTCTAATTGTGGTAGTAAATGTGTCTCTGGTTTTAACCATAATACTGGATCAGAACCTACATGAACCCATGTACATTTTTTTGTGTAACCTGTGCATTAATGGACTTTATGGGACTGCAGCCTTTTACCCTAAATTTGCTTCTGATCTTCTGTCTGATGTTCATGTAATATCATATGTAGGATGCTTTCTGCAAGTCTTTGTTATATACACCTATGCAACGATTGATTTCTCTGTTTTGGCTCTTATGGCTTATGACAGATATGTGGCTATATGTCGACCCCTGGTGTATCACTCTGTAATGTCTATGCGGAGGATCGCTGTGTTAATCAGTTTGTCATGGCTCGTTCCACTTGGCTGTGAGGTTGCAGTTCTAACTCTGACATCCAGATTGACACTGTGTGGCTCCCACATACAGAAACTCTATTGTGAGAACTGGTCGATTGTGAAACTTGCTTGCAGTTCAACTGCAGCAAACGATGTTGTTGGATTGATTATTATTGCCTTCTATTGTGTGCACGTTCTTTTCATCGTGTGCACTTATGTACGGCTCGTAAACTCAGCTATAAAGTCAAAAGAAGGCAGGATAAAGTTTACACAGACATGTGTACCACATTTATTGTGTTTGTTTAATGTTACAGCTGCTCTGCTTTTTGACACTATGTACTCGAGGTATGGATCAGCAACCGTGCCACAGAATTTAAGGAACTTCATGGCCATACAGTTTCTCATGATGCCCCCTGTTCTAAACCCTATTATTTATGGACTGATCCTGAGTAAAATTCGATATAAATTGGTGACTTTGTTTATAAAGGCAGGTCAGACATTTACATTGGGGCTGAAGGTTTGATTTATAAAAATTAGGGTACTGTTCTGTCAGAAATCACCACATTGATCTGGACAGAGTAAGTCATTTTACTATCCCACAGACAGGTTTCAGATATTGATTGTATGAAGCAATACATGAATGTGAGAACTTGAAATACAATTTAACAGCACACGTTTACTACATGGGGTCAAAGTTTAAAGAAGAAAATGTTGAAATCGGGATGTACTGTAGTGATAATCCGTGTTAATCCTCTGACCAGACAGCACGTTCTCTAAAGATGAAAGATGACCTTTTCTGAAACAATAATTCAGACTACAGGACCTGTATGAAAAGTCTATACAATTACAATTTTCTGTGTTTAAGTTTAAGTCTAAACCTGATGTGTAAAGCAATTGAGTCAGTCTGTCAGTGTCTGACCCTCAGTACGAAATGTAGATCAAACAGGGTCTTCGAATATCTTTAACACTGATTAAATGATGTAATTTTAATATATTTGTAATAAAAGTAAATGAAATAAGATTGAAATGTGTCACAATGTAATCCAGTTTTGAATCTAGCATCTGATTTTGGTTTATTCTAGCCTTTTGATGGAAGTGTTTATTAGACATTTCTTAAACAATTGTATTGTGAGCATTGTGATCTGGCTAACAGAAATACTTAAGCCTGTGTATAAAAAACATCTTAAATCTAATCTGCATTATCCACATACAAGACAATTATTGTTAGTTTTAGTTAAAAAAAAAAAGACAATGAAAGACATATAAGTCTAATTTGTTTTCATGCATTTTTAGATCTTTAGGATTTTTAAGCATTTTGAGGCCGAAGCTGTTTCCATCTTTGGTGTGTAGCAACCGCAGTAATACAGATTGACTCTCCTCAGATTTCATTCTCAGACTTTGATTGTTTGAACAGAGCTGCTGTATCTCTGTTGTTCCCGCTGACTTAATGCAGCGACCTGTGTTCTCTAATGCAAAGCGGTTGATTATTAAGACTACACTAAAATGTGGAACAATGTCTTGGGTTAAGCCTTAAAGGAGACGCTAAATCTTGAATACAAAAGTGTTATTAATTTAGTGAGCACCAGGAATAAGATGATTGGTTGATGGTCGACATTAAAGGTACAATATGTAGTTTGGAAAAGAAATTCAAATTCAGAAAAATAGCATCTATAAAACAGTAGGGAAATTATAATACAAACAGAAATGATCATTCCTCAAAACTATATAATGCACCTTTAATCCAAGAATTTACTAATTCCCTCCAATAGTGACACAAAAGACTGTAGCCTGAAAGTAACTACAACATTTCTCACTGGCACACAAAGTTTCATTACCTTTTCAGAAAAGTCAGCATGCTGCCTGCATGTTTTTGCAATTTGTCTGTTTGTGATAAGCTTCAACCCCCCCATTACCTACAACAAAAATTAGACATTAATTTAAAGAAGGGCTTTCTGCACACGTAGACCAGTGGAGTTTCCATTGTCTCTCTCAGCAGTAGCTGTAGCTGGTGGTCAACAAGATATTCTGTTGTTATAGAAAACTTTGTTTTACAAACTTTAATAATGCTTAGTCTTGTTGCTTCCTTAGACAAAATAACTAAAACACCTTACAGTATAATGCAGTCCAATACAACACTACCACCTATTGTGGTCTCAAAAATGACCTCACAATTGACTTACTGGCAGTCTGGCACAGGGTCAACAGATATCTCACATTATCACTTTGGATTGCATGGTGTTGTACACAATTTGCTCTTATTGAATCTACCAACTGTATATACCATATATGTGATTTACAAGGGAACAGGAAAAATAGGGAGTAAATTCAACTACATCTACAATTTCATATTTGTTATTTTAGATCAGATTCACCTTGTTGTTGAAACTGAAGTTAACTTTTCTCTTTTGGGACCTCCGGCATAACTTTTTGGTGAAATTTAGGTTTAAAAGGCCACACATGCATCCTAAACTGATGACAGTGGTATTGTTTTGATTTGTGGTTATGTAACATATTCCTCAGAGGGATAAATGGACAGCAATTTACAGTCACAATGATGAAATACAAATGATGTAATTACCAGTTAGACTATCTTGCTTTTTTTTTTTTTCTTTTACCATAACTGTAATGGCAATCATTACTGTGACCCCCCTGGTGGGCCTCAGTGGAAAACAACAGGCCTGAGGGAACAGGGTTGGCTACAGCCACCTAATTATGATCTAATGACCAATGTAAGTTGGCCTCATGGGATGATGCTTAACAAGTGCTTTGAGGCTCAACATGATTAGAGAGAGGACAGTCTAACCTATTTGGACACTAAAGGCTTTAAAGGAGCTTCACTTCAATAACATACATACATACGTTACATAGAGAACATGTAGTAATTATGGAAGAAGTGGTCGAAAGGTCATTAGCTCCACTCTCCTCTGAGAGCAATTAATGAAACAAGATCACTCTAGAGCCAGTCCAGGCGCTAATTAACAGGCTCTCGAGTCAGTATGACTTAATTCCTACTTACAAACTGAAACCAGAAATCAATACGTTAAATCAAAGTTCTATTAAACTCTAATACAGTTCAGTATATATCCATCTGTTGAATTTTTATTCTTAATATCAGTCGTCATTAATCTGGCTGCTTTAGAAGTGAAACCTCAATAATCCTTCACAATTATGTGCAACAGAACTGTATGTAGGGCTTCGGGGCAGAGTTTAAGCCAATGGCCAATAAGGCCGTATAGAACAACTATAGACAATGTAGTCTACATTTAAACAGCAATAAAACAAACAAACACTATGATACGCTATGATTTGTACCTGCCCTGTTACAAATGGTACAGAACATTTTGTCTATTGTGTCCACCAAATGGTGCACATGGTGTTCCTGTGGAGCAGGGCTGTGTGCACAAATTACCTGGGCCGAGTGTGACATCGATGTTCGAGTTCAGCGACAAGTGGTCTGTTGCCGAATTTCTGTTCACCTTGTCCCGCCAGGTTGGTTTGAAACATCTTTAGTTATTTTTTTGGCTGTTGTCGCATCTTCCATTTCTGGAGGAGCAGGAGCTTGACACTTTTCTGTGGTCTTGCTAGCAGTCTCTCAATGTCTTTGTGTAATATAAGTTTATATTGAAGTTGTCTTGGCCACATATTGTCAGTCACACAGTACGAGTTTGAATATGCTGCTAATTATTTTGTTAATTTTGCATATTTCCCACTGGACATGTTGGCCATTGATATTTTCATCTGCTGGTCTACTGCACTGTGATATGAGCAATAAGACGGCATATGCCAACTAGCGTTAACCCTGCTTTTGCATCCTTCTTCAGCTTTTTCTTCAATGTTGTCAGTGCTTTTAATAGCTCTTAATGGCATCAACCAGGGCTTGTGGGAGAAATCACATGAGTTCTCAAACTAACCAATCATAGTGGAGACTCTGTAACCCCTGCATCCAAAAGGTCGATCCTTTTCAGGCCCCAGCAACAGTGCTGGCACTGGCACTTGGCTCAGCCTCAGAAGGATCGAACTCCAAAGATGTGAGGAGTGCATTTTCACCACCTGAAGAGAGGTGAAGGGGCTGACACTCATCAATTGGTTCCCCAACACAGGCAGGCACTTCCTATGAAGAGCTTGGTAACTCTCTCCTCCAATGTTGTTGAGGACTGCGCTTGAAATTAGACCATTTTTGAAAGGCTTGTTCCAAGTCTCTACCTTGTCACCTCCTGCTTCAGGTTCCACCACAGTCAAACAAGTTAAACCTGTTTTGTATTCCTACAGTATATCGACCTGCTATCAGTACCATTCACTTTGTCTGTGGTGTCAGACCAAATTTCATTTTTGACCTTGGCTTAAAAGTTTCTCTGGCCAGTGCCACTAAACCGAACAAGCACTGATAAATAAGATGCACACCATCCAGTAACGTGTGTGTCTCTGCTTTGGTGAAGTTCATCTCCTTGCTCTTTTGGACCTCCATGTTTTTTTGGAGGTCACCAGCCAAGACAACATGTTGAACACCCCAAACCACTTAAGCATTACTGCACTGACGAGCTTTATGCATTGCACTGCATTGTGTTCATATGCATTCCTTCTATATAGTGATTGGGGCTGGAAGTGACTAAATCCAGAGAGGACCCTGTGGTGCATTCAGTGGGATTTACCCTTGCCAGTCTTCAGGATAGATCTGTCAAATTCCCTGAACATGAAGATGAAATAACCCAGAGAAAGGGGACATTTTTTATCATTGGACAGGAAGCACATTACCGTTGTCACCTGGATTGGCAGGCATGTCTGTCGGGACTGGGACTTGAGATTTAGAAATCCCTATCTGGTTGTATTTCAGTCGATGTCAGTGATGTCATTTTGATACTTGACAGAGAAAAAAAAAAGATTTTATTATTCAAATCTTTCTGCTCCAGATGACACATTCCACAAGTTCGGCCATGAACAAATATTTCATCAGAAACTTTTAACATGTCAGGGTTTCCTCTACATGTAATTGATTGTGGCGCACCGCCACGGCAAAATAAAAGCCGCCACACCTTCAGAATAATGTTTGTTTTGTTTTTTTTACCTTGTTTTTATGTTGTTTATGCTTATATTAATGTAAATTATTGTATGAAATGTGATTTTGGCAGAAAACATGGTGTTTTTCATGAAATGTGACGCTACGCTGCAAATAGCTACCCTTATTTTGAAAAACCAACACCGGAGTCACCACCTGCCTGTCTGGCTGCGGCGCCCGAAAGACGAAGAGAGTAGAGACAACAGTCCGACGTGGAGGGAGAGAAAAGGGTGAAAGACACATTCTATGCAGGAAGAGATGTTTATTTGACTGTATTCAGTATAGACTAGTTTAGTTCTTCAACCCTCTGGGGTCGACGGACGCGCCGGCTCGTCCAAATCACGTGACCGCGTTAAGACGACAGAGCAGCGAGATTTATTCTCCGTTTCAACTTGTGGCTAAAGTGTGGACGTCAAACTATATACCAGTTTTTAAATTGTGTTGATAGGCCGAGTAAAACCGGACTTGTGATAAATAATGGACTCTTTTTCGCGAATATCGCCGTCACGTTTGGTGCGTGTTTGGTGCAGCAAGAAACGGTAAACACGGGCTTTCCTCAGTAACGTGTCCGCAAACAGAAGGCGCTTGCAAGCAAAAAACACGTGATACCCCCTTTCCTATTGGTGGAAAAAGCCACCACATCAACCAATCAAAAAGTTATATGGCAAAGCACGTGATTTGGTTGCTGGGGAACAGGGGGAAGTTGTGGGGAGGGACGGCGAAGAAAGAGTGACAGCGATACTGACAGTGACAGAGACAGCGTTAGTGACAGCGAGTTTTGAGAGTTGAGACTTTTGTGACATTTGGCTTGTTTTGAGTGTATAGATAGTGTGTAGTGTAGTGTGTTTAGTGTGTAGTGTAGTCGTTTTTTTGTTTTGTGTGTCAAAACAATGAGTAGACTGTTGAACGAGGAGCAGGCAGTGCAGCTCCTCATTGAGCTGTGAGGACCTGAGGGAGGCCTGAGCCTGAGGCATTGCCTGCATTAAAATGTAAATAGTTACATATAACTTTGTAAATTTCAAAAACTTATGTACAAATTTAGCAAACAACAAATTAAATTTGCATTCTAAGTAATAAAAATGGTTCGTTAAACATATTTGTGGTTTTCACAGTAAAAAATCTACTCGGATTTTATGATTTTTGTGTGATTTTAGGTCCACTGTACTAATACAGTATGTCAAAATTAAAAAATAACTGTACAGTCACATACGTGAGGTTGTGCTGAAGAAAATGACACCAAACAAGGCAAGGTAAACAGTTTTTAAGGTGAAATATAAAGGTAAAATCAAAAGTAGTCAAAAACGGCCAATTATACCCTGGACCCCATATCTTTAATTTGTTGTTGTTGTGTTTGTTGTTTTGGCCGAGTGATACTCCAAGATCCTATTTTCAATTATTATTTTCAATTCATGTACCGGAAACCCTATAGTAAACATTCAGTTTGAAATAGTCATAATTTCACATTTCAAAATTCATGTTGTCGTCGTCGTCACCCCCCCTCTTCCACTCGGGCAGACCTCCCCCACGGTTTAAAAAAATCCTGGAGGAAACCCTGCATGTACTTTGGAAAAGTTTCCAAATCCTCCAGAGGTAAAATAATGTGATGACATCTATGACTGGTGGACAACATAAAAGATGTTGTCCAGCTCCTTGAATCCACAGTTGTACTTTATCTGTTTATAGATCTCACCAATTCTGATGTGCTCAATATGATGACTGAATACTGTGTTGTTACGCTATAATTCTTCTTTCAACACGTTGCTTTGATTTAGACAATGGAAAACAAAACTGTCTCATTTTACTTTAACCTAACCATGTTCATGAACATTGGACACTTCCGTTATCCAGCCTTTATTTTTTGCCTCCTGCTTTACATCTTTATTGTTTCTGCAAATCTTGCCATGATATGGATAATATTAAGGGAGAGATCACTTCATGAACCCATGTATATTTTCATTGCATTTTTATCTATCAACTCTCTTTATGGTGCTACTGGTTTCTTCCCCAGATTCCTCATGGACCTTCTGTCTGATACTCATTTGTTCTCACGTCCTGGTTGTTTCACTCAGATCTTTGTTATTTACACATATGTGTCTTATGAACTGACCATTCTGAGCATCATGGCATATGATAGATATGTTGCTGTTTGTCATCCTTTACACTATCACAGCAAGATTAACTTTAAAACTGTCTTTGCATTGTCATTTTTTGCTTGGGTCTGTCCAGCCTGTAATCTTACTATAACCATTAATATGATTGTCAGGCTTCCTCTATGTGGTAACAATATACAGAAGGTATACTGTGCCAGCTGGAATATTGTAAAGTTATCATGTGTTACAGACGCCGTTAACAGTATTGCTGCTATGCTGGGGGCTGTAGCTATAGCTGTCGTTCCCTTTGGTTTTATCTTGTACACATATCTGAGAATTGTGGTCGCTTGTTGGAAAAGCTCATCAGAGGTCAGGGAAAAAGTATTACAGAGTTGTCTTCCACATGTTATATTATTTGTGATTTATATTGTCACATCGTTTAGTGATACTGCCTTAAGCCGACAAAATCTTGATGAGATAAATCCCTTTGTGGCTATTTTTTTGTCACTAGAATTTGTTGTCATTCCTCCACTTTTGAATCCTCTCGTGTATGGCCTTAAATTACCAGAAATAAGAAAACACATTGTTGAGATAATATGCTTAAAATCCCAGAGGAAGAAAAAATCCTGTAGAACATTCCCAAAGCCTGTGTGTGTGAATATACAGGGGCAAAACAATCCACAAAACACATGAATATTGTCTGAGTATCTGGTGTCCTTTCTCTAGAGTCAGACCAAGGCTTACATTTTGTTTGACTTTGTCCCATATTGTTATAGTAGAATTCAGAGCACAGTTTATGCAATGAGAAATGTGTTTGTGTTTGTTTTAAAGTTGAGATTCATATGAATTGTAATTACTTTGGCCACCAATGTTAATCATCTATGTTAAATTAAACAGTTTGCCATATGCAAATATACTGTGTACTTTGTCTCTGTAATAAGACTCCATCTATTTATAGGTTTTTTGTATAAAATCTTTACCTTAGCACTTAATGTAAACAGATTTTCAGAGTGAAGTACACAAAGTAAAAGGAAACGAGGAAAATCTATAGATTAAAGTAAAGAAGAGCTCTGTCAGACATTTAACTTATCCATGTTTTATTTGTTATACTTTTTCCCTCTCTTTTGACATCTCTCTTGATTCAATGTAAATATTAAAATGCCTGGTCCACATGCTGTCATCAGAGACTTAAGAAAACATAATGAATTGAAACTTTTCAAAAGCTTGAAATCTCTCAGATCACAGGTGCACACGGTCGTTCTCATCCACACAGTGATCATTTCTCATTGCTTATGGTGATTTATCAGAAAATATGACAAAATGGTAAAAGTGATACTATGGGGTCTTTTTTTAGGCTATGATAACTACAAGTCATGGTGTGAGAAATCAGCACATGCCCCCCTCCTCTTTTGGCTTGTCAGTCAGAAAATGGACAGCAGCATGATAACTACAACATTAGTACTACATTTGTTTAAAAAAAAAAAAGGCAGCAGTACGTAATAATCAGTAAGAGGCTTGGTTTGGGTTTGGGACAGAAACTGCTTATTGATGCGGCTGCATGACTTAAGATGAAAGAGGCCTAAAGAACAAGTGAACATGAAACTTTCTTAATGATTACCAATAATAGTACGAACCAGGTTTTTATAGTGCCTAACAAAACAAGTTCAAGGCAAGGTCTTTCAGTTGCGGCACCATAAGGTAAAAAATTAGTTTTTGTCAGTCCTATTTTATATAGGACACTGTGGGACTCTCCCCTCAGCTAAGGGGCCTTGACAGAGAAAGCACATTCTCCTTTAATGACAAATTAGATTTCACAACTGTAAGAAGGATTCCATTAGTAAGGCCTTGTCTGATAAACTTGACAACAAAGTTCTCTTCTATTCAAAACTCTCCATCAGAATAAGTGGGGTTAGCCACATGGCGGCAATTGTTTAGACTAGACGCTGCAGACTGTTTAGGTACAGGGATGGTGGTGGCTATCTTGAAGCAGGTAGGAGTGCTCTCTTGTGACAGTCGCATATTAAAAATGTCACTAATGACATCAACTATCTGAGTGACACGTATAATTACAGCCAGGGATGTTATCAAGCCCAGCAGATTTACTCATTTTCACTCTTAGCAGGAGTCTTCTCACAACTGCTGTGGTTACTGACAGTGGCCAGTCCTCTGCAGTCACAGTAGACATTGTAGTTGAATCACTCATGATGGCGGTACTCCTGCTGTTGTAAGGTGTGATGTTCTGGATTGCCAGCCACATACCTTTGGTTTTGTTTGGTGTTGGTGTCCACTCTCTCCTGGTGTCTCCCTTGTACTTCCTCCTCCCAGTCTACAATGATCTGGTTTGTTTTCTGCACATTCATCAATGTCTGGTTTGGATCAGCCACCAAAAAGATCTGACTACCACGGACAGTCAGGACTACAGAGAAAATCTTTGGTTTCAACGTGCCCTCCATTCAGAAATTACCCATCCCACTCAGGGAACAGACAGGAAACATATCACTGCCGATCCAGCACACCCAAGACACAACCTGTTCTATCTTCTGGGCACACAAGAAGAGTTTCTTCCCACAGGCCATCACTCAGATCAACAGTTCAATTATAGTCAAGCAGTGTCATGAAAAAGTCTAACAATAACCCTCTAACACTAAAGAATCCACTTATTTCTATAATAGATTATATTTTTTACAGTTTAAAATTACAGACCCCTTAAAGGATTATGTCACAATCATAATTCTCCAGAGTGGAGAATGCTTGTCTGAAGGCATGTCCAGAGTCAGAGAGCATAAAGTACTAATTTACATCTCCCATAAGCTGCACATCTGTGGTGTGACTAGAGAGTGTATCGAACCTAAAGCAAAGGTAGAACACACCTTAAATTCTTATTCACACGAGTCCAGTGAGCATCGTGAAACTACTATGACAAATATTATATGACATTTTGTTCAAACTTTTCAAAGTTTCCGTTACACAGATGCTCAAAACTCTGTCAAATCAGCTTACTGATTTCTCAGGACAGAAATACGGGTTTATATGACAACAAAGACAAAAATACTGACCCCTGAGGTCGTATAAACATTTCTGTATGTGCTTGTCTCTCCTTGAATAACCCTCTCTGTTACATGAGTGTGAGTGTGTGTAATTGGTTGCAGGTGTGTTTGAGTGATTGCCAGTTGTCCAAGGACCTATTTGGTTCCTGCCTTGAAGCCAGGAGTTTAAGGGCCGGCTCCTCCCAGTCCCTGTGGACTCTCCTCTGTCAGCCAGACTGCCAGCATGTTCGATTGTGTACAATATGTGTTTTTGAATAAAACATTTAAAGATGCTTCGCTGCTGGTGGTTCTTGGTGGATGGGAAGAAGGGAGTCTCGTTTTCATGTTGGGCCAGGGTTTCCCCTAGGCCCTGGTCGTAAAAATACTCAGCCTTTGTGTTTTGTGCTGGTGTGCTGGTCGGAACCTTGTGTTGCAGCCACCACCATCAGTGTATGACTGTATGTATGATTTACTGTAAGTCACTTTGGACAAAAGTTTCTGCTAAATGTAAAATATAATGCAAATGTATGTATGTACAGTATAACTAAAAAAGAGAAAGGGAAGACAGAGCAAATCAAGTTAAATAAAAATAAATAAATGGGTTATAACAATTAAATTACCACCTCTTTGCACCATCCATAGTTTTACAGGGTGATGGCAGCAGAGGTCAGCTGGGTTGGCTCTGCCAGTCACTGACTTGCTTTGGGATAACCTGCTTCGGGCCGAGCCCAGACCCTTAGGAGGGTGCTGGCCGGTTACAATGACCTATAGCCCCTTTCAGAACGCTCAGGAGTGAGGGGGCAGGGAGGTATTTTATGTGTCTTGAATTTATTGGACTTCATCGACAAACAATGGTGGCTATTATTTACTCATCCCAAAGGAAAAAGGTATGGGTGAACTAATGATCATACTGTTACTCACAAGGTCATGAAATGCTATACTTGACTACGGGTGATGTGTTGAAGTTGTATAATTTTTGGTGAAAAAATGTGGCTGAAACAGATCATTGCAGTCTGAACGTCTACCAGACCAAAAATAACATGACCTATGATATTCTTCCACCGGGCCTTTTTTGTCTTGGAGGCAATTGGCTCCAGCAGATGTATTCTTTATATTTCTAAAATGACCAAAAGATATAAAGGCGTCGACTCATCTTCAGATGACCACTGTACTGATCAGAGGAGATGAGACCCTGATTTCCAGAAACATATATGAACTTTGGGTCTTATTGCTATTTCATTCAATTGTAGTATGCGTCCTGCTGTTTGCAATTATTGTCTCTGCAAATGATGCAAGTTTCATCAGAGGTGTCCTCCAGAGGTAAAATAATGTGATGACATCTATGACTGGTGGACAACATAAAAGATGTTGTCCAGCTCCCTGAATCCACAGTTGTACTTCATCTGTTTATAGATCTCATCAATTCCGATGTGCTCAATATGATGACTGAATACTGTGTTGTTACGCTATAATTCTTCTTTAAAACATGATGCTTTGATTTTGACAATGGAAAACAAAACTGTCTCATTTTACTTTAACCTAACCATGTTCATGAACATTGGACACTTCCGTTACCCAGCCTTTATTTTTTGCCTTGCGCTTTACATCTTTATTGTGTCTGCAAATCTTTCCATGATATGGATAATATTAAGGGAGAGATCACTTCATGAACCCATGTATATTTTCATTGCATTTTTATCTATCAACTCTCTTTATGGTGCTACTGGTTTCTACCCCAGATTCCTCATGGACCTTCTGTCTGATACTCATTTGTTCTCACGTCCTGGTTGTTTCACTCAGATCTTTGTTATTTACACATATGTGTCTTATGAAATTACCATTCTGGGCATCATGGCATATGATAGATATGTTGCTGTTTGTCATCCTTTACACTATCACAGCAAGATTAATTTTAAAACTGTCTTTGCATTGTCATTTTTTGCTTGGGTCTGTCCAGCCTGTAATCTTACTATAACCATTAATATGATTGTCAGGGTTCCTCTATGTGGTAACAATATACAGAAGGTATACTGTTCCAGCTGGAGTATTGCAAAGTTATCATGTGTTAGAGATACTGTTACCAGTTTTGCTGCTATGCTGGGGGTTGTAGCTATAGCTGTCGTTCCCTTTGGTTTTGTCTTGTACACATATCTGAGAATTGTGGTCGCTTGTTGGAAAAGCTCATCAGAGGTCAGGGAAAAAGTATTACAGAGTTGTCTTCCACATGTAATATTATTTGTGATTTATATTGTCACATTGTTTAGTGATACTGCCTTAAGCCAACAAAATCTTGATGAGATAAATCCCTTTGTGGCTATTTTTTTGTCACTAGAATTTGTTGTCATTCCTCCACTTTTGAATCCTCTCGTGTATGGCCTTAAATTACCAGAAATAAGAAAACACATTGTCAACATATTATGCTTAAAATCCCAGAGGAAGAAAAAATCCTGTAGAACATTCCCAAAGCCTGTGTGTGTGAATATACAGGGGCAAAACAATCCACAAAACACATGAATATTGTCTGAGTATCTGGTGTCCTTTCTCTACAGTCAGACCAAGGCTTACATTTTGTTTGACTTTGTCCCATATTGTTATAATAAAATTCAAAGCACAGTTTCTGTAGTGAGAAATGGGTTTGTGTTTGTTTTCAAGTTGAGATTCATATGAATTGTAATTACTTTAGCCACCAGTGTTAATCATCTATGTCAAATTAAACAGTTTGCCATATGCAAATATATTGTGTCTCTGTGATGAGACTCCATCTATATATTTCGTTTTTTTAATATTAAAATTTTTACCTTAGCACTTAATGTCAACAGATTTTCAGAGTGAAGTACACGAAGTAAAAGGAAACGAGGAAAATCTATAGATTAAAGTAAAGAAGAGCTCTGTCAGACATTTAACTTATCCATGTTTTATTTGTTATACTGTTTTCCTCTCTCTTCATTCCATGTATGCTAAAATGCCTGGTCCACATGCTGTTATAAGAGACTTGTGAAAACATAATGAATTGAAACTTTTCAAAAGCTTGAAATCTCCCAGAACACAGGTGCACACGGTCGTTCTCATCCACACAGTGATCATTTCTCATTGCTTACGGTAATTTATCATAAAATATCACAAAATAGTAAAGGGGATACTATAGGGTCTTTTTTAGGCTATAATAACTACAACTCATGGTGTGAGAAATCAGCACATGCCCTCCTCCTCTTTTGGCTTGTCAGTCAGAAAATGGACAGCAGCATGATAACTACAACATTAGTACTACATTTATTTAAAAAAAAAAAGGCAGCAGTACGTAATAATAAGTAAGAGGCTTGGTTTTTAGGTTGGAACAGAAACCCCTTATTGATGCAGCTGCATGACTTTTAGATCAAAGAGGCCTAAAGAACAAGTGAACATGAAACTTTCTTGCTGATTACCAATAATAATATTAAACAGGTTTTTATAGGACCTTACAAAACAAGTTAAGGTCTTTCAGTTACGGCACCATAAGGTAAATAATGATTTTTTGTCAAAGATTTTAAAGAGGACACTGTGGGACTCTCCCCACAGCTGAGGGGCCCTGACAGAGAATGCACATTCTCCTTTAATGACAATTAAGTTTTTTAAACTATAAGATGGATTCCATTAGTAAGGCCTTGCTAATAAACTTGACAACAAAGTTATCTTCTTTTGGTGGAATAGCCTTGTTGGTTTAGACCTTGAGCAGGAGGGGGCCAAGCACACAACTGGTGTCAAACACTAGAGTAGAGGAGTTGTGACTGTCAATCCAAACAGTCTGGGATCTGTTTTTGGGGAATGTTCAATATTTAGTTGCAGAGTGTGGTACTCAAGCCCAAAGTGCTAAGTTTAATGGAGAACACTGTGTTGAATTCTGAGTTGAAATCAACAAACAGCCTCCTGATAGATGTGTTGTTATTTTACAAGGTGTGTGAAGACTGATTAGATGGCAGTTAACATTACGTAGCAAACTGCCGAAGGTCAAGACTGACTGGGATGTTTTTTTCAATGTATTAAAGAACCAGTTTTTCAAAGCACTCCATCAGAATAAGTGGGGTTAGCCACATGGCGGCAATTGTCTAGACTAGACGCTGCAGACTGTTTAGCTGTTGTAATGTGTGATGTTCTGGATTGCCAGCCACATACCTTTGGTTTTGTTTGGTGTTGGTGTCCACTCTCTCTCCTGGTGTCTCCCTTGTACTTCCTCCTCCCAGTCTACAATGATCTGGTTTGTTTTCTGCACATTCATCAATGTCTGGTTTGGATCAGCCACCAAAAAGATCTGACTACCACGGACAGTCAGGACTACAGAGAAAATCTTTGGTTTCAACGTGCCCTCCATTCAGAAATTACCCATCCCACTCAGGGAACAGGCAGGAAACATATCACTGCAGATCCAGTACACCCAAGACACAACCTGTTCTATCTTCTGGGCACACAAGAAGTGTTTCTTTCCACAGGCCATCACTCGGATGAACACTTTAATTATAGTTACGCAGTACAATGAAAAAGTCTAACAATAACCCTCTAACACTAAAGCGTCCACTTACTTCAATAATAGATTATATTTTTTACAGTTTAAAATTACAGACACCTAAAAGGATTAGGTCACAATCATAATTCTCCAGAGTGGAGAATGCTTGTCTGAAGGCATGTCCAGAGTCAGAGAGCATAAAGTACTAATTTACATCTCCCATAAGCTGCACATCTGTGGTGTGACTAGAGAGTGTATCGAACCTAAAGCAAAGGTAGAACACACCTTAATTTTTTTTTCACACGAGCCTGGTAAACTTAGTGAAATTACTATGAAAAATATTATATGACATTTTGTTCAAACTGTTCAAATTTTCCTTCACACAGATGCTCAAAACTCTGTCAAATCAGCTTACTGATTTCTCAGGACAGAAATAAGAGTTTGTAAGACAACAAAGACAACAATATTGATACCTGAGGTCGATATAAACATTTCTGTCTCTCTTTGAATAACCCTCTCTATTACGTGTGTGTGTGTGTGTGTGTGTGTGTGTGATTGGTTGCAGGTGTGTTTGAGTGATTGCCAGTTGTCCAAGGACCTATTTGGTTCCTGCCTTGAAGCCAGGAGTTTAAGGGCCGGCTCCTCCCAGTCCCTGTGGACTCTCCTCTGTCAGCCAAAGTGCCAGCATGTTCGATCGTGTGCAATATGTGTTTTTGAATAAAGATGCTTCGCTGCTGGTGGTTCTTGGTGGATGAGAAGAGGGGAGTCTCATTTTCATGTTGGGCCAGGGTTTCCCCTAGACCCTGGTTGTAACACTACCCAGCCTTTGTGTTTTGTGCTGGTGTGCTGGTCGGTACCTTGTGTGGCAGCCACCACCATCAGTGTATGAATGTATGTATGAATTACTGTAAGTCACTTTGGACAAAAGTGTCTGGTAATGTAAAATATAATGCAAATGTATGTATGTACAGTATAACTAAAAAAGAGAAAGGGAAGACAGAGCAAATCAAGTTAAATAAAAATACATAAATGGGTTATAACATTTAAATTACCACCTCTTTGCACCATCCATAGTTTTACAGGGTGATGGCAGCAGAGGTCAGCTGGGTTGGCTCTGCCAGTCACTGACTTGCTTTGGGATAACCTGCTTCGGGCCGAGCCCAGACCCTCAGGAGGGTGCTGGCCGGTTACAATGACCTATAGCCCCTTTCAGAACGCTCAGGAGTGAGGGGGCAGGGAGGTATTTTATGTGTCTTGAATTTATTGGACTTCATCGGCAAACAATGGTGGCTATTATTTACTCATCCCAAAGGAAAAAGGTATGGGTGAACTAATAATCATACTGTTACTCACAAGGTCATGAAATGCTATACTTGACTACAGGTGATGTGTTGAAGTTGTATAATTTTTGGTGAAAAAATATGGCTGAAACAGATCATTGCAGTCTGAACGTCTACCAGACCAAAAATAACATGACCTATGATATTCTTCCACTGGGCCTTTTTTGTCTTGGAGGCAATTGGCTCCAGCAGATGTATTCTTTATATTTCTAAAATGACCAAAAGATATAAAGGCGTCGACTCATCTTCAGATGACCACTGTACTGATCAGAGGAGATGAGACCCTGATTTCCAGAAACATATATGAACTTTGGGTCTTATTGCTATTTCATTCAATTGTAGTATGCGTCCTGCTGTTTGCAATTATTGTCTCTGCAAATGATGCAAGTTTCATCAGAGGTGTCCTCCAGAGGTAAAATAATGTGATGACATCTATGACTGGTGAACAACATAAAAGATGTTGTCCAGCTCCTTGAATCCACAGTTGTACTTCATCTGTTTATAGATCTCATCAATTCTGATGTGCTCAATATGATGACTGAATACTGTGTTGTTACGCTATAATTCTTCTTTAAACATGATGCTTTGATTTTGACAATGGAAAACAAAACTGTCTCATTTTACTTTAACCTAACCATGTTCATGAACATTGGACACTTCCGTTACCCAGCCTTTATTTTTTGCCTTGCGCTTTACATCTTTATTGTGTCTGCAAATCTTGCCATGATATGGATAATATTAAGGGAGAGATCACTTCATGAACCCATGTATATTTTCATTGCATTTTTATCTATCAACTCTCTTTATGGTGCTACTGGTTTCTACCCCAGATTCCTCATGGACCTTCTGTCTGATACTCATTTGTTCTCACGTCCTGGTTGTTTTACTCAGATCTTTGTTATTTACACATATGTGTCTTATGAAATTACCATTCTGGGCATCATGGCATATGATAGATATGTTGCTGTTTGTCATCCTTTACACTATCACAGCAAGATTAATTTTAAAACTGTCTTTGCATTGTCATTTTTTGCTTGGGTCTGTCCAGCCTGTAATCTTACTATAACCATTAATATGATTGTCAGGGTTCCTCTATGTGGTAACAATATACAGAAGGTATACTGTTCCAGCTGGAGTATTGCAAAGTTATCATGTGTTAGAGATACTGTTACCAGTTTTGCTGCTATGCTGGGGGTTGTAGCTATAGCTGTCGTTCCCTTTGGTTTTGTCTTGTACACATATCTGAGAATTGTGGTCGCTTGTTGGAAAAGCTCATCAGAGGTCAGGGAAAAAGTATTACAGAGTTGTCTTCCACATGTAATATTATTTGTGATTTATATTGTCACATTGTTTAGTGATACTGCCTTAAGCCAACAAAATCTTGATGAGATAAATCCCTTTGTGGCTATTTTTTTGTCACTAGAATTTGTTGTCATTCCTCCACTTTTGAATCCTCTCGTGTATGGCCTTAAATTACCAGAAATAAGAAAACACATTGTCAACATATTATGCTTAAAATCCCAGAGGAAGAAAAAATCCTGTAGAACATTCCCAAAGCCTGTGTGTGTGAATATACAGGGGCAAAACAATCCACAAAACACATGAATATTGTCTGAGTATCTGGTGTCCTTTCTCTACAGTCAGACCAAGGCTTACATTTTGTTTGACTTTGTCCCATATTGTTATAATAAAATTCAAAGCACAGTTTCTGTAGTGAGAAATGGGTTTGTGTTTGTTTTCAAGTTGAGATTCATATGAATTGTAATTACTTTAGCCACCAGTGTTAATCATCTATGTTAAATTAAACAGTTTGCCATATGCAAATATATTGTGTCTCTGTGATGAGACTCCATCTATATATTTCGTTTTTTTAATATTAAAATTTTTACCTTAGCACTTAATGTCAACAGATTTTCAGAGTGAAGTACACGAAGTAAAAGGAAACGAGGAAAATCTATAGATTAAAGTAAAGAAGAGCTCTGTCAGACATTTGAATTATCCATGTTTTATTTGTTATACTGTTTTCCTCTCTCTTCATTCCATGTATGCTAAAATGCCTGGTCCACATGCTGTTATAAGAGACTTGTGAAAACATAATGAATTGAAACTTTTCAAAAGCTTGAAATCTCCCAGAACACAGGTGCACACGGTCGTTCTCATCCACACAGTGATCATTTCTCATTGCTTACGGTAATTTATCATAAAATATCACAAAATAGTAAAGGGGATACTATAGGGTCTTTTTTAGGCTATAATAACTACAACTCATGGTGTGAGAAATCAGCACATGCCCTCCTCCTCTTTTGGCTTGTCAGTCAGAAAATGGACAGCAGCATGATAACTACAACATTAGTACTACATTTATTTAAAAAAAAAAAGGCAGCAGTACGTAATAATAAGTAAGAGGCTTGGTTTTTAGGTTGGAACAGAAACCCCTTATTGATGCAGCTGCATGACTTTTAGATCAAAGAGGCCTAAAGAACAAGTGAACATGAAACTTTCTTGCTGATTACCAATAATAATATTAAACAGGTTTTTATAGGACCTTTATAGGACAAAACAAGTTAAGGTCTTTCAGTTACGGCACCATAAGGTAAATAATGATTTTTTGTCAAAGATTTTAAAGAGGACACTGTGGGACTCTCCCCACAGCTGAGGGGCCCTGACAGAGAATGCACATTCTCCTTTAATGACAATTAAGTTTTTTAAACTATAAGATGGATTCCATTAGTAAGGCCTTGCTAATAAACTTGACAACAAAGTTATCTTCTTTTGGTGGAATAGCCTTGTTGGTTTAGACCTTGAGCAGGAGGGGGCCAAGCACACAACTGGTGTCAAACACTAGAGTAGAGGAGTTGTGACTGCCAATCCAAACAGTCTGGTATCTGTTTTTGTGGAATGTTCAATATTTAGTTGCAGAGTGTGGTACTCAAGCCCAAAGTGCTAAGTTTAATGGAGAAGACTGTGTTGAATTCTGAGTTGAAATCAACAAACAGCCTCCTGATAGATGTGTTGTTATTTTACAAGGTGTGTGAAGACTGATTAGATGGCAGTTAACATTACGTAGCAAACTGCCGAAGGTCAAGACTGACTGGGATGTTTTTTTCAATGTATTAAAGAACCAGTTTTTCAAAGCACTCCATCAGAATAAGTGGGGTTAGCCACATGGCGGCAATTGTCTAGACTAGACGCTGCAGACCGTTTAGCTGTTGTAATGTGTGATGTTCTGGATTGCCAGCCACATACCTTTGGTTTTGTTTGGTGTTGGTGTCCACTCTCTCCTGGTGTCTCCCTTGTACTTCCTCCTCCCAGTCTACAATGATCTGGTTTGCTTTCTGCACATTCATCAATGTCTGGTTTGGATCAGCCACCAAAAAGATCTGACTACCACGGACAGTCAGGAGTGCAGAGAAAATCTTTGGCTTCAACGTGCCCTCCATTCAGAAATTACCCATCCCACTCAGGGAACAGGCAGGAAACATATCACTGCCGATCCAGCACACCCAAGACACAACCTGTTCTATCATCTGGGCACACAAGAGTTTCTTCCCACAGGCCATCACTCAGATCAACAGTTTAATTATAGTCAAGCAGTGTCATGAAAAAGTCTAACAATAACCCTCTAACACTAAAGAATCCACTTATTTCTATAATAGATTATATTTTTTACAGTTTAAAATTACAGACCCCTTAAAGGATTATGTCACAATCATAATTCTCCAGAGTGGAGAATGCTTGTCTGAAGGCATGTCCAGAGTCAGAGAGCATAAAGTACTAATTTACATCTCCCATAAGCTGCACATCTGTGGTGCGACTATAGAGTGTATCGAACCTAAAGCAAAGGTAGAACACACCTTAAATTCTTATTCACATGAGTCCAGTGAGCATAGTGAAACTACTATGACAAATATTATGACATTTTGTTCAAACTATTCAAAGTTTCCGTCACACAGATGCTCAAAACTCTGTCAAATCAGCTTACTGATTTCTCAGGACAGAAATACGGGTTTATATGACAACAAAGACAAAAATACTGACCCCTGAGGTCGTATAAACATTTCTGTATGTGCTTGTCTCTCCTTGAATAACCCTCTCTGTTATATGAGTGTGAGTGTGTGTAATTGGTTGCAGGTGTGTTTGAGTGATTGCAAGTTGTCCAAGGACCTATTTGGTTCCTGCCTTGAAGCCAGGAGTTTAAGGGCCGGCTCCTCCCAGTCCCTGTGGACTCTCCTCTGTCAGCCAAAGTGCCAGCATGTTCGATCGTGTGCAATATGTGTTTTTGAATAAAGATGCTTCGCTGCTGGTGGTTCTTGGTGGATGAGAAGAGGGGAGTCTCATTTTCATGTTGGGCCAGGGTTTCCCCTAGACCCTGGTCGTAACACTACCCAGCCTTTGTGTTTTGTGCTGGTGTGCTGGTCGGAACCTTGTGTGGCAGCCACCACCATCAGTGTATGACTGTATGTATGAATTACTGTAAGTCACTTTGCACAAAAGTGTCTGGTAATGTAAAATATAATGCAAATGTATGTATGTACAGTATAACTAAAAAAGAGAAAGGGAAGACAGAGCAAATCAAGTTAAATAAAAATAGATAAATGGGTTATAACAATTAAATTACCACATCTTTGCACCATCCATAGCTTTCCAGGGTTATGGCAGCAGGGGTCAGCTGGGTTGGCTCTGCCAGTCACTGACTTGCTTTGGGATAACCTGCTTCGGGCCGAGCCCAGACCCTTAGGAGGGTGCTGGCCGGTTACAATGACCTATAGCCCCTTTCAGAACGCTCAGGAGTGAGGGGGCAGGGAGGTATTTTATGTGTCTTGAATTTATTGGACTTCATCGGCAAACAATGGTGGCTATTATTTACTCATCCCAAAGGAAAAAGGTATGGGTGAACTAATAATCATACTGTTACTCACAAGGTCATGAAATGCTATACTTGACTACAGGTGATGTGTTGAAGTTGTATAATTTTTGGTGAAAAAATGTGGCTGAAACAGATCATTGCAGTCCGAACGTCTACCAGACCAAAAATAACATGACCTAGGATATTCTTCCACTGGGCCTTTTTTGTCTTGGAGGCAATTGGCTCCAGCAGATGTATTCTTTGTATTTCTAACATGACCAAAAGATATAAAGGCGTCGACTCATCTTCAGATGACCACTGTACTGATCAGAGGAGATGAGACCCTGATTTACAGAAACATGTTTAAAGGGATAATTACAAGAATTGTTTAAGGATTTTTCACACGGAATCTCTCCAACCTTTTGTGATTGAAATTAAAAATGACACCATAATGTCTTACTTTATCCTCACCATGTCTGTAAACTTTGGGTCTTATCGCTATTTCATGCAATTGCAGTATGCTTCCTGCTGTTTGCAGTTATTGTCTCTGCTAATCCTGTTGTGATACTGGTAATATCACGGGAGAAATCACCATATAAGCCCATGTATATTTTCATTGCATTTTTGTCTGTCAACTTCATCTATGATTCCATCATTTTTTCCCCCTAGATTCCTTATGGATCTCCTGTCTGATACTCATTTAATCTCACATCCAGTTTATTTTACTCAGATCTATAGTATTTACTCATTTGCTTCCTATGAGTTGACCATCCTGAGTATGATGGCATATGATAGATATGTTGCTGTGTGCAACTCCAGCTTCTTTCAGCTCACTGATTGGATGGTTTGTAAGTCCCCATGGTCTCCAGCTTTTTTCTGCTGCTGTGACTAGAAGATAAATGCTGATGTTGGAATGACAGCTCAGGTGGGTAGGGTAGACACAGAGCTGGTCCTATGTAAATGCAATATCCTGTCAGCACAGCATTCAAAAAAGTCTTTTCAGGGGCACCGTTTAGCTCAGTTAGTAGAGGCCAAAAAAAATAATACTTAAAAAGGAAAAGAAAAGAAAAAATATTTATTTTTTCAGATATTAAGGTAGTAACCTGTGTTTTCAATAAGATGGATAATAGTTCAGTGGTTACTTTGTTTACTCTGTCAGGTTTAAGTGGGACAACAAACTACAGACACACTCTCTTTGCTCTCACTTTACTGTGTTACTGTGTGATTTGGCTGGTAAATTTGACCATTATTGTGACGATTGTTGTGGATAAAACCCTTCATGAGCCCATGTACATCTTCCTCTGTAATCTGTGCATCAATGGACTTTATGGGACTGCAGGCTTTTACCCCAAATTCCTCATTGATCTTCTGTCTACCATTCATGTCATCTCGTATGCTGGATGCCTTCTGCAGGGTTTTGTGTTGCATTCTTCTGCCAGTGCTGATTTCTCTATCCTCTTGGTAATGGCCTATGACAGATATGTGGCTATATGTCGTCCTCTGGTGTACCACTCTGTGATGACCACACAAAGAGTTTATGTGTTTGTGTTTTTTGCTTGGCTTATACCTTTTTGTTTACTCTTCTTAAGTTCAATAACAACATTAAGATTGAGGTTGTGCGGCTCTCACATACCAAAAATCTACTGTATTAATCATCTGGTTGGTAAACTGGCTTGTTCTGCCTCCATAACACATGTTATTCTTCCAGCTTTCAATTATACTTTTTATGTTTTACATATCATTTTTATTGTTTGGTCTTATATGTATCTACTCAAAAAATGCCAAATTTCCGATGAGAACAGAAGCAAGTTTGTGCAAACATGTCTGCCACATTTATTATGTTTAATTACTGTTGTGGTATCTATACTTTTTGATTTGCTGTACATGCGATTTGGCTCAAAAAAGTTACCACAAGGTG
This sequence comes from Lagodon rhomboides, assembly GCA_039737535.1. Lineage (NCBI taxonomy): Eukaryota > Metazoa > Chordata > Actinopteri > Spariformes > Sparidae > Lagodon > Lagodon rhomboides. Next base: position 23,602,723 of record CM077790.1, read on the forward strand.
TCAACAATTTCATGTCAATGGAATTTCTCATCATTCCTCCAATCATCAATCCGCTGATATATGGTTTCAAGTTGACAAAAATAAAAAACAGAATTATACAGTTTTTGTGTGGCAAACGTCTCTAGACTAGTACGTCATCCATTGTATTTATGTAATGTGTAAGTAATGTTCATTTATGATACTACAACATAAATGTCATAGATATTTATTATATTAATGTTTTTCAGTATCAGTTAATCATTTATCTCATACTGTACCTTTTTACAATCTGAAACACAGAAACCTGAATGCACCGTTTCTGGAGAATCCAGTGTCTTTAAATGAGAAACAACGCTTTGTTCACATGTAATATTAATGACCTTCATCAATAAATATATATCACTCCAATATGCTTGTCTTAGAAATATTGCTACATTTACATTAAGGTGTCTGTTGTAGGTCAGGCAGCAGCACCTCAGCTTGAAAATCTCACAGTCCAGGGCAGATTTACAGTATGTTTTTGCCCTTTGATGACTGTGTGAAATGTTGGGGGAATTATTATCTGAGTACAGGGAACTTTAAAAGGACACTTTCATACATTTCAACACAGGTTGCTCTCTTTCAAATGAGCCCCTGACTATTAATGTTACTGAAATAAACACAGTCTACACATATTTAACTTCACAGGTCTAATTTCATACAAAGCACTTTGAAATGGCCATGATGTTAAATATGAGTCTGGTGTGTGCTGTGTTTTTCACACATTGCATAATTTTTGGGATATGAAGTTTATATTCTATACTAACACCTACCTTTCACTACCATTTTTACATACACAACTTTACCAGATTTTAATGCATAATTGACGTTTTGTTGTTTGTATTCATTGTCTTGTTGCAAAGTGTCTTATTCACTTTTTTGATAAAATGCAAACAAACTTTAAACCTAGACATTGAACAAACAGCAGGAAAGGACATTTAATGTTCTTCTAAAATGATAGCAAGTGTCACAGATCAGCTCAATGCACGTGACAAGGAGGGGAGACCAGCTACATTAAAAATACCGATTGTGTATTTTATTAGATATGAACAAATAATGATTTAAAAAGAGCATGGGCTTAAGAGCAAGCGCATCAGCAGAAAGTGAAATGTACGGATGCGTGAGGAATGTGTTTGTTGCTGTTGCAGGTGGCAAAATATTCAACCAGACCAAAACCAAGTGGTGTGGGTCAGAGGAGATAGAGACAATGACAAAGGGCTGGTATTTCAGCCCGGTGGAGTCCTACACATGTTGGCACCAAATTTAGCCCATCGTCACTCCCAACACATCAAATACAGCAGCCAGGTCAGTGGCCCCGATGCTGTCCCAGTGGCCATGCACTGGACTTTCCCTCCAAAGAACAGGGTTCTAGTCCTGTTCGAAATGCAAGAATCAATTATCATTAGTTTTTATTCTGTAATGTAAGCAGGTAAACATACGTAACTGATGCACTTCCTTGTTCCTTGGCTCAGGGGCTGTGTGCTTTGTGCTACTTGTAGGCTGCTGAATGACAGGCCCAGGTGCTTTGTACTGTAAGCGCAGCACATTTTTGTTAACCATATCCAACTACCTAATGTTTCACACAGGTAAGAAAACACCTAACATTATCATGATAAACGAAAAGAGCAAGCATGTCCATTTTTTTTTGTACTCCCTGCTGTCAAGCTAGTATGTTAGCTGTGGGGAGTTTTGGACTCTACACTTAACTTTCTCTGCGGATTTTGTGCAACCAGTTGATTCCTTTCATACGGTCCAAATAAAACAATTGGATGGGCTTGTAGAGGCCGGCAACTGCCACAGATACTGTACTGTACTTCAATTAATGGATAATGTTTCAGAAACTACGATGTTTACTCTGTCGGGGTTAAGTGGGACAACAAACTACAGACACACTCTCTTTGCTCTCACTTTACTGTGTTACTGTGTGATTTGGCTGGTAAATTTGACCATTATTGTGACGATTGTTGTGGATAAAACCCTTCATGAGCCCATGTACATCTTCCTCTGTAATCTGTGCATCAATGGACTTTATGGGACTGCAGGCTTTTACCCCAAATTCCTCATTGATCTTCTGTCTACCATTCATGTCATCTCGTATGCTGGATGCCTTCTGCAGGGTTTTGTGTTGCATTCTTCAGTCTGTGCTGATTTCTCTATCCTCTTGGTAATGGCCTATGACAGATATGTGGCTATATGTCGTCCTCTGGTGTACCACTCTGTGATGACCACACAAAGAGTTTGTGTGTTTGTGTTTTTTGCTTGGCTTATACCTTTTTGTTTACTCTTCTTAAGTTCAATAACAACATTAAGATTGAGGTTATGCGGCTCTCACATACCAAAAATCTACTGTATTAATCATCTGGTTGGTAAACTGGCTTGTTCTGCCTCCATAGCACACGTTATTGTTCCAGCTTTTAATTATACTTTTTATGTTTTACATATCATTTTTATTGTTTGGTCTTATATGTATCTACTCAAAAAATGCCAATTTTCCGGTGAGAACAGAAGCAAGTTTGTGCAAACATGTCTGCCACATTTATTATGTTTAATTACTGTTGTGGTATCTTTACTTTTTGATTTGCTGTACATGCGATTTGGCTCAAAAAAGTTACCACAAGGTGTCAACAATTTCATGTCAATGGAATTTCTCATCATTCCTCCAATCATCAATCCGCTGATATATGGTTTCAAGTTGACAAAAATAAAAAACAGAATCATACAGTTTTTGTGTGGCAAACGTCTCTAGACTAGTACGTCATCCATGGTATGTATTTTCAGAGTAATGCTCACTGGAGAATGGGCAACCACGCTATAAAATTTTCAAAAATAGTTTTGTAAAGTCTTGATTTTGTATCAGGTGAAGATTTGCCAGACTGAAGGTCTGGAATCATTTGAGTGCTGAATGAAAAAGTGTGCAAATACAGAGAAAGCTCGGCTCACCAACTTCAGATCTCTTTCTATCCAACTGCTTTGGTTCAATTTTATGTTATTATTGTATATACTTTAAAATGGTCATATTGGTAAATTGTCGTGTGTGCTGTTTTCACGTAACATAACTTCATTTTTGGGTGATGAAGTTGACATTTTTTACTAAAAGTTACACTTCATTGCCAAAAATGTGTGGCTGTTTATCAAAGACATGATCAGAAAAGTTTTAAGTATCATTTAAAGGTATAATTATATATTAAAAGTCTTTTTTCAAATACCTTCTTCACTTTTTGATAAAATGTGATCCAATGGTAACACTTTATTTGAGATCGTTGTAAACAAGACTTGACATCATCTTAATCATATCATGACAACGTAACTTGTCAATGTCTGTATGACAGCACCCTGTCAGAAACATGTCAAAGCAGCAAATCTACAGTGATTTCTATATTTAAAAGGATCAATTCAATTAAATTAAATGATCAAACTTAAAATCATGTTACATGTGATTGGTTTGGACATTGACTGTCATGAGACCTTTATTATTGTGTCAGCAATATTTTCCTTGATCTCAGCCACAGTGGTACAATTTGAACTTGTCATTAAAATGTCATTAAGGTTTGTAAGGCCAGCTGACAACATAGAATAAGCACCAAGGTGATTCAGGAAGTTTTACTTTTTTTGCTAAAGTAATTATATTGTATATTGTATCTGTATTGTATTGTATTCTGTCAGTCAGAGACAATATTCAGTCCCAGTTAGCTCCCATGGCTCCATGGCTCCTTGGTTTTACAATATATCTGTACATTCAAGATCACAAAGACAGATCCAAACACTCAAACAATCCCGCTGGGCCACTGGGTGATAATCAAGTCTACTTCAACGATACGTCAAATACCAGAGAGGAACTTGCGTAGTAAGCTGGTTTTCTTTTGCCGGTCGTAATTAGTCAGTAGTATTTGACTCTTATTGCTTCACCTTTATATATTCAACACCTTTTTGGCATACAGCCTAGCAGTACTATAAACTAAACAAAAACAAACCAGTAATCCACCATTGCTGTTGTTTCAGGCACATGGTGATTACATAAAGAATGTACATTTGTGAATTGAGGTGATTATGTCATCATTTCCCAACCAGAAGGCATGGATGAATGGAGAGGTGAGGGCTTTTCAGAGCCTTTCGGTCAAGTGACAAGGAAGCAGAGATATAGTATGAGAGTCACAATTCCCCCTCTCAGTGTTCACTATAGCAGCCAATCTTCACCGGCTCCTGGTCATATTGTTTATGTTGCTTCACGGCTTTGCTCTTCAGCCTCTACCCTGAAACCTGAACCTGTAATCCAAATCTGAATCCCATTCTATACCGGTCTGCCTGCCTGTCAGCACCTTTTACAAGCCCCATTTACCTTTTTCATCTCTGCTTTTCTGCTTGGATTGCTCCCTTGTCTCATAATGTTGTGTATTATCACTTTTGCATTATATTTAGGGATTTACCAATTATCAACAGGGCCAATATTCAGCGTTTTTCTGGTTATCTGTATCGTGTTTTTGTTTCCAGTTGCTGATAAAATAAATGTATTTTAAAAAATGGGCTACTTTGGCTCTGATGCAGCGTTTTCTCTCTGTCTGTAGTCACCACTCACTCAATGTTCCGACCACAATACTTTCTGAGTGGTCACAGGTCACAAGTAACAGCCTATCAACAATGAATGATCTGAATCTACAAAGGAACTAGTAATTTTAGTTATCGAATAAAGTTAAATGAGTGGGAGTGCAAGTAGCAGAAAATTTTAATTTTACTGCGAATGTGTATCAGTTTCAAATAGTGGTTATCGGCCTCCTTGATTATTAATAATTGGATCTGGAAAAAACATTTATGAAAACATTATACATAAAATGTGTTGATATTGTGTCTTCATTACACTCGACCATTGCAACATGACTTTGGAGAAGAACCTTCCCACTGATCAATGTTGTCTCGCTTTCAACAAACAACAGAACAAATTATCAAAATTATGACATCAGTTTGAGTTATTTGACATGTTAATGTTATAACCAAGTTTTAGCTCGTTAAAAAAAGAGGGTGAAAAGAAGTCTGAGACTGAATATCATCAGCATTTAAAACCTGGGTTGGTGCTCAGAACAAATAAAAGAGCATCATTTTTTAATGTTTATATATATATATATATATATATATATATATATATATATATATATATATATATATATATATATATATATATATATATATATATATATAAGCTTGGGTAGGGAATTGCATTTTAGTTACTTCTCTCCGGCACTACTGCTTGAATCCCTAGCTTGTGTCATCACAGAGAGGTGATTTAAACAGAGGACACTGGGAGTGTCAGAGCAGATCAGCAACAGGGTGTTTGCTCGCCAACCTACAACTTCTGTATGTATGTATTTTGGAGGTGTTTCACTGATGTGACACTGTAGGATCTGCACATGTTCAGGGTCACTAACTACCACTAATTTGATGTGAAACTGATTTAAATGAATGAAATTGCGCCGGCTCAGATCATGGGTAATGTTTCTGTAATTCAATTTTTTACACTTTCAGGATTGAATTACACTGTGCAACATAGAATCATTCTGTTTGCTCTCACTTTACTGTGTTACTCAATCATTTGGATAGTGAATGTTGTTGTCATCATAACCATTATTATGGACCGAAAACTTCATGAGGCGATGTATATTTTCCTGTGTAATCTGTGTATTAATGGACTTTATGGGACAGCAGGCTTTCACCCAAAATTCCTCAATGATCTTCTGTCTCCCTTTCATTTTGTGTCTTATGCTGGATGCCTGCTGCAGAGTTTTGTGATACACTCATCATCTGGAAGTGAATTGTCAATTTTAGCTATCATGGCCTTTGACAGATATGTGGCTATATGTCGGCCATTAGAGTACCACTCTGTGATGACTAGGCGAAGAATATCTCTGTTAGTGGCTTTCTCTTGGCTTTTACCTTTTTATTGCATGTTCAGTAACACACTGGCAATTGTTCAATTGAAATTATGTGGCTCACATATACCTAAACTTTACTGTTCAAATGCACTAATTGATAAACTGGCATGCTCTACATCTATAGCACATACTGCTATTGTATATTTCAACATTGGCATTTATATTGTCCATTTGTTGTTTCTTTTGTGGACTTACACATATCTGATCAAAACATGCCTAACATCCAAACATGGCAGGAAGAAGTTTATGAACACATGTGTGCCACATTTAGTCTCTTTAATCAGTTATTGCTTCGCTGTGCTTTTTGATTTAATGTACACGCGATATGGTTCGAGTATGTTATCACCTAGTCTGAAAAACTTCATGGCAATAGAATTTCTTATACTTCCTCCAGTAATTAATCCTCTAGTATACGGGTTAAAACTGACCAAAATTCGGAACAGAATTCTTGGTTTTATTCAAGGTCAGAAAGAAAGTGTCTAGCCAATATATTTAAAAGTATATGTGGGGTAAAAAGCAGCATACTAACTCCAGTGGCTCGTACTTCGTGATCAAAATGTCTCTCTCGTTTGTGTCCTGATATTTCTTTGATTCATTACGCTAAAGGCCTCTATCTGTGCAATTTTACTGCAGACAAAGCATGTGTGCTTTAACACTATCTAGAGAAAGAACAAAAAGAAAGAAAAATTATTGTTATTTAGAATATTTGAGGATTTTTTTTTTTAAAAATGGAATAACCACTTAAATGCTTACGTGAAGCTGATTCCAAATTTGTACCTCCCTTCAAGTCTGCCAGTACCTTTTAGGAGGCAACTTTCTGTTAACTTAATAGATGCTACTTCTGTTTTTATTTGCTGCATTTGCTTATAATGTGTTTTGTCACGTTGGAGTTATGATTATTAATAATCAAAGTTTAATTTGCTGTGTCCCCTGTATACAATTCTGCACAGCCTCTCTTTCAATCCGGAGATGCTCATATTGTTGCTGTTGCTGCATGAGGGCTGCTTACTGTAAAATTACAAAAAGGAATAAACCGTACATGTAACAGATGTGGGCAGCAAACATGAGAACTGAGGTTTCTTTAAAAGCCCAGATCACATTCAGTGACATGTGAAAATAGCTGTTGAGACTCCTTCACCGAATCTCTTAAAGGCATTAAACATTGCCTTTCGTGTCTTCTGTGTTCATGGTCGAATGTTGGTGCTGCAGTGTAGAGAAAAGTGTAGCAGCTTGCAGTCAATGTGCAAGAAAAACCTGTATAACCTTACAGTATTTTAACTCAAGGTTTGGCTTTGAGGGAGCTTATTTGGCATGAGATTTGCCTAAGGAGTTTGGGAGTATGAGAACATATGAAGGACTAAACCTGCCAAAATCAGAAATATTTAAATAAATATATAAATGGCTCAATAAGTGAATAAATATGCCACTAAATGCAACAAAACTAAAGCCCTGCCTGACACTACAGTGAACCCTCACTATAACGCGGTTCACTTTTCACGGTCTCGCTGCTTCACGGATTTGCATCATGCATTGTGTTCTGCATTCTGATTGGCTAAACAGTCTCTCCGCGTCTTCTCTACCTGTGTGTCAATAACGTTATGGTTTAATATGTACACGTACGTAAAACAGCGACAACAACTACCGATAACTATGTTCTTCTCTCCAAAAAACACACCTGCACCGCAGGCTTTAGAAGAAAAAAACGCCACAGAGCGGAGTCAGGATGCAGCGGCTCAGTCAGAAGAGCAGTGAAATACTGTACTGTACACGTCAGTCACTATTTGTCCTACTGTACTTTGTATTTTTTTTCATAATCATTTTTCATTTTCTCCCGTTCCAATCCGTCACGGTGGGGCGGTGCTGATCCCCGCAATATTAACCCTTCAGCTCGTATTGATGATTAAAATGATCATTTATTTATTTATAACTATATTATTTTACAGTACAGTACAGTAGTTATTTGTAAAAAAAAAAAAAACAAACAAACGTTTATACAGTACTTTTATTTGTTAAACAAATGCTTGGGCCTGTAAAAAGGTTTTGTTCCTTGCTTTCAATGTTTTATGGAGTATTTCATTGTATAATAACTGTAAAAAAATAAAGGTTTCTACTTCACGGATTTCGCCTATCGCGGGTTCTTTTTGGAACGTAACCCCCGCGATAAACGAGGGTTCACTGTATAGCATTTTAGCTTCACACAGAGAAACTGTCTCGTGTTTTTGTCTAGTCGGCTCTTCTGACTGGCCACTATAGACAACACTGATCAACCTACTTAAGGCAAATATTGATCGATAATTATCGGTGGCTGATCGATCAGAGAACCCTTATTTCCAGCTGATTTGATTTAAAACTAGAACCCTGTACAAAGAAATATGCAGTTAATGGCCACATACATGATATAAAAAGTCTGAGGCTGAAACTATATAAAGGCATTTTTATATATTTACTAGGGCCGGGACTTTAACGCGTTAATTAGGATTAATTCATTAAAACGCGTTAACGCATTTTAATCGCACTTATTTTTTCCCCAGGAATCTTTCTCACTGGACGAGTTTCAGGCGGACCGATTATACTGGAGCACCAAGTAGCGTTCATGACTTCAAACAGCAACAAACCACAGTGAACATGAACGAAGAAGCTGATGAGACCGCTTTGGTTGGCCCCGTGGAAATTTTGTTTTAAAAAACGAACGGATGAAGCGTCGATAAGAGCGTGGTTGTGCGCAAGCTATGCAACAAGGAATTCGCATATCACTGCAGCACATCGAGCCTCAAGTATCACCTCAATGCAAAACATATAGCAGCTAGCGTGGACGTTAGCCCGACTCCGAATACAAGGAGCCACACCCACTTCCGCTACACTTAATGGCAAAAATTGCACTGGTCTGTTGGACTTGGTTGAGCAAAAATAAACAATATTTTGTTGCTTAAGCTTATGTATTCAGTCATTATTCAATGGTATACTAAAAATCCATGTGAAAAAAATTACTTCTCACTGTTCTCAGGTCAAATATTTATATGTGATTAAAATGCGATTAATCGCGATTAATTAATAGCAAAACCTCTAATTAATTAGATGAAAAAAATTAATCGAGTCCCGGCCCTAATATTTACTTTTAACTCTAATCAAATGTATCAAATTTATTTAGAATTTTTTCTGCGTAAGAACCAGAATTACTCTATAAACTGATGCACCGAATATTAACTCAAACAAACTTTGTTTTAGTTACTTCTCTCAGTTGCTACTGCTTGAATCCCCAGCTTGAATTGAGTCATCAGAGAGAGATGATTTGAACAGAGAACACTGGGAGTGTCAGAGTCACTCAGCAACAGGATGTTCGCTGCACAACTTACAACTCAAAGGTGTTTCTCTGATGTGACACTGTAGGATCTACACATGTTCAGGGTAACTAATATTTGATGTGAAAATGATTTAAATGAATGAAATTGCGCCGGCTCGGATCATGGGTAATGTTTCTGTACTTACATTTTTTACACTTTCAGGATTGAATTACACTGTGCAACACAGAATCATTCTGTTTGCTCTCACTTTACTGTGTTACTCAATCATTTGGATAGTGAATGTTGTTGTCATCATAACCATTATTGTGGACCGGAAACTTCATGAGGCGATGTATATTTTCCTGTGTAATCTGTGTATTAATGGACTTTATGGGACAGCAGCCTTTCACCCAAAATTCCTCAGTGATCTTCTGTCTCCCTTTCATTTCGTGTCTTACGCTGGATGCCTGCTGCAGAGTTTTGTGATATACTCATCATGTGGAGGTGAATTATCAATTTTAGCTATCATGGCCTTTGACAGATATGTGGCTATATGTCGGCCGTTAGAGTACCACTCTGTGATGACTAGGCGAAGAATATCTCTGTTAGTGGCTTTCTCTTGGCTTTTACCTTTTTATTGCATGTTAAGTAACACACTGGCAATTGTTCAATTGAAATTATGTGGCTCACATATACCTAAACTTTACTGTTCAAACGCACTAATTGATAAACTGGCATGCTCTACATCTATAGCACATACTGCTATTGCATATTTCAACATTGGCATTTATATTGTCCATTTCTTGTTTCTTTTGTGGACTTACACATATCTGATCAAAACATGCCTAATATCCAAACATGGCAGGAAGAAGTTTATGAACACATGTGTGCCACATTTAGTCTCTTTAATCAGTTTTTCCTTTGCTGTGCTTTTTGATGTAATTTATATGCGATTTGGTTCGAATATGTTATCACCGAGCCTGAAAAACTTCATGGCAATAGAATTTCTTATGTTTCCTCCAGTAATTAATCCTCTAGTATACGGGTTAAAACTGACCAAAATTCGGAACAGAATTCTTGGTTTTATTCAGGGTCAGAAAGAAAGTGTCTAGCCAATATATTTAAAAGTATATGTGGGGTAAAAAGCAGCATACTAACTCCAGTGGCTCGTACTTCATGATCAAAATGTCTCTCTCGTTTGTGTCCTGATATTTCTTTGATTCATTACGCTAAAGGCCTCTATCTGTGCAATTTCACTGCAGACAAAGCATGTGTGCTTTAACACTGTCTGGAGAAAGAACAAAAAGAAAGAAAAATTATTGTTATTTAGAATATTTGAGGATTTTTTTTTTGAATGGAATAACCACTTAAATGCTTACGTGAAGCTGATTCCAAATTTGTACCTCCCTTCAAGTCTGCCAGTACCTTTTAGGAGGCAACTTTCTGTTAACTTAATAGATGCTACTTCTGTTTTTATTTGCTGCATTTGCTTATAATGTGTTTTGTCACGTTGGAGTTATGATTATTAATAATCAAAGTTTAATTTGCTGTGTCCCCTGTATACAATTCTGCACAGCCTCTCTTTCAATCCGGAGATGCTCATATTGTTGCTGTTGCTGCATGAGGGCTGCTTACTGTAAAATTACAAAAAGGAATAAACCGTACATGTAACAGATGTGGGCAGCAAACATGAGAACTGAGGTTTCTTTAAAAGCCCAGATCACATTCAGTGACATGTGAAAATAGCTGTTGAGACTCCTTCACCGAATCTCTTAAAGGCATTAAACATTGCCTTTCGTGTCTTCTGTGTTCATGGTCGAATGTTGGTGCTGCAGTGTAGAGAAAAGTGTAGCAGCTTGCAGTCAATGTGCAAGAAAAACCTGTATAACCTTACAGTATTTTAACTCAAGGTTTGGCTTTGAGGGAGCTTATTTGGCATGAGATTTGCCTAAGGAGTTTGGGAGTATGAGAACATATGAAGGACTAAACCTGCCAAAATCAGAAATATTTAAATAAATATATAAATGGCTCAATAAGTGAATAAATATGCCACTAAATGCAACAAAACTAAAGCCCTGCCTGACACTATAGCATTTTAGCTTCACACAGAGAAACTGTCTCGTGTTTTTGTCTAGTCGGCTCTTCTGACTGGCCACTATAGACAACACTGATCAACCTACTTAAGGCAAATATTGATCGATAATTATCGGTGGCTGATCGATCAGAGAACCCTTATTTCCAGCTGATTTGATTTAAAACTAGAACCCTGTACAAAGAAATATGCAGTTAATGGCCACATACATGATATAAAAAGTCTGAGGCTGAAACTATATAAAGGCATTTTTATATATTTACTTTTAACTGTTATCACATGTATAAAAGTTATTTAGAATTTGTTCTGCGTAAGAACCAGAATTACTCTATAAACTGATGCACCGAACATTAACTCAAACAAACTTTGTTTTAGTTACTTCTCTCAGGTACTACTGCCCAAATTCCCAGCTTGTGTTGAGTGATCAGATAGAGATGATTTGAACAGAGGACACTGGGAGTGTCAGCGTCACTCAGCAACAGGATGTTCGCTACACAACTTGCTCTCACTTTACTGTGTGAGTTCATCGTTTGGATAGTGAATGTTGTTGTCATCATAACTATTATTGTGGACCAAAAACTTCATGAGGCAATGTATATTTTCCTGTGTAATCTGTGTATTAATGGACTTTATGGGACAGCAGGCTTTTACCAAAAATTCCTCAATGATCTTCTGTCTCCCTTTGATGTCACGTCTACTGCTGAATGCCTGCTGCAGAGTTTTGTGATACACTCATCATCTGGAAATGAATTATCAATTTTAGCTGTAATGGCCTTTGACAGATATGTGGCTATATGCTGGCTGTTAGCACCAGCATCTCTGCCACCCCACACACCCCTGACTGCCTGAGCCAGCTATCTGCGTAACAGCGAGTCTCCCACTGAACCACCCGCTGAGCCACCTACCTTTCGCCTGAGCTCACCACCTCTACCTACCAACGATTCCTCTTGTGTACAGTAAATTCACATTTCAAATCTGCTTCCTGTTTTGGAATCAACTTTTGGGTCCACCTATTCACTGCTACAACTGTCACATTTACCTCTTTATTGCATGTTCAGTAACACAATGACAATCGTTCAATTAAAATGATGTGGCTCATACATACCTTAACTTTACTGTTTAAACGCACTAATTGATAAACTGACATGCTCTACCTCTAAAGCAAATACTAGTGTTGTAGATTTCAACATTGCCATTTACCTAGTCCCTTTTTTATTTTGTGGACTTAAATGTATCTGATCAGAACATGCCTAAAATCCAAACATGGCAGGAAGAAGTTTATGAACACATGTGTGCCACATTTAGTCTCTTTAAACAGTTATAGCTTTGCTGTGCTTTTTGATTTAATGTAAACACAATTTGGTTTGAGTATGTTATCACAGATGATGAATAAATCCATCAGTAACTGAAGAACAACGGTGTTGTGTATTTCCCGGAGGGTGTGATTTGTACAAAGAAAGAAAGTTTCTCCTAACTCAACAGCACTTAACGGGCCATCGTCCAACTGGTCCTCTAGCCCCCACATGGTGCATTGTGACACTGAGAGCAAGAGCCTTTATACAATAACACTGCAAATGTGTCAGCAGCTTAGGAAAATGAATATTGATGAATAACGTGGAAAATGATGTTAACATCGCCAGACAAAACACATAGGGCCTATGTATACGCATTCAAATGACCTCTTAGTATTTTTTTTCATCAGTTAGTTACTATTATAATGACAGAAATGAAGACATTTGCAATAATATGGGGCAGAAATCACAGTATTGTATTGTCTGATTCTGCACACTACAGTATTCACATACCATAAATGTAGACTGTTCGCACATTTTCTGTCTTCCTAGAGTGAGGGACAATGACATAGCTTGCCTGATGCTATGCGTTTGAACATCACATAGAGAAACTGTCTTGTGTTTTTGTCTAATCGGCTCTTCTGATTGGCCTTTATAGACACCACCAATCAACCTACTCAAAACAAATATTGGTCAACAATGATCGATGGCTGATCGATCAGAGAACCCTTATTTCCAGCTGATTTGATTTAAAACTAGAACCCTGTACAAAGAAATATGCAGTTAATGGCCGCATACATGATATAAAAAGTCTGAGGCTGAAACTATATAAAGGCATTTTTATATATTTACTTTTAACTGTTATCAAACGTATAAAAGTTATTTAGAATTTGTTCTGCGTAAGAACCAGAATTACTCTATAAACTGATGCACAAAATAAGAACTCAAACAAACTTTGTTTTAGTTACTTCTCTCAGTTGCTACTGCTTGAATCCCCAGCTTGAATTGAGTCATCAGAGAGAGATGATTTGAACAGAGAACACTGGGAGTGTCAGAGTCACTCAGCAACAGGATGTTCACTGCACAACTTACAACTCAAAGGTGTTTCTCTGATGTGACACTGTAGGATCTGCACATGTTCAGGGTCACTAATATTTGATGTGATTGAACTGATTTGAATAAATGAAATTGCGCCGGCTCGGATCATGGGTAATGTTTCTGTAATTAAATTTTTTACACTTTCAGGATTGAATTACACTGTGCAACACAGAATCATTCTGTTTGCTCTCACTTTACTGTGTTACTCAATCATTTGGATAGTGAATGTTGTTGTCATCATAACCATTATTGTGGACCGGAAACTTCATGAGGCGATGTATATTTTCCTGTGTAATCTGTGTATTAATGGACTTTATGGGACAGCAGGCTTTCACCCAAAATTCCTCAATGATCTTCTGTCTCCCTTTCATTTCGTGTCTTACGCTGGATGCCTGCTGCAGAGTTTTGTGATATACTCATCATGTGCAAGTGAATTATCAATTTTAGCTATCATGGCCTTTGACAGATATGTGGCTATATGTCGGCCGTTAGAGTACCACTCTGTGATGACTAGGCGAAGAATATCTCTGTTAGTGGCTTTCTCTTGGCTTTTACCTTTTTATTGCATGTTAAGTAACACACTGGCAATTGTTCAATTGAAATTATGTGGCTCACATATACCTAAACTTTACTGTTCAAACGCACTAATTGATAAACTGGCATGCTCTACATCTATAGCACATACTGCTATTGTATATTTCAACATTGGCATTTATATTGTCCATTTCTTGTTTCTTTTGTGGACTTACACATATCTGATCAAAACATGCCTAACATCCAAACATGGCAGGAAGAAGTTTATGAACACATGTGTGCCACATTTAGTCTCTTTAATCAGTTTTTCCTTTGCTGTGCTTTTTGATGTAATGTACATGCGATATGGTTCGAATATGTTATCACCTAGTCTGAAAAACTTCATGGCAATAGAATTTCTTATGTTTCCTCCAGTAATTAATCCTCTAGTATACGGGTTAAAACTGACCAAAATTCGAAACAGAATTCTTGGTTTTATTCAAGGTCAGAAAGAAAGTGTCTAGCCAATATATTTAAAAGTATATGTGGGGTAAAAAGCAGCATACTAACTCCAGTGGCTCGTACTTCATGATCAAAATGTCTCTCTCGTTTGTGTCCTGATATTTCTTTGATTCATTACGCTAAAGGCCTCTATCTGTGCAATTTCACTGCAGACAAAGCATGTGTGCTTTAACACTATCTGGAGAAAGAACAAAAAGAAAGAAAAATTATTGTTATTTAGAATATTTGAGGATTTTTTTTTTTGAATGGAATAACCACTTAAATGCTTACGTGAAGCTGATTCCAAATTTGTACCTCCCTTCAAGTCTGCCAGTACCTTTTAGGAGGCAACTTTCTGTTAACTTAATAGATGCTACTTCTGTTTTTATTTGCTGCATTTGCTTATAATGTGTTTTGTCACGTTGGAGTTATGATTATTAATAATCAAAGTTTAATTTGCTGTGTCCCCTGTGTACAATTCTGCACAGCCTCTCTTTCAATCCGGAGAGGCTCATATTGTTGCTGTTGCTGCATGAGGGCTGCTTACTGTAAAATTACAAAAAGGAATAAACCGTACATGTAACAGATGTGGGCAGCAAACATGAGAACTGAGGTTTCTTTAAAAGCCCAGATCACATTCAGTGACATGTGAAAATAGCTGTTGAGACTCCTTCACCGAATCTCTTAAAGGCATTAAACATTGCCTTTCGTGTCTTCTGTGTTCATGGTCGAATGTTGGTGCTGCAGTGTAGAGAAAAGTGTAGCAGCTTGCAGTCAATGTGCAAGAAAAACCTGTATAACCTTACAGTATTTTAACTCAAGGTTTGGCTTTGAGGGAGCTTATTTGGCATGAGATTTGCCTAAGGAGTTTGGGAGTATGAGAACATATGAAGGACTAAACCTGCCAAAATCAGAAATATTTAAATAAATATATAAATGGCTCAATAAGTGAATAAATATGCCACTAAATGCAACAAAACTAAAGCCCTGCCTGACACTATAGCATTTTAGCTTCACACAGAGAAACTGTCTCGTGTTTTTGTCTAGTCGGCTCTTCTGACTGGCCACTATAGACAACACTGATCAACCTACTTAAGGCAAATATTGATCGATAATTATCGGTGGCTGATCGATCAGAGAACCCTTATTTCCAGCTGATTTGATTTAAAACTAGAACCCTGTACAAAGAAATATGCAGTTAATGGCCACATACATGATATAAAAAGTCTGAGGCTGAAACTATATAAAGGCATTTTTATATATTTACTTTTAACTGTTATCACATGTATAAAAGTTATTTAGAATTTGTTCTGCGTAAGAACCAGAATTACTCTATAAACTGATGCACCGAACATTAACTCAAACAAACTTTGTTTTAGTTACTTCTCTCAGGTACTACTGCCCAAATTCCCAGCTTGTGTTGAGTGATCAGATAGAGATGATTTGAACAGAGGACACTGGGAGTGTCAGCGTCACTCAGCAACAGGATGTTCGCTACACAACTTGCTCTCACTCTACTGTGTGAGTTCATCATTTGGATAGTGAATGTTGTTGTCATCATAACTATTATTGTGGACCAAAAACTTCATGAGGCAATGTATATTTTCCTGTGTAATCTGTGTATTAATGGACTTTATGGGACAGCAGGCTTTTACCAAAAATTCCTCAATGATCTTCTGTCTCCCTTTGATGTCACGTCTACTGCTGAATGCCTGCTGCAGAGTTTTGTGATACACTCATCATCTGGAAATGAATTATCAATTTTAGCTGTAATGGCCTTTGACAGATATGTGGCTATATGCTGGCTGTTAGCACCAGCATCTCTGCCACCCCACACACCCCTGACTGCCTGAGCCAGCTATCTGCGTAACAGCGAGTCTCCCACTGAACCACCCGCTGAGCCACCTACCTTTCGCCTGAGCTCACCACCTCTACCTACCAACGATTCCTCTTGTGTACAGTAAATTCACATTTCAAATCTGCTTCCTGTTTTGGAATCAACTTTTGGGTCCACCTATTCACTGCTACAACTGTCACATTTACCTCTTTATTGCATGTTCAGTAACACAATGACAATCGTTCAATTAAAATGATGTGGCTCATACATACCTTAACTTTACTGTTTAAACGCACTAATTGATAAACTGACATGCTCTACCTCTAAAGCAAATACTAGTGTTGTAGATTTCAACATTGCCATTTACCTAGTCCCTTTTTTATTTTGTGGACTTAAATGTATCTGATCAGAACATGCCTAAAATCCAAACATGGCAGGAAGAAGTTTATGAACACATGTGTGCCACATTTAGTCTCTTTAAACAGTTATAGCTTTGCTGTGCTTTTTGATTTAATGTAAACACAATTTGGTTTGAGTATGTTATCACAGATGATGAATAAATCCATCAGTAACTGAAGAACAACGGTGTTGTGTATTTCCCGGAGGGTGTGATTTGTACAAAGAAAGAAAGTTTCTCCTAACTCAACAGCACTTAACGGGCCATCGTCCAACTGGTCCTCTAGCCCCCACATGGTGCATTGTGACACTGAGAGCAAGAGCCTTTATACAATAACACTGCAAATGTGTCAGCAGCTTAGGAAAATGAATATTGATGAATAACGTGGAAAATGATGTTAACATCGCCAGACAAAACACATAGGGCCTATGTATACGCATTCAAATGACCTCTTAGTAGTTTTTTTCATCAGTTAGTTACTATTATAATGACAGAAATGAAGACATTTGCAATAATATGGGGCAGAAATCACAGTATTGTATTGTCTGATTCTGCACACTACAGTATTCACATACCATAAATGTAGACTGTTCGCACATTTTCTGTCTTCCTAGAGTGAGGGACAATGACATAGCTTGCCTGATGCTATGCGTTTGAACATCACATAGAGAAACTGTCTTGTGTTTTTGTCTAATCGGCTCTTCTGATTGGCCTTTATAGACACCACCAATCAACCTACTCAAAACAAATATTGGTCAACAATGATCGATGGCTGATCGATCAGAGAACCCTTATTTCCAGCTGATTTGATTTAAAACTAGAACCCTGTACAAAGAAATATGCAGTTAATGGCCGCATACATGATATAAAAAGTCTGAGGCTGAAACTATATAAAGGCATTTTTATATATTTACTTTTAACTGTTATCAAACGTATAAAAGTTATTTAGAATTTGTTCTGCGTAAGAACCAGAATTACTCTATAAACTGATGCACAAAATAAGAACTCAAACAAACTTTGTTTTAGTTACTTCTCTCAGTTGCTACTGCTTGAATCCCCAGCTTGAATTGAGTCATCAGAGAGAGATGATTTGAACAGAGAACACTGGGAGTGTCAGCGTCACTCAGCAACAGGATGTTCACTGCACAACTTACAACTCAAAGGTGTTTCTCTGATGTGACACTGTAGGATCTGCACATGTTCAGGGTCACTAATATTTGATGTGATTGAACTGATTTGAATAAATGAAATTGCGCCGGCTCGGATCATGGTTAATGTTTCTGTAATTAAATTTTTTACACTTTCAGGATTGAATTACACTGTGCAACACAGAATCATTCTGTTTGCTCTCACTTTATTGTGTTACTCAATCATTTGGATAGTGAATGTTGTTGTCATCATAACTATTATTGTGGACCGAAAACTTCATGAGGCGATGTATATTTTCCTGTGTAATCTGTGTATTAATGGACTTTTTGGGACAGCAGGCTTTCACCCAAAATTCCTCAATGATCTTCTGTCTCCCTTTCATTTTGTGTCTTACGCTGGATGCCTGCTGCAGAGTTTTGTGATATACTCATCATGTGCAAGTGAATTATCAATTTTAGCTATCATGGCCTTTGACAGATATGTGGCTATATGTCGGCCGTTAGAGTACCACTCTGTGATGACTAGGCGAAGAATATCTCTGTTAGTGGCTTTCTCTTGGCTTTTACCTTTTTATTGCATGTTCAGTAACACACTGGCAATTGTTCAATTGAAATTATGTGGCTCACATATACCTAAACTTTACTGTTCAAACACACTAATTGATAAACTGGCATGCTCTACATCTATAGCACATACTGCTATTGTATATTTCAACATTGGCATTTATATTGTCCATTTGTTGTTTCTTTTGTGGACTTACACATATCTGATCAAAACATGCCTAACATCCAAACATGGCAGGAAGAAGTTTATGAACACATGTGTGCCACATTTAGTCTCTTTGATCAGTTATTTCTTCGCTGTGCTTTTTGATTTAATGTACATGCGATATGGTTCAAATATGTTTTCACCTAGTCTGAAAAACTTCATGGCAATAGAATTTCTTATACTTCCTCCAGTAATTAATCCTCTAGTATACGGGTTAAAACTAACCAAAATTCGAAACAGAATTCTTGGTTTTATTCAGGGTCAGAAAGAAGGTGTCTAGCCAATATCTGGGATAAAAAGCAGCATACTAACTCCAGTGGCTCATACGTCATCATCAAAATATCTTTCTTTTTGTGCCCTAGTACTTATTTAATTCATTATGCTAAAGGCCTCTATCTGTGCAATTTTACTGGAGACACAGCATGTGCTTTGTTATACTCAAACGTATTGAAAAACAACTTTCTGGTTAAAGTTTGCTATTGTTTTGGAAATGATAGTTTGTCAGGTAAGCATAATGCAGCAGTCGACTCCATGTAGTTCTCCTTAAACAAACAACACCTGTATATTTGTTTAACTCAAGAGCAATGCCAGGGTGTTGGGTGTATGCTGATTTCAAGCTTAAACTGCAGTTAGGTTGGTTAAATACAATATTGTCTTTATTTTTATTTGTTGTGTCCATGTGTCCACTCAGATTTTTTTTACTGTTCAATATATTGATTTGAAATGGATACATTTGTTTTTCGTTAAACACTTTTTTACAACAAGAATGCAGTCCTTAAGTATCTAATTACTCAATAATAAAATTAAGCAATAAAATACATTATATAAATTTTTTTTCATACTATTCTGAAATATCCAAGATTGCTTATTTAAAACAAATAAGGTTGCATTTCATGTAGTTTAGCTTGTGTTCTTCTGAATTTTTATCAAATTGAAATGTTAGTCTCTTGTTACGGACAGCTTGTTTTGGGGGTACTAGGCTGACATAACATCATATAAATTATGAAATTATAAACACACGTATGTAAAAATGTTACATTTGTGCAAAAGTCCATGATCATATTAAAGATTCAAGATTCAAGCGGGTCTATTGTCATTCCAGCCATATACACAGTACACAGTGCAATGCAATAACGTTTCCCAAGAAGCTTTACTGCAAACAAACAACAACATAGAACAACAACAACAACAATAACAAATGCTATATGTAACTGCTAGTGTATTGCAAAAATCCTTGTAAAGTGACTGTATTATTATTATTATTATTATTATTATTATTATTATTATTATTTACATGAGGTCCAATAGTGCATCAGACAAATACACTGAACAAAAATATAAACGCCCCATGTCAAATATAAGAGTTTTATGAACATTTGGGCTACGCAATATATAGAGAAACTCAAAATATATTTTCAGTAATTACTGATCTTCATATCGGCATTGATAACATTGTGGTATGGCCATTTGGAGCGGATTGACAGTCCTTTGAACATGATAGGGGTCAGGTTGAGGAATTTGATTTTTCAGTATCTTGTGTGTCCGCCAGCTGCGTCTCTCAGAGCAACACATCTTCTTCGCATGGAGTTGATCAGATTGTCTATGGTGGCCTGTGGAATGTTATTCCATTCTTCCTGGAGTGCCACACGGAGCTGACCCACATTGCCTGGAACTAGAACACGGTCCCGGACACGCCTATCCAGAACATCCCAAAGATGCTCTATTGGGGACATGTCTGGCGAATATGCAGGCCAGTCCAGAACTTCAATGTCCTCTGTTGGAAGGAATTCCATGCAGATGCGTGCAATATGAGGTCGGGCATTGTCATGTTGAAAGGTGATGTCATGCTGGCGCACAAACAGCACAATTGGGGTGAGAATCTCGTCCCGATATCTTTGTGCATTAAGATTCCCTTCAATGAAGTGCAATGGTGTTCTATGCCCGTATGTGATGCCTGACCACACCATAATGCCACCACCTCCATGGGCAACCCTGGGCATAACATTTGCATCTGCAAACCATTCACCCACGCGTCGCCAGACACGCTGTCTTCCATCTGCACGATACAACTGGAACCTGAATTCATCCGTGAACATCACTCTTCTCCAGTGTGCCAAGGGTCATCGGACATGTGCATTCACCCATGCGAGTCGGTTCCTACGCCGGGCAGCAGTGAGATCCAGACCACGGTGAGGGCGCTGAGCATGCAAGTTGGCTTCTCGTAGGCGGTTACGGACAGTCTGAGGTGTGATGCGTCTGTTGTGCAGACCAATAGTCTCATCAGCTGTGTGTGTCACTGGTCTTAGCCGATCCCGCAGATGGACGAGCCGGATGTGGCGATCTTGTGCTGGAGTGGTCACACGTGGCCGACGAGGATGAGGTCGATTTGCAGTAGTGCCAGTCTTTTGGAAACAAACTCTTAAACGGCCTATGGTCCGATAATGGACATTGAGCCGTGCAGCTACTGCTCTGGTGGACATCCCTGCATCCAACATGCCAATGGCACGCTCCCGCATAACTTACGACATCTGAGGCATTATGACTTGTGACAAAATTTGACATTTTGGGGTGGCCTTTTATTGTCCCCAGTCCAAAGATTGTCCAGCTGTTGCTTATTTTGTCTGATCACCCACTGGACATGCCCCACCCATGCACTGAGTAAAAAAACAACTCACTGAGTAATGTTCACTGACAGCAAGTTGGATTAAAAATTATACACAAATCAAGAGAAATATTACTTTTGTACAATAAAATGTCAGCAAATGCTCATTTACAGTTGCTAACTCCACATGGCAACAATATTTGACATGGGGCGTTTATTTTTTTGTTCAGTGTACAAAACAGCGACTCAGGGCAGCAGAGGTGATCAGATCAGTCCTTGAGTGTTGAGTTGTCGTATGGCCTGGAGGAAGAACTTGTTTGGTAATCTGGTAGTGACAGACCGTATGCTATGGTACCTTCTGCCAGATGGAAGGGGGGAGAAAAGTCTATGTGAGGGGTGGGTGGAGTCTTCCACCATGCTGGTTGCCTTACAGATGCAGGGTGTGGTGTAAATGTCTGAGATGGAGGAGAGAGTGACTCCGATGATCTTTTCAGCCATCCTCACCACACGCTGCAGGTTATTTGGTCCAATTGGGTGCAGTTTCCGAGCCAGGCGGTGATGCAGCTACCCAGGAGGCTTTCTATAATCCCTCTGTAGAAAGTGGTGAGAATGGGGGGTGAGAGGTGGGCTCTCCTCAGCCTTCTTAGGAAGTGGAGCTTTCTTCACAGTGGAGCCAGTGTCGAGGGACCAGGTTATGTTCTCCGCCAGGTGGACACCGAGGAATTTGGTGTTCTTCACAATCTCCACCGGGGAGCCATGGATGTCCAGTGGCTCGTGGTCCCTCTGTGCTCTCTGGAAGTCAACAACCATCTCTTTGATTTTGTCTATATTAAGGGACAGGTTGTTGACTTTGCACCAGGTTATCAGTTGTTTCACCTCCTCTCTGTATGATGACTCGTCAGTCTTGTTGATGAGACCCACCACGGTCGTGTCATCGGCGAACTTGATGATGTGGTTCGAGTCGTGTAGTGCTGTGCAGTTGTGGGTCAGGAGTGTGAACAGCAGTGGACCGAGCACACAGCCTTGAGGTGCCCCTGTGCCCAGTGTGGTGGTGCTGGAGGTGTTATTCTCGATCCAGACTGTCTTGGGTTTCCCCGTCAGAAAGTCCAGGATCCAGTTGCAGAGGGATGTGTTCAAGCCCAGCAATCTACGCGATATGTGTCAGATGGTTCAAATAATAGGGTCTACATCTCAAAAACGCGTATTCCACCAGCAATGAACAGGACACGGAGACTAGGACAGAGTTGTTGCACCAGTCCATGTTGATGTAAACACACAGTCCTCCACCTTGGGTCTTGCCGCAGAGTGTTGGGTCTCTGTTGGCTCAATGCGAGGCTAGTCCGTCTAGCTGACGGACAAGAAAATGTAATTCATTTTAATGGAATTAGCACTTTTCTTAATGAGACATGTTTTTGCCGAATCAGTGAGTCTGAAAGTCTTAATATGACATAGAATGTAACCAACCTTTATTTTGAAAGGGTACCCAGACATTGTATACTAGGTATTGTTGCTAACTTAACTAGGGAGCCCTTCATATGCAAATCTGATACTAGAGGGGTAGGCAGAGCAGCACAGTTTGAAGCTAATTGCCACAGACCAAGTTGCTGTATTTGACAAGTTGTAAATGAGAACATGTATGTTTAAGTTCTACAATGACTTGGTTAAGTTTATGTTCTGAAATAAGTTGTTACAACTTAAGTATTTCTTGCCCAATGGCAGCAGGGTGAACTGACTATGGCCTGGGGGGGTGTTGTCTTTTAGTATCCTTTGGGCTCTGTGCAGACATCTCACATCACTAATATCACCGATGCTCGGTAGATGGGTACCAATGATGTGCTGGCCAGTTTTAATCACATGCTGTAGAGCCCTGTCTTCCTGGACCAGCCACAAACCATGCCAGCTTGTTATGTACTGTTTGTGATGTCAGAATGCTTTCTAAACATAGCACAAAAAGTAAGGAAATTTCTGTTTGGTAGATTATTTCTTTGTTGTAACAACTCTTCTTGGCAATAAATCTTATACCGTTGGAAAGCCTGTTTATTTCCCTTTTAAATGGTGCCACATTTGTAAGGAACATGCATTTGTGGGATGAGCAGCAGAGCTGAATATGTGGGTTGCGCCCATGAAAAATTTCCCTGGCTGTCCCCAGTACTTCAGTAAAATAAGAAAACAAAACCCCAGTGTGACAGGAGCCAGAGCTCCTCGTGAGCTAGAAGGCACAGCCCTGCAGGAGGCGGTCGCTGGTTTCAGTGACCAAGAAGGACTTGCCAAGTTGCAGAGCAGCTAACATGCTATGTAACGTGACAACTCCCGCCTGCGACAGGAAGTCCAGGCCGGCAAAGTTGGGTCTTCCCGCACTCGGAAAGATCTGTTTGGAGTTCAACAGATAGATAAACTCCACCACACACACATGCAGGCTACCCCAGTCAACTCAGGGATCACAACTGCTCCCAGTGGTGTCGCCACTGACCCTATGACCTGATGACACTTGACGTCTCTCCAGCACCACCAAGGGCCCGCTTGGTGGACACAGGTGCCTCATCCCAGCTTAGGGTGCCCCAGTCCATTCTCAGCTGCACAACCATATGCCTCGGGGTCCTCCCGGAAGAGCTGGGGGAAGTGTCCGGGGAGAGGGAAGTCTGGGCGTCCCTGCTCAGGCTGCTACCCCCGCGACCCGGCCCCGGATGAAGCGGAAGAAAATGGGATGGGACAACCATATGCTGTGACACTGTAACCCCACCCCATTGTATTTTTTGTATAATTGTATAATCTATCATGTCCCTTGCACTTCTGTGGGTTATTGTGTTGTATTGTCTGTTCTGTGTTGTGGCTGCAGCATGGGCGAATGGCCCAGAACAATTTTCTCACTTTGTGAGACAATAAAGTTAATCTTGAATCTTGAATCTTGAATCTCTAATCTTGGGCAATCTCTAAGCCTGGGACAATGCTAGAGTTTTGGAACTCTTAGCATTAGAGAACTCAAACCAGCCCCAGAGCCAGGTAAGACAAAGACTGCAGAACTACTCTCTGTCAAGAAGGGGACACCTTCCCTCTTAGTTCCACACAGTCTTCTTCTTTTGACCATACCAGGTCTTTCTTGTACTCTTTTCTTGAGCTGAGCACTCACTCAGACTACTTCTTATCTGTGGATGCAGTCTACAGCTTTCTGGACCACAACGGTCACCCGCGCTTGTCAGCACAAGCTGGCCTCCTCATTGGCAACTGCCAGTAACAACATGAGGATATCTACATGCCAAGTCACCAGACCGGCATGTAATAACGCTCATGTACTATGCACACCAGTCCACAACCATATCAATGGCTAGCTCTAATCCTCTTGGGGATGAGGAGAAGCCTACTAGCCTGTCCTTTCCTACCATCAATCCTAACAGTGTGAACAGGAGGGGGCTGAGCACACAGCCCTGGGGGGCTTCCCTGTTGAGCACCTACAGTACATAGAGGAAGTGAAACTGCCAATCCGAACTTTCTGGGGTCTGCTTGTGAGGAAGTCAAATATCTATTTGTAAAGTACTCAAACCCAGAGTGGTAAATTTTCCAATCAGTTTAATGGGTGAGATTGTATTGAATCTTGAGGTTAATCAACAACACCAAGACTAACAACTACAACAAACGAGAATCAGCTCATCCTTCTGTCCAACTTGCCATTTTTACCAAATCTGAGGAATGTCTCTCAGCGCGTTGTAGAGATATCGTGTGCACTAGAATGGGACGGACGGACAGCCCCAAAACATAATGCCCACAGCCACAGCTACCACCAGCGTGGAGGCATAAGAAACAGACAGGAAGAGATAGTATGTATATATAGCAGTTTTATTCATAACAGTTTAATATTGTAACCCCCTGCAGAGAAAAGGCTTAGTAAAAGTACAGCTCTACAGGATATGTATCTGGGTTCTTATCCTGCATTTCAAAGAATGCTGTCAAAATATTTTTTTAGAAAATGAAATTAATGTCTTGAGTATACACAATTAATGTACTCATAATATTTTAACTACTTTAATTATGAACATAATTATGATTATGAATGTATCTAGTTTTAACATGAATAAGACTTTTCTGTGTCAGACTTTATTTTTTCCCCTTGTCCCAAGAGTCAATGTTGATACTGGTCAAACTAATGAGCTTGTTGTGATTGTGATAACTGCTATGCTTGTTGTGGCCAAGCTCTTACTTATAGAAGGTGTAAAGGCAAACACCTTGTACTCATATGACCATTTATGCTGTGAGATGGTGGAAGAAGTATTTGACAAGACAGGTGATCTCTGATAATGGATAATGTTTCTATTGTAAGAATGTTTATTCTAACGGGGTTAAATGAGACAAATAATTACAGAGTAGCTCTCTTCACTCTCACTTTGCTGTATTACTGTATGATTTTGTTTTTCAATATGACTATCATCATGATCATCATTTTGGATAAAAACCTGCATGAACCTATGTATATTTTATTGTGCAGTTTTTGCATTAATGGTCTTTATGGGACCGCAGGTTTCTACCCTAAATTCATCTTTGATCTATTGTCTTCTTCTCATGTAATCTCATATGAAGCATGTCTCCTACAGGCTTTCGTCATGTACTCTTTTGCTTGCAGTGATTTGTCCATTCTAGCCGTCATGGCGTACGACAGATATCTGGCTATATGTCGACCACTGCACTACCACTCTTTCATGACTAAGAGCAGGCTTTCTAAGATGGTGGGTTTCTCCTGGATAACACCTTTGTGCATCTTCTCCATCAATGTTGTGCTGACGTCAAGACTCAGATTGTGCAGTACAAACATTCAAAAACTTCTTTGTGTGAATTGGATAATTGTTAAACTTGCATGCCCTGACGCTAACACTATTCCAAACAATATAATTGCATATTTTACAATTTTCTTGTATGTGTCTCATGTGCTTTTTGTCATTTGGACTTATATGCATCTCATCATAACTTCTGTGAGGTCCAAAGATGACAGAGTAAAGTTTATGCAGACATGCGTGCCCCATTTAACCTCTTTAACTATGTTTGCAGTGACAATACTTTTTGATTTGATGTACATGCGATTTGGCTCCACAGATTTACCTCAAAGCCTTCAAAACTTCATCTCTATAGAATTTCTGCTCATTCCTCCTGTTTTGAATCCTCTAATATATGGATTTAAACTGACCAAAATACGACACAGAATTCTGGGTTTTGTTCATGTTCAAAGAAAATGACTTCTTCCTCAAAGTTTTGACAGATATTAAATGTTTTCTTTACGATATATTATGATCTCTGGGTTGAGGTTTGTGCTTCTGCGTGACTGATGAAAACAGGCTTCAGTGTATGTTGACCAACAAAATGTAAAACTTTTCTATTTTTGTTAAAGATCATTCAACATGTTGTTTTTTTATGTATTTCTGGTATGCTACAAATGCAAATTTTTATCTTTCTTTGTGCTCCTGCATGTAATGTATTTAGAGTATTGTAAAACAGTATAATACATGTTTACCAGAGCAGTTTAACTATGCACCTGATTTAACCTGACCAGCGGATGTGTTGATTAACATGTTCACTTATAAACTCTCTGAATCAGAGCTCTCTTTGCTGTGGTGCCTTGTCTTGAAAGGGCTGAATATTTCATACATTGCCACACAGCATGGCATTGTACAATTATTGTTACTAAAAATCTCTATATATGTTACAAAAATCTAGCAGAATTCAATCTATATTAAACTGAATATAAGTGTTTTGAAGTTTTAGAAATATAACAAGACAAATATATTAGTAAAAAATGGCTTCTTATTTCACTCATAAGACCCACCTGCAGTCTGGCTGCTGGTTTATAAACAACTTTGCAAAAAAATTTATTTAGTTCCTGACAAATATCAGTTTTATATAGCAAGTGTCATACTGAAACACAAGGTACAAGGTTCAAGATAACTTTGATGTCATGATTTTTAAACTAGGCTTTAAAGTCTTCATGATGAATTGAGGAGTCTCACGGCCTGGGGATAGAAGCTGCTCTGTAGTCTGGTGGTATGTGTGGTATACCTCTGTGAAAGCATCTGGATTATATAAGCTCCCCATGAAAAAAACAAGCAGTTTTAATGCCTAAAAACACTTTATTGCACTGAATTGACTGTTGGAAAGTATTTTCATCATCACAGCATCACAGTTTAAAGCTAAATGCCACAGACCAAGTTGCTGTATTTGACAAGTTGTAAATCAGAACATGTACATTTAGGTTTCAAAATGACTTGGTTTGGTTTCGGTTCTCAAAAAGTTGTGACTACTTCTGTATCTCTTGCCCGATGGCAACAAGGTGAACAGACTATGGCTGGGGTGGGCGTTGTGTTTTAGTATCCTTTGGGCTCTGTACAGACATCTCACTTCACTAACATCACTGATGCTCGGTAGATTGGTACCAGTGATGTTCTCAGCAGTTTTAATTACCTGCTGTTGAGCCTTCTCTTCAACAGGAGGGGGCTGAGCACACAGCCTTGGGGGGCTTCGGTGTAGAGCACCTACAGTACATAGAGGAAGTGACACTGCCAATGCAAACTTTCTGGGGTCTGCTTGCGAGGATGTCCTATATTTGTGAAGTACTCAAACCCAGAGTGTTCATTTTCCAATCAGTTTCATCGGTGAGACTGTATTAAATCGTGAGTTTAATCAACAACAGCTATACTAACAACTTAAACAAACTAGAATTGCCACATCACGGTTGTATGCTTCTGCGCACCAATTGAGTTGCTGTTCCAGAACTGTGGCATTGAATAATGACCAGAACATTTTTTTTTACAAATATTATGATGTCACAGTGTATTTAACCTCTGACCTTTAGATATCAAATGAAAACAATTTATCATTTCATCCTATTTGTGAGGTCACACCGACCTTGACCTTTGACCACAAATTCTAATCAGCTCATCCTTGAGTCCAAGTGGACATTTTTACCAAATCTGAAAAAAAGCTTCGCTTAGAGCATTCTAGAGATATCGTGTGCACAAGAATGGGACAGACGGACAGCTCCAAAACATAATGCCCCCAACCACAGCTACCACCAGCGTGGAGGCATAAGAAACAGACAGGAAGAGATTCTATACATTCATAGAAGTTTTAAACAGTTTAACATTATGACCGCCTGCAGAGGAAAGGCTAAATAAAGTAAAGCTCTACAAGACATGTATCCAGATACATATATATACTTTTTTGTAAATTAAATTAATGTCTTGAGTTTACACAATGAATGTACATGTAATGTTTTAAGTACTTTAATGATTATGAATGTATCTAGTTTTAACATGAATAAGACTTTTCTGTGTCAGACTTTATTTTCCCCCTTGTCTCAAGAGTCACTGTTGATGCTGGTCCAACTAATGAGCTTGTTATTGTGATGACTTCAATGCTGAAAGAGAAAAACAGAGTTTGAATTCCTCAGTGTTTTGTTGTTGTGACCAAGCTCTTACTTATAGAAGGTGTAAAGGTAAACACCTTGTACTCATATGACCATTTATGCTGTGAGATGGTCGAAGAAGTATTTGACAAGACAGGTGATCTCTGATAATGGACAATGTTTCTATTGTAAGAATGTTTATTCTAACAGGGTTAAATGAGACAAATAATTACAGAGTAGCTCTCTTCACTCTCACTTTGCTGTATTACTGTATGATTTTGTTTTTCAATATGACTATCATCATGATCATCATTTTGGATAAAAACCTGCATGAACCTATGTATATTTTATTGTGCAGTTTTTGCATTAATGGCCTTTATGGGACCGCAGGTTTCTACCCTAAATTCATCTTTGATCTATTGTCTTCTTCTCATGTAATCTCATATGAAGCATGTCTCCTACAGGCTTTTGTCATGTACTCTTTTGCTTGCAGTGATTTGTCCATTCTAGCCGTCATGGCGTACGACAGATATCTGGCTATATGTCGACCACTGCACTACCACTCCTTCATGACTAAGAGCAGGCTCTCTAAGATGGTGTGTTTCTCCTGGATAACACCTTTGTGCATCTTCTCCATCAATGTTGTGCTGACGTCAAGACTCAGATTGTGCAGTACAAACATTCAAAAACTTCTATGTGTGAATTGGATAATTGTTAAACTTGCATGCCCTGACGCTAACACTATTCCAAACAATATAATTGCATATTTTACAATTTTCTTGTATGTGTCTCATGGGCTTTTTCGTCATTTGGACTTATATGCATCTCATCATAACTTCTGTGAGGTCCAAAGATGACAGAGTAAAGTTTATGCAGACATGTGTGCCCCATTTAACCTCTTTAACTACGTTTGTGGCTACAATAGTTTTTGATTTGATGTACATGCGATTTGGCTCCACAGATTTACCTCAAAGCCTTCAAAACTTCATCTCTATAGAGTTTCATGCTCATTCCTCCTGTTTTGAATCCTCTAATATATGGATTTAAACTGACCAAAATACGACACAGAATTCTGGGTTTTGTTCATGTTCAAAGGAAATGACTTCTTCCTCAAAGTTTTGACAAATATCAAATGTTTTCTTTACGATATGTTATGATCTCTGGGTTAAGGTTCGTGTTTCTACGCGACTGGATATAACCTCATTTCTTGTAGTGTAGCTTGTGTTTTTCTCAATTTTAATTAAATTGAAATGTTAGAGTCTTGTTTAGGAACAACTTGTTTTGTGGATACTAGGTACTGACATAACATCATATAAGTTATAAAGTTATAAACACATGTATGTAATAATGTTACACTTGTGCAAAAGACCATGATCATATTAAACAAGAAAAGGTTTTTCATTTTAATGGAATTAACACTTTTCTTAGTGAGACATGTTTTTGCCTTTAGTCTGAAAGTCATAATATGACATAGAATGTTACCAAGCCTTATTTTGAAAGGGTAACCAGACATTGTATATTAGGTATTGTTGCTAACTTAACTAGGGAGCCCTTCAGATGCAAATCTGATACTAGAGGGGTAGGCAGAGCAGCACAGTTTGAAGCTAAATGCCACAGACCAAGTCGCTGTATTTGACAAGTTGTAAATGAGAACATGTATGTTTAAGTTCTACAACGACGTGGTTAGGTTTATGTTCTGAAATAAGTTGTTACAACTTCTGTATCTCTTGCCCAATAGCAGCAGGGTGAACTGACTATGGCCTGGGGGGGTGTTGTCTTTTAGTATCCTTTGGGCTCTGTGCAGACATCTCACATCACTAATATCACCGATGCTCGGTAGATGGGTACCAATGATGTACTGGCCAGTTTTAATCACATGCTGTAGAGCCCGGTCTTCCTGGACCAGCCACAAACCATGCCAGCTTGTTATGTACTGTTTGTGATGTCAGAATGCTTTCTAAACATAGCAAAAAAGTAAGGACATTTTTATTTGATAGATTATTTATTTGTTGTAACAACTCTTCTTGGCAATAAATCTTATACCGTTGGAAAGCCTGTTTATTTCCCTTTTAAATGGTGCCACATTTGTAAGGAACTTGCATTTGTGGGATGAGCAGCAGAGCTGAATATGTGGTCTGTGCCCATGAAAAATGTCCCTGGCTGTCACCACTACTTCAGTAAAATGAGTAGACAAAACCCCAGTGTGACAGGAGCCAGAGCTCCTTGTGAGCTAGAAGGCACAGCCCTGTATGATGCAATCACTGATTTCAGTGACCTAGAAGGACTTGCCAAGCCGCAGAACAGCTAATACGCTATGCAGCGTGACAACTCCCGCCTGCAACAGGAAGTCCAGGCCGGCAAAGATGGCTCTTCCTGCACATGGAAAGATCTGTTTGGAGTTCAACAGATAGATGATCTCCACTACACACACATGCAGGCTAGCCCAGTCAGCTCAAGGATCACAACTGCTCACAATGGTGTTGCCACTGACCCTATGACCCGATGACACTTGACGTCTCTCCCAGCACCTCCAAGGGCCCGCTTGGTGGACATAGGTGCCCCATCCCAGCTTAGGGTGCCCCAGTCCATTCTCAGCTGCACAACCGTATGTTGTGACACTGTAACCCCACCCCAAAGCGAGCAAGGTTACCACTGTGTCCAGAACAGAATAACTGGTTCTGGTCCCCATTCACGGGTGAGCTGTATGCACATTGTGGCTCATGGCTGCTTCTTGAACGGACTTCATTCCCATCGCGAAGGGGGGACTAACTTCTGATCGCTTTAGCGATATGAGGGACTCTAGCGGTTCAGATGACTCAGATGGCAAAGGTCGAACCTGGAAACATGGCCTGCACATTCATCAGGTTGAGTCCCTCGCAAGAGACATTGAAAGCTTTAACCCGGACAGCCCTGAGTCAGACATTGTTGATTACTTTCAGGAGCTGGAGCGTTGTCTCTTCGATCTATCTCACGCCTCAACACGTGAGAAACTTAAGCTGGACTGGAAGACACAACCAAGGAGCGTCCATGTCTTCATGAAGAAACTTCCACCAGGAACCCACACCAATATTCTGCCCTTTGTCATGCTCTGTGGGTAGAGTATTCATTGTACACTGACCCTGCCTCTGCCACCCTTTCTGCCTTAGCCATCATGCATAAAGAAGCATGAATCTCCCAAAGAGTATTATAGGCACCTGAGAGCCGCATATTTCCAAGGACGTAATGCACAAGGGCTGGAGGAGGAACAGGCTTTCAAATTGTTGTTCCTACTCAACCCATGCAGACCAAGAAACCTCAACATACAGCATGGACATGCGCATCTGAAAGTACGCACAGGCAGTATGGGAGATGCATGGGCCTGGCCAGAGAGCCCGTGGACAACGCCAGAAAGCTCAAACCAGCCCCAGAGCCAGGTAAGATGAAGACTGCAGAACTGCTCTCGGTCAAGAAGGGGACACCTTCCCTCTTAGTTCTACACAGTCTTCTTCTTACCCTCTTGACCACCTTCTTTCTTGAAGTCAGCACCTGCCGCACACACCTCAGCAGTGGTAGTGGGGTGCACTAGCATCCTTATTCTTGATGTCAGTCTGCTAGTCCCAGACGGACCAGTCATCTTGCATCTGGAGTCCAGAGGGCTCCCACCAAAGTCCTTGTGTCTTCCATAGTCTGATTCCAGCTTTGACCTTTCTGTGCTGCCTGAGCACACAACCTTTACAGGGTGGCAGCCAGAACTCTTTTGACCATACCAGGTCTTTCTTGTGCTCTTTTCTTGAGCTGAGCACTCGTTCAGCCTGCTTCTTATCTGTGGATGTGATCTACAGCTTCAATACATCAATGGCTAGCTCTAATCCTCTTGGGGATG